>JAWPHD010000761.1:0-401769 GCA_037043455.1 Cyrtodaria siliqua | reverse complement strand
CTAAAATCAAAATTGATAATAGCCGTACGCTACAAAGTCAGTGTTTTTATGTATATTAATAATATTTTACAAGTTAAACCCTTCTAAAACTGTTCACAAATCCAATATCCTATTTTTGGGGGGTAGGGGAAATATTTAGTGGTGGCAAACCTACCAAACTTTTTTTTTTCCAGATAAAGTATTGAAAACATGTTCCACAAACTGCAGCCTACATTTCCATACAAAAGAATTAAACTTCAATTAAAGAAGTAGCCCTGGCACGCCATTTTAAGACCCACAAAAAGCTGAAACTCGAAATTACGGCTGTTAGACACGAAAACTGACTAAATATACTCAAAACCGACATAAAAGCACATGCAGTGTCTGTTTCAGAGCTCTGCTTACTAGTTTTCATCTGAAATTCGACTTTAAGTACGTATCCAAGAGAGATCGATTTATCCCATTTAGCTCTCTTTAGGTTACATTGCACCATTATTTTTCCTTCTTTGTTTTATATAGGACGAATGTATATCAAGAGATAAAGAATGCGCATTTTTCTCCGTAGAAAATTTTAAAACACATATCAATCAAACGATCGAGCGTCAAAAGTATGCATTTTGTATCACAAGTAAGGCAGGGAAACGTTTTGTATTAGGCACTATGTGACTATACACCATGGAAGCACAAACGCAATGGTGCAATGAAACCATCAGCCCCACTTCATACACAGATACATCAAGATGGCACTACCAAGGAAAAACCCTGGTACTACACATTCCTACATTAAAACTATACATTCCGATAAAAAATACATATAGGCATCCAGTCCTGGACGTTCAGACATCCAACTGTTGAAATGAAAATTTTATAAATGAATAATGTAAAGCAACAACATTAGAATAAATCATAGTACAATTATTTCCCGCAACATTTCTTCCTACAATGTGTGTTAAAGTTGTAGCTCATTGTAACAATAAACGCAGAGGTGAGCGATTGAATCGTATAACATTTCGTCCGGCCGTTTTTTTCGTACTTCGTTAACGTTTGCTTAAAAGACTTCTTCCCAGGAACCGCTTGATAAAACTTTTTGTTTTGTTTTTAACATTGTATTTGAATATCAAGTGTACAAACATTTATATACCGTACATATATAGATGCATTATAGTCTATCTGCTCCTATAGTAAATTATACATATATAGATGCATTATAGTCTATCTGCTCCTATAGTAAATTATAACTTCATTAAATATGTGGAATGGGTTTAACTTCCTTCCAGTTGTAAATAAAAACATTAGAACTAATGTATCACAAACATTGTACACAGCTTATATCACAACATATTTTGAACTGCATTCCACCTTGATTTAATTGCATTAGATTTGTATAAGGGGTACATATATGTTGAGAATAGTTCCATAGCTCTGTAACTTTTCACTTGTTCTAAAAATACCGTATAGTTAGGTAGACATTTTCTCAGTTTGCAAGAATAGACATACTTCTTATAGATGTGCACAAATAGATACAAAATATAATCAATATCTGTTGAGCATGGTGTGCCAAGAAAAATGGACGCCGGTTTTAATTCTATTGAAATATTGCATTTTTCATATAAATCACTAAACAACTTTATTAATATGGTTCTTGGCTGACATACATTCATAAAATAAATGCAACAATGTTTCTCTGGAATTATTACAAAATGTGCAAAGTTCAGTTTCAGACATTCCACATTTATATAATCTTGCATTTGTGAAAATAATTCGATGACTAATTTTAATTGTAAGGATTGAAGATATGAATCATCTGTTATACGGAAAGGTTGCGTATATAGAATTGCCCAATCTTCACTAGTCAATGCGCATTAATCATCTGTTATACGGAAAGGTTGCGTATATTGCCCAATCTTCACTAGTCAATGCGCATTCCAAATCTGTTTGCCATTTCATTTGAGAATTATTTGGAATTTCAACTACTGACTTCAAAAATTGAGGGTAGAATATTTGATTTACCTTTTTAGCTGTTTTAAGTTTACTAACATTGTTATTTATTGGATTCTCGATCTTATTATTATTTCTCATGCGTGCTTTCCAGTCAGCTGGAATTGCACTAACTAATCCTGTATAAATTAAAAAAAGGAATGTTAATGTCATATTTTGCGGTAAAATGTTCAAAAGATAAAAACATACAATTGTCATCCATGGAGTCAAATGTGCATAGAGTCATGTAGAAAAATATTTCTTTTCTCAAAATAGAAAATATAGATGTGTATATAATACTTGGGATGCATTACACAGGACATGTGTACCTTTCACCGATATGTATATATGATGCTGTAACATATGTACTGGTTTTGATTTTATCCAATGCTGTGATTTTATTTGTTGCTATGACTATATAATGCTATATAGAGGATCTGACATGAGTTGTCATTTCATACAAAATTTTATTAAACGAGTTCAGGAATGTGTTATTAAGCGAGCCTCCGGCGAGCTTAATAACACATTCCTGGACGAGTTTAATAACATTTTGTATGAAATGACAACGAGTGTCAGATCCTTTTTATCACATGGCTCAAAAACGACACGAAACTACACGTTATTGCTTGTGGTGAATCTACATACGGCGGACTGTTACCCTCACAACATCGCCAATTCAGTGCTATATCCACGGACTCCACGGACTAAACGGGTGTTCCGGGACATTGACGAGACGAACGTACTGACACTGCACTTGATTCGGTCGCCTTGTATTACACATGGTTAATATTATACAATTATGGACTTTTCAGCTGTTATACATGATGTGATATGCACCAAAAAAATCATTATTGACCGAGGCGATAGCCGAGGTCAATAATGATTTTTTGGTACATATCAACATCATGTATAACAGCTGAAAAGTCCATAACTGTTTTATTATATAACCCTCAATTTACAATTATATAAAACAGGTCAATATCAAAAAAACAATTATATAAAACAGGTCAATATCAAAAAAACAGGTCAATATCAAAAAAACAGGTCAATATCGCTAGATATTTTTTCTAAAAAATTACTTTCTAGCCAATGAAAACGCGTCTATTTATAGGTTATATAATAAAAGGAAATACGTAATGGGTATATTATACGGAATACAAGCAGTTCCATGTGATAAAACTTTATCTTATGCTGTTATTTTATCTAATGCTGTGACTTGTTTCCTATGCGGGTGATTCTTTAAAATAAGCCATATTGATTAGACATGCGATAACCAGAGTTGAAATGGAACTTAATTGCATAAACATATTTGAGGTGATTTAGAGCCGCCCCAGAGAGAGGGATAGGATACATAGAAATACGGGAACCAGGTCATACTCTTGCTATCGAATAGATTCTTCAAATTCCACGAAGGAAATATTCCGATATATTAAAAGGTCATTGTCGTCTTATTCAGAAAACATTAAATTATAGGTATCTGGAATTTATATTGTCTCGTGTGAGATTAGCTTGAATGTTGCCTAAACACAGACATTCTGCGTTAATTTGATTCTAAATAAGCGTATGCATTTTAATTGCATAAACTACTAACACGATTAGGTTTGGTGACGTTTCTGTCGACGATATTCATTTACAGTGCAAAAACTGATGTATATAAGTATGTGCCTGTTTTCTTTTATAAATTTGTATTTTATGACATCTTAGGACATCATTGTCTTATAATCATTAACTCTATCCTTAAGGGAGTATGTTCGTTTGCTGTAAATAAATATTATTATTATTATTATTATTAATATTATTATTATTATAACGACCCGATCCGATAATGCTATGGGAATTGTAGGACACATCGAAGTAACAATCATCTCCGCATTCAAATATAATCGAAGGTGCTATCCACTGGGCCACCTTAGAGTTGAAAGAGTTGAAATGGAAGAACTACAACTGATGTCATTCCAAATAAACAAAGTCCAGTTATTTCCCAGTAAATGCCTTCATCCAAGAATTAAATATCGCCCGTTTATATCTCGGCAGTGTCCATTGTTATTTCCCGGCAATTTTGCAGATTAGGCATATGTATGTTGCAATGTGTATACATGGAGATAATAATGAGATTGATTATATATACGACCACATAAGAGATAAATACGGGTCCATTTATTATAACAGATAACTGACCGACCGAACGACCAACAGACTGACCAAGAGACAGCTCGCCATAATTTGTGTGTGACATTCTGGCTCCCCGCAGATCTATCCTAAAGATAGATCGCTGGGATACACCGCGGTGCGCTTCAATCTCCACGCAGAGTTATCGTTTCTTGTATCTCCACGCAGAGTTATCGTTCCTTGCACTCACATACATCTCTGCTAACTACTAAATTACACGATTTTGGTAAAACCTGTTAAATTGGAATATGTTTGCCTGAAACTTATTTATTTCTTGTGTAAATATCATTTTCAGAATATCTGCAAATTATCTGTTTTAATCGGGACTATTTTACTACAAAAATAATACGTACATAGGTCTCCTCAATCGAAACGCATATGCAAACATTTCAAACCGAAGCTCGATAGCAGAAAATTACTAAAACAAAATAACTCTTAGAAATAAAAATTGAAATTATTTAATATAATTGAAATTATTTAATATTTTATCTTTGCAGATCACGCACAATGATTTATAATAAACATCGTCATAACTTTTTGAATAATCACGTGACCTAACCGTTCGCCCTACTTTCTTTGACGTTGACAGAGTCATATGAGGAACGAGTGTACTCTGGGTAGAGATTGGGTGCGCCTGTTAAACAGGCAAACACTCCGCCAGCCGTTGAACTCAAATACAAAATATAGTACATCAGTTGGGAAATTTTAATACGTTTTAAATCCTTTTTTGAGATTATTTAATCATTGTTTCCAAAAGATTATAATTGCATCCACATAATAAATACTTCAAACGAGTATATTTATCACGCTACAGCATTATATATATTGTGTTTTGGCGTAATTTAATAGAATAGAATTACAATGTTCATGTCAAGGTAAAGTTGTAACCTATTATTTAATATACTAATTAATATTAAATAACTTGGAAAGGCAAGGCACAGAGTAATAGATATACCAGGGTAATTGGAAGGTTGAACGGGGTCGTCATATTATATAATGGTTTATGTAGATATCAAAGGAGCTCCGAGTGTGAACACGAGTGATGATTTCTGTAGAAATCAAAGGAGCTCCGAGTATGCGTTTGTAGGGGTATTCTTCGTTATGTTCAAGGAAACGTCAGTTTACCCGAATTCAACAATTACATTTCTAGACTTATTTAACTGTAATTTCGAAAGCTCCTTTGAAAGGATACTTAATCTGATTTCACTACCTAGATTAATTAACTTCATCCCAATCTTAACCAAACTGACCCAGAACGCGAATATTGCAATAAATGCCTGTTTTCTTTAGCAATTTGTTCACGTCCAATCGATTTGTACTTAATAGTTTAAATTATTTAACATATTACTGTTTGTAACTGCTAGCACCATAGTAGGCGGACTCGGAGACTTCATATAGGATCGCAGTATGCTATGTGGAAAAATACTTCAGAAAAAACGTCACATGGTATAGTGTGTATCTAACTATATAAACAACATTTACGAACAAAATAAATCTGGATAAATCAAACAAAACAATTAAATTACCAAGAAAATACTTTTTATTCATTCTATTATTGCAAATTCTGCAATTTAGCATAGTTTGGAATAAGGCATCTAGAAAAGAACTTTCGCAGATTTTGGCTGTTTTATCTTTTATTACACGAAATAATAAACCATGGTCATTTGTACGTACGTATACAGTTTTATCAAATTGTTTTATTTTTATAATTTAATAAGAGCATGTAATTTAAGTATGCGTTCATAAATATATACTGTTGAACGGCACACATGCATACTTGTATGACCTCTACACATGGAAATAGTTTGGAAGAACGGTTTTGTGTTGTATGTTTGTTTGTTTGGTGTGTAATTTCATATGTCAGCACATTTTAGGCTATATATGACGGTCGATTGTTTGTGTTGAAGGCAGACCACCCACTTATTCCTGTGTAAAACCAGTACTGTACATTGATCGTTCTGCACCAAAATGTTCATTATATGGATCCAACATCACATGTACAATTTTGGGTCACTGTGACCTGCTTTCGACGATTTATTTGCCACGTCCAATCTGCGCAATGACATGCGTATCGTGCTTCTTTCTCGCAGAATTTTCACCAAACTTCACCGGAATGTTTATTATATGCATCATGTGAAAATTTTCGGGTCACTGTGTTCTACTTTGGACAAAATTATGGTCACGTCCGGTCTCCGCTTTGATATACATCCCCCACTGTTAATGACATAATTTAATATCTCTTGGGATTGACATTGGTGTTGGTTAAATAAAACACCCGGACCTTTAAGTCCTTCTAGTCTTAATTAATGATCTCCAACCCCTGTACTATCAAGTGTGTGCAAATGAAGTCCCCTGGTTCAAAACTGGTGAAGCCCCGGGGGTCTTAAGTGTGTATATGGATATTTTGCTGTTCCTTAAATAGAAAAGTGATTTCCTCTCAATACCTTTTGTTAGGAATAATATATTGCGATGGCACTTGCTATGTAGGTAGCTCATACGGAAAGTAGACGTGGGATTGCAGGTCGAAGTCGCTGTTACTAAAAACAGAGAAATGGTTTCATCTTAATACATTTTAATTGTTAGGAATGAGATAAGGCAACAGAACTTGATTTTTATGTAGCTTATATGGAATGAAAGCTTAGGATTGCATTTGAGGTCACTGGGGTCAAGGTTATGGTTGCTGTTATTGAAAATAGAAACATGGTGTCCGCCCGATAACTTTTGTTAGGATTGAAATATTATGACAAAACTTGCTGTGTATGTAGCTTATATGGAATGGAAATTTGGATTTCATTTGAGGTCACTGGGGTCAAAGTCAAGGTTGTTGTAACTAAAAATAAAATAATGATTCCCGGTAATAACTTTTGTTAGGAATGAGATATTGTGATGAAGCTTGCTGTGTTGGAGGTTATAATATTATGGAAAGGAAGCTTGTATTGCATATGCGGTCACTAGGGCCAAGGTAAAGGTCACTTATACTAAAAATAGAAAAATGGTTTCCACTCCATAATTTTTGATAGCATGAGATATTGCTGCGTATGTAGCTTATATGGGAAGAAAGCGTGGGTTTGCATTTGAGGTCACTGGGGTCATGGTCACTGTTATTAAAACTAGAAAAATTATATCCGCTCAATAACTTAAGTTAGGAATGAGATATTTGAAGCAAACTTGCTATGTGCTTCTATGGAAAGGAAGCTTTGAATTGCATTTGAGGTCACTGGCATCAAGGTTAAGGTTGCTGTTACTAAAATAGAAAAAATGGTTTCCGAGCGATGACTTTAGTTAGGAATAAGATATTGAAAAGAAACTTGCTGCGTGGGTAGCTTATATGGAAAGGAAGCTTGGTCACTGGGATCAAGGACAAGGTCACTGTTAGTAAGAAAAATGGTTTCTGCTCAATAACTTTAGGATCGAGACTTGCTGTGTATGTAGCTTATATGGAAAGAAAGATTGATGTTTGCATTTGATGTCAATTGGGTCAAGGTCAATGTCTCTAAAATCAGAAAATAAATTGGGGCAGTAACTTTTGTAATGAATCAGATATTGAAAATCTGATACGGAAACGAAGCTTGGTATTGCATATGAAGTCACTGGGGTCAAGGTCAAGGTCACTGCTACTAAATATAACCTTTTGTCTTACTATTTGTGAAGCCCATCATGTTGAGCGATTCAGGGCCAAAATATTCCGGGCCATTTTGGCACTCTTGTTTATTTTTTCCAGTCATTTAAAAGGCCTCAAATCGAGCTCGCTGATGTCCGACAGCTTTGCCTTTGTTATCGTGAACACGCAGATTCAAGTCGGTGAAAACAACAACACGCATACCTCCTAGTAAAAGATTTTCTCAAGCACAGCACTTAAATAATCATTCAAGTGAGCTACGCCCCTGATGAACTTGTTACCATTCTTCAACTTTCTCGGAAAATGATTTTGAGGTTCTCAACACAATATTGACATCATGGCTCAGCTCACCTGAGCTATTTGGATAATTCTTCGTTCGTCTGAAAATGACATCCGTTACCAAAATACAAGGCTTGTGGCTACGACACCTGTTACCAAAATACAAGGCTTGTGGCGACGACATCCGTTACCAAAATACAAGGCTTGTGGCGACGCCATCCGCTACCAAATGCAAGGCTTGTGGGACGACACTCGTTACGAAAATACAAGGCTTGTGGCGATGACACCCGTAACCAAAATACAAGGCTTGTGGCGACGACATCCGTTACCAAAATACAAGGCTTGTGGCGATGACACCCGTTACCAAAATACAAGGCTTGTGGCGACGATACCCGTTACCAAAATACAAGGCGTGGCGCGACAATGTGTGGCAATACTGCAGCACAGTTGCAGCAACGTTCCGGCGACATGTTATAGCAACATTCCGGCGACATGTTACAGCAACATTCCGGCAACATGTTACAGCAACGTTGCCACAATATCGCTTTCGTATGCAAATTAGTTTCTGGCGACATTTATGAAAGATTTTCTAACAACGTTGATGCAATATTGAAAAATATCCCTTCACTCTGATGATTCATGATGGAGGCATGTGTCTCTCCCTTCACTCTGATGATTCATGATGAAGGCATGTGTCTCTCTCTTCACTCTGATGATTCATGATAGAGGCAAGTGTCTCTCCCTTCACTCTGACGATTCATGATGGAGGCACGTGTCTCTCCCTTCACTCTGATGATTCATGATGGAAGCATGTGTCTCTCCCTTCACTCTGATGATTCATGATGGAGGCATGTGTCTCTCCCTTCACTCTAATGATTCATGATAGAGGCACGTGTCTCTTAATCATGCGTTTACAATTTTTACAATATATTATACTTTACAACATTTTATATGTCGCAAGAAAATCGCCAGAGATGTAATTACCGCTAGCCGCAACAATATATATATGCAAAAAACTCTGTTCTGGCGATAAAAACTTGTTGCTGCACAACATTGCTATAACATTGCAGCAATGTTGTTGGAACAAAATCATTTTGGTAAGGGATGACAATAAACACATCAATATAAGAAATGTGGCAGATACTTCACAGTACACATAACCTAGTGACCTTGTGGTTAATTTGATATATAGAACTTTTTTTATAGTTGTTTCTATGGAAACAACATACTTAACATATTTCTGGAGCGTTACTCGAACATTGATCAGAGAATCTTTATGATTCAACTTTCCAGATTGGTTGATACAACCTTATATAAGGGGCGATAATTTTTGTCCTTTTACTTCATCTGATTTTTACCAAACTGCCAGATTTTTGGTATTGTGGGGCTATATAGGAAGTTAGAAAACAAAACTATTAGACTGACTATTTTTATGAACCATTACGAATGTGGAGTGAGCATATAGATTTACCCGTCTGTCTGTCTGTCTGTCTGTAAGACTGCCTGACTGTCTATCTGTCCGCCCAAAGTCTAACGTTGAAGCTTTTATGGGATGCCGATTTAACGGTCGTCTGTCCCTCGTCCGTCATCCGTCTGTTGTTAACTTAATGCCATACCGGTATTCTGCTTTGTGAACACTAGCAAATTCATTTTGTGTTTGATCTTTATCAAAACTTAGCCAGATTGTTTATATCAATTCAAGTTGATTATTTTGAAAAAGGCGTTTGTGCCTTGTGAACACTCTGGCACTTTTATTTTGGATTTAAATTTTGCCAAACTTTGTCACCTGTCTTTATTATGAATAAAAGCTCAAACAAGTTTGAAAACCAGCCAGATCGAAATAGCAATACCAGCGTTGTGGCACTTGTTTTACTGAAAAATGTCATATTCCACCTTGCGAACATTGCACCTTTGTTTTGTATTTGATCTTTATCAAACTTGGCCAGTTTGTTAATATTATGGAAGCTCAGACAAGCTGAATACCAGCTAGATTGAATTAATAACACAGGAGTTATAGTCCTTGATTTATTGAAAAATATCCATGTTCTGTTTATATTTGATCTTTACCAAACTTGGCCAGATTGTTGATATTGATGAATTTGTGTGGACAAGTTTGAAAATGGCTGATCGATCAGATTAGTAACACCACAGTTATGGCCCTTGGTGTATTGAAAAATGTTATATTTTGATTCGTTAGCGCTCTAGGTCCTTCATTTTTGTCAGATTTTGGCCAATATACGGCAGGTTGTTATTATTATAAAAAGCTCAGATATGTTTGATAACTAAGACATATCGGACATACAGCACAGTTGATACCCTTAATTTATTTTTAAAAATGCTATATTTTGTTTTTTCAGGACTCGAGCACCACAATTGTGTGTAACTGCCAAACTACTGAATAGATTCTGATAAAACTACAAAGAAATGTTTAGCATGATAAAAAAATTGTAGTGAAAGAATCAGGTCTGTAACTCAAGGTCAGTGTCACACTTGAAGGTCAAGGTCATATGAGTCAAAACTGTGTCCCTCATAACACCTAAACTACATCAGGGGAGTATATCAGGATTTTTCTAGAAACATCTTAAATTATAAAAATGTTCCATTTCATGATAAAACACTCATATCAATGATGTTAGAACCATTTTGTTAATGTCTTAACTTTGAAAACACCACATAGCTAGGACGGAATCGGACGTAAAATGCTGAAATTAACCCTGGTGCGTAACCCAGGATAGCACATATTACTGTGCAGAATCAATTTCTTTGCAAATAAGGGGTCATTTGTATACTCATTCATTATGTTTTGGCCATGTAGAATAGAAAATATTAATATTTGTATTTTTTTAGTCTGACACCTAGACCCCCGTGAAAATCCTGATGTACTCCCTTTAAGGGATTTTAATAAAACTACACATGATGAGAAGGACTTGTCCCGTGCACAAATCAGGAGGTCAAATTCACACTTATTGGTCGAAGGTCAAAACTGTGTCTCATAGCCATATAATTTTAAAAGTACTGAAGAGAATTTCATGTTTTTCAAATTGCTTGAAGCTACACATGTATTTTAAAATATCTGCAGTACAAGTAAATAATGAAAACATAAATATGTTCCATATTGGATAACTGAACAATTATTTTTCCAAGCTGGATACATTACTGATCAGTTGGCTGTTTGAGTGAACTAAAAGGCTTATATTGAAGTCATTGTTAGAGTGAACTACTTTTCAGTTTTCTTAACAATTACAGTTGTATTAAGGAACTAATCCTTTCTGAATATTTTTAGACACCTGTTTTTCGCCTTACTTGGGAAATGGTCAACTGTTGTGACTGGAAAAACTATCATTGATTGGTTAGTTTTAACTGTTGAGTGAACTGCTTTTCAGTTTAATCCTTTTTTAATCTTGCATCTCTGATCATACTGCTGAAATACTCAGAAAGGAACAGATGTATCTGTTTGGACTCTTGATCTATATAGTGATACTGAGGTGAACAAATTCTACTTATAAAAAGGTATGTGGCATTATTTTAGTGCAGTATTTATACATACAATGTATAACATGTAAAGGCAAAAGATATGTTTATAGGCTGAGCAAGTTGAGTTTATTTCTTTAAGAAACAAAAGTTTTAAAAGTTGATGTTACAAACACATAATGGATTCCATCCAGTTTTGCATAATAATAATTAGTTGTACGAAATATATGTATTATACAGATCAAATATTTTTATTTAATGGACAAGGATATAGTTTTCTTTGCAGAACCAACCTTTGGTCTTAGTTGTATCCTTGGAAGCTTGTACCACATAATTGACTAGTTTTATCTTTTCAACTATTTAAAGAATAAGAGGGCTTTATGGTTTAATCACCCAGGTGTATGCCTCTAACTTCACCTCGAGCTGTGCATATAAGCTGTTTCTTGTCCTAGTTCAATTAATTCTGGCTATGAGGTTCCTCAACACAGTATCAGGTCCCAAAAGCTATAGGTGAATTCAGAAATGTTGGTTCCAATAATCCCTGGGCTCCAACGGAACTCAAAATTGTGATTAAATGGATTAAAGGGACACACGGCAGTCTAGAAGTCAAGCATAAAAAGTATCACCTTAGTTTATTAATCCAGTATGATTTTGACTAAATTTGCTTGCAATAAAATTTGGAGTTTTCATTTTAAGCTCGACTGTTCGAAAAACAGGCCTGCCAAATCTAAGTGTACAATCTACGGATTTTCCATCAAAACCAAAAGTTCATGATGTAACAGCTTTACGTTCACAGTTCATCAGCTATTTCCCGAATTGGTCATGTTACGCTGTGTGTGTGGTTCTAAGGTTTATAGTCCGTCCACCATAAAACTAATAGGACATGCTAAAGTTATTATGAGGTACAATAGAGTCTGGACTTTCTTTTTCCTGTTACGCTCCCTAAGTCAGAGGAATCTTATACAAGTGTCGAATCAGTGGAGGTCATCCATGTAATGCACTGATTGAATATACAGTTAACACATAAGGACATAATTAGTTCTTTCAGTGGCATAACGACATACGTAATGCTGCAATATCTGTGATTTCTTTAATTGGTTAGCCTAACTGAGGAAATAGCAACTCCTTATGTGTGGTACCACGTACTATAACAGCTGCTGCTGTGCACGATGATTATAATTTGTAAAAGAGTTGACTTTGTATTTGCATTTAGGACGCATCTGTGTAGAAAAGTAAGTGCACTTCCATAAAAAAAAACAGTCGTGGCAGAAACTAAACCAGATCTTTCTAATCAAATTACTATTCTAATTTATCATTTTCTATAACTATCAAACAACGGATGAACTTGTATTAATTGTATGAATAATTTAAATTTGCGCTTTAAAAACAAAATGGTGTGAAAATCAAGTTCTGCACTCCAAATTTCCATTTAAAATGTTCTTCGCGCATTCTCATTTTTTTTTTTTAAAAATCAGGATTTTGTGTTAAAAAGTTTTGTGTCGCCTTTTCGAAAAAAATTGTCGTCCGTCTGTCCGTCACTTAATCGTAACTTTGGCTATAACTTTCTCATTTTTTGATATTTCTTCATCAAACTCTCAATATATACTCAGCAGGACAACATCGACATGAGCATACTAAAATATAAAGGTCAAGGTCACACTAAAGGTTATTATATGGGTTAAATACTCATTTTTTTCTACACACAAATATAACGTTGGCTATAACTTTCTCATTTCTTGATATTTCTTCTTCAAAATTTCAATATGTACTCATCAGGACAATATCAACATGATCATACTAAAATATAAGGTCATGGTCATACTGAAGGTCATTATATAGGTTAAATACAAGAAAACTTAACATTGGCTATAACTTTCTCATTTCTTGATATTTCTTCATCAAACTTTCAATATATACTTGTCATGACAACATAGACATGGCCATACTAAAATAAAAAGGTCAAGGTCACACTGAAGGTCATTATAGGGATTAAAAATACTATTTTTTTCTTCACTCAGGCCAGTTTGTCGAGGTCATTTATTTGGGTCCAGTAGACCTTGTTATACTGACAAAGCTCTGACAGGTGACACACGTGTTCTGCGGAACACTCATCTAGTTTTATAGTGTGTTTTTTTGTGTTTTTTAATTATCATTATTTTTTTATTATTTCTTTTGAGCTTTAATGGCCAGCAGAGCTTATGGGATGGCGAGTTTCCATCGTCCGTCGTCTGTCCATTAACTTTTACCTCGTTAAAACGATAGGGCCTTCATTTTCCACCCGATCTTTAGCCATGTTCTGGTTGAATCATTTTTACATAAGCTTTAACTTTAGCCAGTAGAGCGTCCACAGGAGGCTTAGGGCCCCTTGTTGGATCAGTTTTACATAAAGTTATAAATAAAACACAACACAACTAGGTCAATTTTAATTACACAGACCTACCTGTTTCCTTCAGTTTACTTTCAAGGTTTACATTCAGGTATTTAGATTGTCTATTTTTGAATTCACAGACGTAGGATGGAGTCACAAGTCACAGACGTTGGATGGAGTCACAAGTCACAGACGTAGGATGGAGTCACAAGTCAAATACGTAGGATGGAGTCACAAGTCACAGACGTAGGATGGAGTCACAAGTCACAGACGTTGGATGGAGTCACAAGTCAAATACGTAGGATGGAGTCACAAGTCACAGACGTAGGAAGGAGTCACAAGTCACAGACGTAGGATAGAGTCGCAAGTCACAGACGTTGGATGGAGTCACAAGTCAAATACGTAGGATGGAGTCACAAGTCACAGACGTTGGATGGAGTCACAAGTCACAGACGTAGGAAGGAGTCACAAGTCACAGACGTTGGATAGAGTCACAAGTCACAGACGTTGGATGGAGTCACAAGTCACAGACGTAGGATGGAGTCACAAGTCACAGACGTAGGATGGAGTCACAAGTCGCAGACGTTGGTAGGAGTCACAAGTCACAGACGTAGGATGGAGTCACAAGTCTCAGACGTAGGATGGAGTCACAAGTCACAGACGTTGGATGGAGTCACAAGTCTCAGACGTAGGATGGAGTCACACGTCACAGACGTTGGATAGAGTCACAAGTCACAGACGTAGGATGGAGTCACAAGTCTCAGACGTAGGATGGAGTCACAAGTCGCAGACGTTGGATAGAGTCACAAGTCTCAGACGTAGGATGGAGTCACAAGTCACAGCCGTAGGATGGAGTCACAATTCACAGACGTTGGATGGAGTCACAAGTCACAGACGTTGGATGGAGTCACAATTCACAGACGTAGGATGGAGTCACAATTCACAGCCGTAGGATGGAGTCACAATTCACAGACGTTGGATGGAGTCACAATTCACAGACGTAGGATGGAGTCACAAGTCACAGACGTTGGATGGAGTCACAAGTCACAGACGTAGGATGGAGTCACAAGTCAAATACGCAAGATGGAGTCACAAGTCACAGACGTAGGATGGAGTCACAAGTCACAGACGTAGGATGGAGTCACAAGTCTCAGACGTTGGATGGAGTCACAAGTCACAGCCTTAGGATGGAGTCACAATTCACAAACTTGGATGGAGTCACAAGTCACAGACGTAGGATGGAGTCACAAGTCACAGCCTTAGGATGGAGTCACAATTCACAAACTTGGATGGAGTCACAAGACACAGACGTAGGATGGAGTCACAAGTCACAGACGTAGGATGGAGTCACAAGTCACAGCCTTAGGATGGAGTCACAATTTACAGACGTATGATGGAGTCACAAGTCACAGACGTAGGATGGAGTCACAAGTGAAGTTGGGGCTAAAAGGGCTATAATCATGTTGTCCGTAACATGTCTTTAATTGGGAGCTTAGGGTCAATTTTAATTACATAGACCAACATGTTTCCTTTAGTTTACTTTCAATGTTTACATTCAGGTAATTAGCTTGTCTATTTTTGAATTCACAGACGTAGAATGGAGTCACAAGACACAGAAATTGAATGGAGTTTTATGTCAGTCATCGGATGGACCTTATGTCACAGTTGTTAAAGCAAAGGATGGAGTCAGAAGTCACAGACGTTGGTTGGAGCCTGTCATCTCAACACTGCAAAAATGGTATTTATTATACTCCACTTACACAAAGTCAAGTTGGGGTTATATTGGAATCACGTTGTCTGTAAATTAGCCTCGTGTTCCATAACAAATGTGTGTTCCATCGCCACGCGTCTCGTAACACATTTGTTTGTCCCGTTGCGTCACATCCTTTAGCGTTACATCCCGTTGCGTCGCTTCCCGGGATACGTTTTTGTCAAGTCGCTTTGCGTAACGCGATTTTATTATACCCCACTTTTCTCAAAGGGAAGTGGGGTCTAGTGGGGCTATAAAGGAATCACGTTGTCCGTAACATCGCGTCGCATCCCGTAACACATTTTTGTTTCGTTGCGCCCCGTAACACATTTTTGCCACGTCGCGTTACAGTCGTTGGATGGAGTCAGAAGTCACAGACATTGCATGCTGTCAGAAGTCGGACGTTGGATGGAGCCTGTCATCCCACTACTGCAAAAATGGTAAGGACAAGATTGATTCATTTTTTATTAACCATTTGTTTTCTTTTTTACATGAAGTCAAAGACGTGGGATGGAGTCAGAAGTCACAGAAGTTGGTTGGAGCCTGTCATCTCAACACTGCAAAAATAGTAAGGACTAGATTGATTTATTATGCTCCACTTTTACAAAGTGAAGTGGGGTATATATTGTAATCACCTTGTCTGCAACATAGCGTCGTGTCCTACAACAACGCGTCTCGTAACACATTTTTTTGCCCCGTTGCGCCACATCTCGTTGCGTTAAATCCCGTTGCGTCACATCCGGTAACACTTTTTTTCCGTTGCGTCGCTTCCCGGGACTCGTTCTTGCGTAACAAAATGTTATTATACCCCACTTTTCTTAAAGGGAAGTGGGGTCTAGTGGGGCTATTAAGGAATCACGTTGTCCGTAACATCGCGTCGCATCGCGTACACATTTTTCTTTCGTTGCGCCCCGTAACACATTTTTGCCACATCGCATTACAGTCGTTGGATAGAGTCAGAAGTCGCAGACATTGCATGCTGTCAGAAGTCGGACGTTGGATGGAGCCTGTCATCCCACTACTGCAAACATGGTAAGGACAAGATTGATTCATTTTTTATTAACCATTTGTTTTCTTTTTTACATGAAGTCAGAGACGTGGGATGGAGTCAGAGTCACAGACGTTGGTTGGAGCCTGTCATCTCAACACTGCAAAAATAGTAAGGACTAGATTGATTTATTATGCTCCACTTTCACAAAGTGAAGTGGGGTATATATTGTAATCACCTTGTCTGCAACATAGCGTCTTGTCCTATAACCACGCGTCTCGTAACACATTTTTTTGCCCCGTTGCGTCACATCTCGTTGCCTTAAATCCCGTTGCGTCACATCCGGTAACACTTTTTTTCCGTTGCGTCGCTTCCCGGGACTCGTTGTTGCGTAACAAAATGTTATTATACCCCACTTTTCTTCAAGGGAAGTGGGGTCTAGTGGGGCTATAAAGGAATCACGTTGTCTGTAACATCGCGTCGCATCGCGTACACATTTTTCTTTCGTTGCGCCCCGTAACACATTTTTGCCACATCGCGTTACAGTCGTTGGATGGAGTCAGAAGTCACAGACATTGCATGCTGTCAGAAGTCGGACGTTGGAAGGAGCCTGTCATCCCACTACTGCAAAAATGGTAAGGACAATATTGATTCATTTTTTATTAACCATTTGTTTTCTTTTTTACATGAAGTCAAAGACGTGGGATGGAGTCAGAAGTCACAGACGTTGGTTTGAGCCTGTCATCTCAACACTGCAAAAATAGTAAGGACTAGATTGATTTATTATGCTCCACTTTCACAAAGTGAAGTGGGGTATATATTGTAATCACCTTGTCTGCAACATAGCGTCGTGTCCTATAACCACGCGTCTCGTAACACATTTTTTTGCCCCGTTGCGCCACATCCCGTTGCGTTAAATCCCGTTGCGTCACATCCGGTAACACTTTTTTTCCGTTGCGTCGCTTCCCGGGACTCGTTGTTGCGTAACAAAATGTTATTATACCCCACTTTTCTTAAAGGGAAGTGGGGTCTAGTGGGGCTATAAAGGAATCACGTTGTTCGTAACATCGCGTCGCATCGCGTCGCATCGCGTACACATTTTTGTTTCGTTGCGTCCCGTAACACATTTTGCCACATCGCGTTACAGTCGTTGGATGGAGTCAGAAGTCACAGACATTGCATGCTGTCAGAAGTCGGACGTTGGATGGAGCCTGTCATCCCACTACTGCAAAAATGGTAAGGACAAGATTGATTCATTTTTTATTAACCATTTGTTTTCTTTTTTACATGAAGTCAAAGACGTGGGATGGAGTCAGAAGTCACAGACGTTGGTTGGAGCCTGTCATCTCAACACTGCAAAAATAGTAAGGACTAGATTGATTTATTATGCTCCACTTTCACAAAGTGAAGTGGGGTATATATTGTAATCACCTTGTCTGCAACATAGCGTCGTGTCCTATAACCACGCGTCTCGTAACACATTTTTTTGCCCCGTTGCGCCACATCCCGTTGCGTTAAATCCCGTTGCGTCACATCCGGTAACACTTTTTTTCCGTTGCGTCGCTTCCCGGGACTCGTTGTTGCGTAACAAAATGTTATTATACCCCACTGTTCTTAAAGGGAAGTGGGGTCTAGTGGGGCTATAAAGGAATCACGTTGTCCGTAACATCGCGTCGCATCGCGTACACATTTTTCTTTCGTTGCGTCCCGTAACACATTTTGCCACATCGCGTTACAGTCGTTGGATGGAGTCAGAAGTCACAGACATTGCATGCTGTCAGAAGTCGGACGTTGGATGGAGCCTGTCATCCCACTACTGCAAAAATGGTAAGGACAAGATTGATTAATTTTTTATTAACCATTTGTTTTCTTTTTTACATGAAGTCAAAAGACGTGGGATGGAGTCAGAAGTCACAGACGTTGGTTGGAGCCTGTCATCTCAACACTGCAAACATAGTAAGGACTAGATTGATTTATTATGCTCCACTTTCACAAAGTGAAGTGAGGTATATATTGTAATCACCTTGTCTGCAACATAGCGTCGTGTCCTATAACCACGCGTCTCGTAACACATTGTTTTGCCCCGTTGCGCCACATCCCGTTGCGTTAATCCCGTTGCGTCACATCCGGTAACACTTTTTTTCCGTTGCGTCGCTTCCCGGGACTCGTTGTTGCGTAACAAAATGTTATTATACCCCACTTTTCTTAAAGGGAAGTGGGGTCTAGTGGGGCTATAAAGGAATCACGTTGTCCGTAACATCGCGATGCATCGCGTACACATTTTTGTTTCGTTGCGCCCCGTAACACGTTTTTGCCACATCGCGTTACAGTCGTTGGATGGAGTCAGAAGTCACAGACATTGCATGCTGTCGGAAGTCGGACGTTGGATGGAGCCTGTCATCCCACTACTGCAAAAATGGTAAGGACAAGATTGATTCATTTTTTATTAACCATTTGTTTTCTTTTTTACATGAAGTCAAAGACGTGGGATGGAGTCAGAAGTCACAGACGTTGGTTGGAGCCTGTCATCTCAACACTGCACAAATAGTAAGGACTAGATTGATTTATTATGCTCCACATTCACAAAGTGAAGTGGGGTATATATTGTAATCACCTTGTCTGCAACATAGCGTCGTGTCCTATAACTACGCGTCTCGTAACACGATTTTTTGCCCCGTTGCGCCACATCCCGTTGCGTTAAATCCCGTTGCGTCACATCCGGTATCACTTTTTTTCCGTTGCGTCGCTTCCCGGGACTCGTTGTTGCGTAACAAAATGTTATTATACCCCACTTTTCTTCAAGGGAAGTGGGGTCTAGTGGGGCTATAAAGGAATCACGTTGTCCGTAACATCGCGTCGCATCGCGTACACATTTTTGTTTCGTTGCGCCCTGTAACACATTTTTGCCACATCGCGTTACAGTCGTTGGATGGAGTCAGAAGTCACAGAAATTGCATGCTGTCAGAAGTCGGACGTTGGATGGAGCCTGTCATCCCACTACTGCAAAAATGGTAAGGACAAGATTGATTCATTTTTTATTAACCATTTGTTTTCTTTTTTACATGAAGTCAAAGACGTGGGATGGAGTCAGAAGTCACAGACGTTGGTTGGAGCCTGTCATCTCAACACTGCAAAAATAGTAAGGACTAGATTGATTTATTATGCTCCACTTTCACAAAGTGAAGTGGGGTATATATTGTAATCACCTTGTCTGCAACATAGCGTCGTGTCCTATAACCACGCGTCTCGTTACACATTTTTTTGCCCCGTTGCGCCACATCCCGTTGCGTTAAATCCCGTTGCGTCATATCCGGTTACACTTTTTTTCCGTTGCGTCGCTTCCCGGGACTCGTTATTGCGTAACAAAATGTCATATATCCCACTTTTCTTAAAGGGAAGTGGGGTCTAGTGGGGCTATAAAAGAATCACGTTGTCCGTAACATCGCGTCGCATCGCGTACACATTTTTGTTTCGTTGCGCCCCGTAACACATTTTTGCCACATCGCGTTACAGTCGTTGGATAGAGTCAGAAGTCACAGACATTGCATGCTGTCAGAAGTCGGACGTTGGATGGAGCCTGTCATCCCACTACTGCAAAAATGGTAAGGACAAGATTGATTCATTTTTTATTAACCATTTGTTTTCTTTTTTACATGAAGTCAAAGACGTGGGATGGAGTCAGAAGTCACAGACGTTGATTGGAGCCTGTCATCTCAGCACTGCAAACATAGTAAGGACTAGATTGATGTATTATGCTCCACTTTCACAAAGTGAAGTGGGGTATATATTGTAATCACCTTGTCTGCAACATAGCGTCGTGTCCTATAACCACGCGTCTCGTTACACATTGTTTTGCCCCGTTGCGCCACATCCCGTTGCGTTAAATCCCGTTGCGTCACATCCGGTTACACTTTTTTTCCGTTGCGTCGCTTCCCGGGACTCGTTGTTGCGTAACAAAATGTTATTATACCCAACTTTTTTTAAAGGGAAGTGGGGTCTAGTGGGACTATAAAGGAATCACGTTGTCCGTAATATCGCGTCGCATCGCGTACACATTTTTGTTTCGTTGCGCCCCGTAACACATTTTTGCCACATCGCATTACAGTCGTTGGATGGAGTCAGAAGTCACAGACATTGCATGCTGTCAGAAGTCGACGTTGGATGGAGCCTGTCATCCCACTACTGCAAAAATGGTAAGGACAGGCTTGATTCATTTTGTATTAACCATTTGTTTTCTTTTTTACATGAAGTCAAAGACGTTGGATGGAGTCAGAAGTCACAGACATCTGTCCATTGCCAGCCTGCCTTCCAGATTCTAGTGGGGTCTGTGGGGCTATAAAGGAATCACGTTGTCCGTAAAATCTCGTCGCATCCAGTAACACATTTTTGTTTCGTCGTGCCCAGTAACACATTTTTGCCACGTCGCAAAACATGTAATATCTCTTCTTTTCTGATTGAAGTTGCGATCAAATCCATCAGAGGCAAAGTTGTTTTGGCTGACTATGAAGCTGCAAAAACCAACCTGCTGCAGAATACAACAGGTATACTACTAGAATATATTTACTATGAAAATGTTGCTAAAACATGTGATCTCTTCTTTGCTAATTACAGATGCGATCAAATCCACCAGAGGAAATATTGTTCTGGCTGACTATGAAGTTGCAACCACCAAGCTGCTGCAGGTGACACAACAGGTAGACTATTAGACGATACTATTTACTATGAAAATGTGGCTAAAACATGTGACCTCTATTTTTCTGATAACAGATGCGATCAAATCCACCAGTGGAAGGGTTTTTCTGGCTGACTATAAAGTTTTAACAACCAAGCTGCTGCAGACGACACATCAGGTGGACTACTAGTATTTAATATGAATTTATAATTTAAACATTCACGGACATAATCAGCGTCAAAATGTTCGCATTGGATGTAATACGCCAAATGTGCAACCCTGTGCAGTACTTCTGATGTCCTCCTTACATACAGAAGTATTCCTCTCTCCTCTCCATTCCCTTTCTTCTTCCCTATGTGAAAGGGACATCAGAAGTACTGCACAGGATTTTCAAGCAATACAATGTCAATACGTTTCACAAACCCTTTAATTCATTTAGACAGCAATTAACACATGTAAAAGATGAAACCGATCCCTTAAAGAAATGTGGCGTGGTGTATTACATCAAATTCGAGCAATGTGATTGATTATGTTAGTGAACTGGGAAGATCTTTAGATATCAAACTTAAAGAACACGCCACAACCAGCCAGTCAGCCAGCCAGTCAGCCAGCCAGCCAGCCAGCCAGCCAGCCATCATGCCACAACCAGTCAGCCAGTCAGCCAGCCAGCCAGCCAGCCAGCCAGTCAAGCCAGCCAAGCCAGCCAGCCAGCCAGCCGAGCCAGCCAACCAGCCAGCCAGCCAGCCAGCGAGCCAGCCAGCCAGCCAGCCAGCCAGCCAGCCGAGCCAGCCAACCAGCCAGCCAGCCAGCCAGCCAGCCAAGCCAGCCGAGCCAGCCAGTTGGATGGAGCCTGTCATCCCACTACTGCAAAAATGGTAAGGATAAGATTGATTGATTTGTTATTAACCATTTGATTTTTTTTACATAGAATCAAAGACGTTGGATGGAGTCAGAAGTCACAGACGTTGGTTGGAGCCTGTCATCTCAACACTGCACAAATGGTAAGGACAATATTGATTTATTATACAAATGTTTGTTCCGTCGCCACGCGTCTCATAACACATTTTTTGTCCCGTTGCGTCACATCCCCTTGCGTTACATCCCGTTGCGACCCGCATCCCGTAACACATTTATTTTCGTTGCGCCGCGTAACACATTTTTGCCGCGTCACGTTACAGTCGTTGGATGGAATCAGAAGCCACAGACATTGCGTGATGTCAGAAGTCGGACGTTGGATGGAGCCTGTCATCCCACGACTGCAAAAATGGTAAGGACAAGATTGATTAATTTTTTATTAAACGTTTGTTTTCTTTTTTACAGGAAGTCAAAGACGTTGGGTGGAATCAGAAACCACAGACATTTGTCTATTGCCAGCCTGTCTTCCAGATTCTACATCCGTCTATTGCAATACATATTTGCATGTATTACAGATTTTGCATACGTCTTCACCAGCCTGAACCTTCCAGATTCTAAACCTGTCTACATTATAATACGTATTTCCATGTCTTTCAGCCAGCCAGCCAGCCAAGCCAGCCAAGCCAGCCAAGCCAGCCCAGCCAGCCCAGCCAGCCCAGCCAGCCAGCCAGCTAGCCGAGCCAGCCAGCCAGCCAGCCAGCCAAGCAAAGCCAGCCAAGCAAAGCCAGCCAGCCAGCCGAGTCAGCCAAGCCAGCCAGCCGAGCCAGCCAGCCAGCCAGCCAGCCGAGCCAGCCGAGCCAGCCAAGCCAGCCAGCCAGCCAGCCAGTCAGTCAGTCAGTCAGTCAGTCAGTTAGTCAGCCAGCCAGCCAGCCAGCCAGCCACAGACATTGCGTGATGTCAGAAGTCGGACGTTGGATGGAGCCTGTCATCCCACTACTGCAAAAATGGTAAGGACAAGATTGATTGATTTTTTATTAACCATTTGATTTCTTTTTTACATAGAATCAAAGACGTTGGATGGAGTCAGAAGTCACAGACGTTGGTTGGAGCCTGTCATCTCAACACTGCAAAAATGGTAAGGACAATATTGATTTATTATACAAATGTTTGTTCCGTCGCCACGCTCCCATAATACATTTTTGTCCCGTTGCGTCCATCCCCTTGCGTTATATCCCGTTGCGTCACATCCCGTTACGATTTTTTCCGTTGCGTCGCATCCCGGGAAGTCGCTTTGCGTAACACGTTTTTTATTATACCCCACTTTTCTCAAAGGGAAGTGAGGGCTAGTCGGGCTATGACGGAATCACGTTGTCCGAAACATCGCGTCGCATCCCGTCACACATTTATTTTCGTTGCGCCGCGTAACACATTTTTGCCGCGTCACGTTACAGTCGTTGGATGGAATCAGAAGCCACAGACATTGCGTGATGTCTGAAGTCGGACGTTGGATAGAGCCTGTCATCCCACGACTGCAAAAATGGTAAGAACAAGATTGATTCATTTTTATTAACCATTTGTTTTCTTTTTTACATGAAGTCAAAGCCGTTGGATGGAGCCTGTCATCTCAACACTGCAAAAATGGTAAGGACAAGATTGATTCATTTGTATTAACCATTTGTTTTCTTTTTTACATGAAGTCAAAGCCGTTGGATGGAGTCAGAAGTCACAGACATCTGTCCATTGCCAGCCTGTCTTTCATATTCTAATGGGGTCTAGTGGGGTTATAAAAGAATCACGTTGTCTGTAAAATCTCGTCGCATCCCGTAACACATTTTTGTTTTGTCGCGCCCCGTAACACATTTTTGCCACGTCGCGTTGCTAAAACATGTAATCTATCTTCTTTTCTGATTGAAGTTGCGATCAAATCCATCAGAGGCAACGTTGACTATGAAGCCAGCGAGCCAGCCAGCCAGCCAGCCAGCCGGCAAAGCCAGCCAGTCAGCCAGCCGAGCCAGCCAGCCAGCCAGCCAGCCAGCCAGCCAAGCCAGCCAGCCGAGCCAGCCAGTCAGTCAGTCAGTCAGCCAACCAGCCAGCCAGCCATCCGCAGACATTGCGTGATGTCAGAAGTCGGACGTTGGATGGAGCCTGTCATCCCACTACTGCAAAAATGGTAAGGACAAGATTGATTGATTTTTTATTAACCATTTGATTTCTTTTTTACATAGAATCAAAGACGTTGGATGGAGTCAGAAGTCACAGACGTTGGTTGGAGCCTGTCATCTCAACACTGCAAAAATGGTAAGGACAATATTGATTTATTATACAAATGTTTGTTCCGTCGCCATGCGTTTCATAATACATTTTTTGTCCCGTTGCGTCACATCCCCTTGCGTTATATCCCGTTGCGTCACATCCCGTAACACTTTTTTCCGTTGCGTCGCATCCCGGGAAGTCGCTTTGCGTAACACGTTTTTTATTATACCCCACTTTTCTCAAAGGGAAGTGAGGGCTAGTCGGGCTATAACGGAATCACGTTGTCCGAAACATCGCGTCGCATCCCGTAACACATTTATTTTCGTTGCGCCGCGTAACACATTTTTGCCGCGTCACGTTACAGTCGTTGGATGGAATCAGAAGCCACAGACATTGCGTGATGTCAGAAGTCGGACGTTGGATGGAGCCTGTCATCCCACGACTGCAAAAATGGTAAGGACAATATTGATTCATTTTTATTAACCATTTGTTTTCTTTGTTACATGAAGTCAAAGCCGTTGGATAGAGCCTGTCATCTCAACACTGCAAAAATGGTAAGGACAAGATTGATTCATTTTTCATTAAACATTTGTTTTCTTTTTTACATGAAGTCAAAGACGTTGGATGGAGTCAGAAGTCACATACATCTGTCCATTGCCAGCCTGTCTTCCAGATTCTAGTGGGGTTATAAAGGAATCACGTTGTCCGTAAAATCTCGTCGCATCCAGTAACACATTTTTGTTTTGTCGCGCCCCGTAACACATTTTTGCCACGTCGCGTTGCTAAAACATGTAATATCTCTTCTTTTCTGATTGAAGTTGCGATCAAATCCATCAGAGGCAACGTTGTTCTGGCTGACTATGAAGCCAGCCAGCCAGCCGAGTCAGCCAGCCAGCCGAGCCAGCCAAGCCAGCCAGCCAAGCCATCCAGCCAGCCAAGCAAAGCCAGCCAGCCAGCCAGCCGAGCCAGCCGAGCCAGCCAGCCAGCCAGCCAATCGAGCCAGCCAGCCAGCCGAGCCAGCCAGCCAGCCAAGCAAGCCAAGCCAGCCAGTCAGTCAGCCAGCCAGCCAAGCCAGCCACAGCCTGTCATGCCACTACTGCAAAAATGGTAAGGACAAGATTGATTGATTTTTTATTAACCATTTGTTTTCTTTTTTACATAGAATCAAAGACGTTGGATGGAGTCAGAAGTCACAGACGTTGGTTGGAGCCTGTCATCTCAACACTGCAAAACTGGTAAGTACAATATTGATTTATTATACAAATGTTTGTTCCGTCGCCACGCGTCTCTTAATACATTTTTTGTCCAGTTGCGTCACATCCCCTTGCGTTATATCCCGTTGCGTCGCATCCCGTAACACTTTTTTCCGTTGCGTCGCATCCCGGGAAGTCGATTTGCGTAACACGTTTTTTATTATACCCCACTTTTCTCAAAGGGAAGTGAGGGCTAGTCGGGCTATAACGGAATCACGTTGTCCGTAACATCGCGTCGCATCCCGTAACACATTTATTTTCGTTGCGCCACGTAACACATTTTTGCAGCGTCAAGTTACAGTCGTTGGATGGAATCAGAAGCCACAGACATTGCGTGATGTCAGAAGTCGGACGTTGGATGGAGCCTGTCATCTCAACACTGCAAAAATGGTAAGGACAATATTTATTCATTTTTCATTAAACATTTGTTTTCTTTTTTACATGAAGTCAAAGCCGTTGGATGGAATCAGAAATCACAGACATCTGTCTATTGCCAGCCTGTCTTCCAGATTCTACATCCGTCTATTACAATACATAGTTGCATGTATTACAGATTTTTCATAAGTCTTCACCAGCCTGAACCTTCCAGATTCTAAACCTGTCTACATTGTAATACGTATTTCCATGTCTTTCAGATTCTACGTACGTTTTCAACAGCATATATTCCAGATTCTACATCTGTCAGTTGAAATACATATTCGTCCGTCTTCCAGATTCTACATCAGTCAGTTGAAATACATATTCGTCCGTCTTCAAGAATCTACATCTCCAGCCCGTCTTCCGGATTTGTCATCTCTGGGAGCTCCACTTATAAGTGAGAAAGTGTCAATTCTTACGGACGGCGGAAGGTATACATTACCGGTTATACACAGGAAAATGTGGGTGGTCTGCTTTTTCCACCACTGAAAAATCATATATAGCCTAATATGTGCTGAAAATTAAGTAAAACTCCATTCAGCCAACCAGATTCTACATCTGTCCATTGAAATACATATTCTCCCGTCTTCCAGATTCTACATCCATCTTCTCTTCCAGTCCGTCTTCTGTGAGAATGTGTCAATTCTTACAATGGAGTGAGGTATACAGTTATACTGGTTCTACCCAGGAAAATGATGTATACAGTAATACTGGTTCTACCCAGGAAAATGTAGGTTGTCTGCTTCCACCGCTAATAAAACGACTTTCATATATAGCCTAAAATGTGCTGGAAATGATGTAATACATCATCCAGCCAACTAACCAGCCTGTCTGCCAGATTCTACATCCGTCTTTGCTGTATTACATCTCCGACCCGTCTTCCAGATTATACATCCATCTTCACTGTAATACATCTCCAGCCCGTCTTCCAGATTCTACATCCATCTACGCTGTAAAACATCTCCAGCCCGTCTTCCAGATTCTACATCCATCTTTGCTTTAATACATCTTCAGCCCGTCTTCCAGATTCTACATCCATCTTCGCTGTAATACATCTCCAACCCGTCTTCCAGATTCTACATACATCTTCGCTGTAATACATCTCCAGCCCGTCTTCCAGATTCTACATCCATCGTGCGCTGTAATACATCTCCAACCCGTCTTTCAGATTCTACATCCATCTTCGCTGTAATACATCTCCAACCCGTCTTCCAGATTCTACATCCATCTTTGCTTTAATACATCTTCAGCCCGTCTTCCAGATTCTACATCCATCTTCGCTGTAATACATCTCCAGGCCGTCTTCCAGATTCTACATCCATCTTCGCTGTAATACATCTCCAACCCGTCTTCCAGATTCTACATACATCTTCGCTGTAATACACCCCAAGCCCGTCTTCCAGATTCTACATCTATCGTTCGCTGTAATACATCTCCAACCCGTCTTTCAGATTCTACATCCATCTTCGCTGTAATACATCTCCAACCCGTCTTCCAGATTCTACATCCATCTTCGCTGTAATACATTTTCAACCCGTCTTCCAGATTATACACCCATCTTCTCTGTAATACGTCTCCAACCCGTCTTCCAGATTATACATCCATCTTCGCTGTAATACATCTCCAACTCGTCTTCCAGATTATACATCCATCTTCGCTGTAATACATCTCCAACCCGTCTTCCAGATTCTACATCCATCTTCGCTGCAATACATCTGGATCCAGCTCGTCTTCCAGATTCTACATCCATCTTCGCTGTAATACATCTCCAACCCATCTTCCAGATTCTACATCAATCTTCGCTGTAATACATCTCCAACCTGTCTTCCAGATTCTACTCTACATCCAGCTAAGCAGAGCTCTAGATAAGCTAGCATCTAGATATCTGCGTAATTTATGCTTACGCAAATAAATGAGCTAGGCGCAAAAGATTTTGTTCTATAAGAAAAACAAAAACATTTCAGTGCGTATCGAAACATAAATATACAGTGTTTAAAATCGTGACGATCTACATTAACAATTATTCTGAGTAACTGAAGAAAAAAGAAGAATATATAAACAAATGAACCCAATTTGCAAAATCCGTGTCTAGAGCTCTTGCTAAGGGTGTCAAAGTAGGGCACTCTTTCCATCAATGCAACCCGGGTTAGTTGCCCTGTCTCGGCGTTGTTATTGAGAGTCGCCCGCTCGTGTGACACGTGGGTTTTCTCCGGGTACTCCGGTTTCCTCCCACAGCATGACAGCGTGCTGTCATGTCATCCGCGCTGTCCTCAAGAAGCCGGAAGGTTGGTAAACGGTTGTAATATAAAACGTAATTATGCTTTATATAACAACAAGTCCTAGTCACACCTCCTCGTGGTACCAACTGGAAACTATGGATTCTCTAATCAGAAAATCTATAGGCTAAGGTGACCGGTCGCAATTCAAATATACACACTTATTATATTCCATTTTTCCAAATATATATAATATATATACTGAAGCGCAAAAGAAACGCAACTCGAGAATTTCCGCTATATATTGTATATATTGCACACTTAATTCCACATAATATTCCAAAGAAATCCCAACATGTTTTGTAAAACAAATATTGCAGTTAAGTTGAGAATTGACACAACTGTGATGTTGTAGACGGTTTAATCACACTACACCTTGTAACAAGAAATTCATAAATGTTGGAAGTTCCTCTTTGAAAATCTGAGTCAGTTTAGTACTGTATTTAACGTAAAGAGTTTGCAAAACTTTGTATCCTAAGTTTGCTCTCATGCTTGAGCCAAACGCATACCCTGTCAATAATGAAACTTTGAAGGAATACTATTTGCTGTATTATGTGTTGTTTTTTTCTGGAAGGAAAGGTCTTACGTAGCCATGTACCATTCGATTAACATCAGCATATTGTACATACACTATTTAGCGGAAATTCCCGAGTTGCGTTTCTTTTGCGATTCAGTATATATGCGTTAAAAAATGCACCTTAATATGTTACCCTGTTAGCTGAATTTAAAAACTCTCACAACTATATTTTAACTTTGCTCCTTTGCTCCTTTGAGGAATGTATGGTACGTATCACAGGAAGTTGCATATGTTGATTACTACCGTCTATTATTATAATTGTCAATTATAATAATATACTCAGTTGCAAAAGAAAGTGGACACTGAATTTTGTTTAGATTTAATGGTATAAAGTGTTTTTAGAATTAAATTGACCAATTCCAAAATGAATATGCCATGTTTGGTACCGAAGTATTTATCATTACATTGCCAATATCATGTTGTCATTTGTTTTTCAATAAGGGACTGTCGTTTGATAAAGAGGATAGGATGTAAAGTAAAATATTTCAAAGTGTCCAGTTTCTTTTGCAACTGAGTATAGAAGGTAGTAACCAAAGGATGCAATTACAATAACATCGGTTTACCACATAATATATATTTGGTGGGATTTGGAAATAGATTTGGGTGTTTCATGACACCCCCAAAATACAGTTGGGCAGGGTTATGTATGGCGAAAGCTCATTTTACATGCAACAGTTTCTTTCCCATCCGCATTACAGGTAATTTGTTCTCCATCTTTTTGCCTGTTTATTCGCCGTCTGCTTTTGGGGCAGAACAAACAATTAATACATAGTTACGATCTGTCAATCAAGCTTATGCGTCTTAAGATTCTAGAGATTAAAGCCAGTTTATAACGTACAATAGTTATTTTCACCTGTACCAAAAGGGAAGCACCTTTTCGGCCGGGATCATAGTAAAGACTCTGCTTCTAAAGCTTTCCTTGCCTCACCACTGTGATTCGGATCACACAGGGAACTTGATTTGTCAAATGAGAAAGTGTCAGTTCTTATGGATTGTGGGAGCTATACTGTACTGGATCAACCCTCTACCACAAACAAATCGACCGTCATATATGGCCTAACATGTGTTAAAAATGATGTAAAACACCAAACAAACTGTACCAAAAGCATGTTTTGTCCTACAAACAACTCTAAAATACATTACAGCGCATGGCCAATGTGGGAACAATAGAGGGCGGAGCTAGAAAATGTATGTCAGAATTATCGATTACTTTAGGTACCCTTTGACTGTCAGTCAACCTCTGCAGCATGCTAACTCGCTTGTAACATAGCCTGCAAGTTGAACGGCCAGGTACGAGCCCGTATCAGTCATTAATCAGGCAACCTTAGTACAAAAGGACCTGAGGGTTCGAGTTTGAAGGAATCTAACTTTAATTACATATCTGAATCATACACGTCGCATGTATTTACAACTATTGGGTCATTTTGATTTTATGGCGTCTTTTAGCATCGAGCTCAATGACCAACTTTATAGTGCTGTCACACTGTTAACATGTTTGCCGGTATAGTTATAACCCGTTACCATCTTACAGGTACTATATATATAACCCGTTATCATCTTACAGGTACTATAGATATAACCCGTTATCATCTTACAGGTACTATAGATATAACCCGTTATCATCTTACAGGTACTATAGATATAACCCGTCATCATCTTACAGGTACTATAGATATAACCCGTTATCATCTTACATGTAATATAGATATAACCCGTTATCATCTTACAGTTACTATAGATATAACCCGTTATCATCTTACAGGTTCTTTGTCCTAATTGGCTCTGTTTGGTCCTGGCTCTCGAGTGTATGGGACTACGTGGACGGCTAGGTATCACTGTGATGGTATTATGTGTATAATCAAATATGTAAAACACGAAACACACATCAAATCGTGAAGTATTAGCAAGCTTTCTAAACTCCATCTAGATGTATTAATATATTTAAACCTGCTTGCGTATAATTCAATAAAAGGTACTAACAGAAGTAATTTGGAATATTTTATCTACGCCTCAATGTATAATTAGCAAATAGTAATATGCATAAACAATTTGTTATGAATTATTCATATACATATTACCGGTTATAATAATTTGTGGACAGCTACCTAGAAAAAAATATTTTAGAGCCAAAATATATTTTTGATAGTGGCTTTCCTACGTAAATACATTGTTGACTGGGGGCAGCAGAACATTTGAAAATCTCAAATTCATTTACTTTAGTTAGCTAAACATTACTTTCAGGATGTCTTAATTTAGATTTATTAAACACATAAAACACATTTTTGGATAGAAATTCTAAAAAACAAACAATCGACGGTGTCTAATGGTAGAGAGTCGGTCTACCATACGAGAGGTCGTGGGTTCAATCCAAAATCTAACTGTTGATGGAACAGAATTTTGCATTGAAACTGCTCTATCAAAAACAATGTTTGAAAAGTAACGTATGCAAGATAGTTGAAGGTACTCATAATGTCATTTTGTGTGATATTCAGCTTATTTATACGTACTACTTAAATTGTCTGATTTTTTTTAATATTAAAGCAAACTGTAGTATATTTAAATAATTCAAGGGCCATAACTCTGGTTTTACTCATCTGATATATCTAGTTTCGAATAAGGTAAGCATCCTGCCAAAGACTGTTCAAGATCAGATGAATAATTAAGGATCTAGAGTGTTCACAAGGTACAATAAAGCATTTTTCAATAAATTAAAGGCAGTAAATATATACAGGCGCTCTTGTTAAATTATGCCATGAAGTTATCGCATTTTAAACGCTCAATTGACAAGGTTTTTATATATATAACAAAAAATGTTTAGCACCACTTTATTAAACATATGAACATTGATATAATTGTTTGAAGATACTAGAAATGCTAGGTTAGAAATGTAATTTTCAAAACAATTGTGTTTGAAACATTTAATATTAGACATTGACAAGAATAGTCCATTCTGTCATTGTTTAAAAAACGCTGAAATGTGTTCAACGAAAATTTAAAATTACCTCCCTTTTCATTGAAATGAGAATTATTTTCGATAACCTATAATAATAACAGTATATTCCCATCATAATAGGTTTTTTTTTATCACCGACTTTGTTTACAAATGACTTTGTAGCATTATTATTCGTCATATCTATGTCATTTTACCATTGAACCCGAGCATACACGGCTTTGTATCTCGTCTATGAAAATGACATGTATTTTATGTAATAAATTTATTTTGCTCAGTGTATGATGTCAATTATGACAAGTACTGTTTAAGAAACATTCAAACATTCATAAAATGCTGACATCCAAAAAGAAACGCACCACCATTTTAAATGTACAAATTACGCACACTGCTGCCATATGCATAACCTAATCTATGTTCGAAGCTGTTCCCTGTAAACATTTCCAACAGAGAATAAACACTCATTACTACTGTTTGAAATGTCCCCACAAATAAAACATAACTATAAACAAAATTAAATAATAATTATAAAATTGGTGCGTTTCTTTCGGCATTCAGTATAATACAAAATAAAGCATCCCTTTAAAGGGACTACAAGCGATGTGGAAGAATTATGAGTGTCAACCATCATAATGTGTTTCAGTTTCATATTTTTTGATCAAGACTAATGCGTAGCATTATAAACCATACCTGAATTACTATTTACGATTAAGCAACACAAATCAGCCCAGTCGACGTGATGTACAGACCAAACACGTTGTGATGTACAGACCAAACACGTTGTGATGTACACACCAAACACGTTGTGATGTACAGACCAAACACGTTGTGATGTACAGACCAAACTTGTTGTGATGTACAGACCAAACATGTTGTGATATACTGACCAAACACGTTGTGATGTACAGACCAAACATGTTCCTAAATGCGAGGCAATATGCAGTTACACACGTTGTGATGTACAGACCAAACACGTTGTGATGTACAGACCCAAACATGTTGTGATGTACAGACCAAACACGTTGTGATATACTGACCAAACACGTTGTGATGTACAGAACCAAACATGTTGTGATGTACAGACCAAACAATTTGTGATATACTGACCAAACACGTTGTGATGTACAGAGACCAAACACGTTGTGATGTACAGACCAACATGTTGTGACGTACAGACCAAACACGTTGTGACGTACAGACCAAACATGTTGTGATGTACTGACCAAACACGTTGTGATGTACAGACCAAAACACGTTGTGATGTACAGACCAAACATGTTGTGATGTACTGACCAAACACGTTGTGATGTACAGACCAAACATGTTGTGATGTACTGACCAAAACATGTTGTGATGTACAGACCAAACATGTTCCTAAATGCGAGGCAATATGCAGTGTACTTTAATTGCACATTTCATATGAAACTGAAGCACATTATGAGGGTTTTAATTTGTATTTGGAATAACACCAATACTCGCCTCCAAATCGCATCTAGTCCCCTTTAAACGAAACACCCTTGTCTTCTTAGGTAGCTATACAGGCTGGTGGGTATGAATAATCTTGTCATAAATTTATCACGCAATTAAAAAAAATGACACCTACGTTCCTATGCAAAAATGAAGGTAAATCAAATCGACTAATCGCCAAACGATAAAAACGATGCTATTAATTTGATTTCATATCAAATATTTACTAAAAATAGACATACAGAATAGTATATTTAAAGGGACACATGGTAATCTTGAGTTTAATTCAAACATTAAAATGTGCTCCTCGATTTATTTATCCTGCGTCATTTTGACTTTAAAACTGCTTGCATATAATTAAATAAATAAAAATGAGATTTCAATTTTCTTCATTATTTTCCAATTTTTTAAATATATTATTGGTGCAATATTATAACAAGTTAGTAACATGTAAAAATAATTTGCTTTGAACTATTCTAACAATTAATATTGATGATTGCACAAATGCAAGTTAAGAAAAAACTAACTATGGCCTTGAGTTTTTAAAATATCAAGATTGCCTTGTGTCTCTTTAACATATATAACGACTACATTTGTGTGTCGCCTTCATATCATGGTAGACACTTTAAGCGATCATTTTGTCCGTGGGTCCGTCCGTCTTCGTCCGTCCATCGTCGTCTCCTCCACACTTGTCAAAACCTGCAACCTAATCTTGGCTATAACTTGAAAAGTTTTAGATCTATGTTCATGAAACTTCACCTACATCTTCATGTTACCCTCATGGAATGTCGTAACACATCTCCAATAACTGACTAATTTCGGCAGCGGTATGCCCCTATGCCCCTTTTCATAACACTTTAACCTGCAACCTAAGGGGGGCACTCCACAGTTTAATGTACATTTCTCAATCATCAAACACATGCCAAGCTCTTAGCCTGAATCCTTGAGCAAAAATAAATCACATCATCATTGTGTCATACATTTTTTAGAGAAGACAATAAAATTACCCCATGTTTCCATACCAAATAAAAGTATCAAAAAGCATTTTCTGTACAACTTTAGTCCCATTTCTTTAAGATTACCCCCACCCCCTTAAAACATGCTAAAAATGCAATTGTAGCAATATTTCAAATGTCAATAAATAAAAATAAAAAAAAATTCCTACACATATCAGGGTCATGTCTGCACTCATAATGGTCTTGCATATCAGGAAATGCTTAATTTTACATACCTAGTCCGGCATTTTAAAAAGTTATTCCACGCTGATCTCCTCGTCAGTGAAAATCAGCCATTTTAACTACTTTTAGGAAGTTTTTGATTGGTTCACATTTTTCTATTTATAGCCTCCAAAAAACCCAAAGAATGCATATTCCAATACACCAAAATAAACTTAGAAGTAATCAAAACTGAATAAAAACATCAAACATGTGCTTCATAATTATTATAAAGACCATCCATGGACCTAAAAGATGCTTAGTTGATTTCTTTCTGATTTACACATGGACATTCATGCGAAACTGAGGAGTGCCCCCCTAACCAAGCTCGACTGGCCATAACTTCAAAACTATTTAAAGAGACACACGGCAATCTTCTTTATTTATAAAATTCACGGCGTTCCGCTAGTTTTTTCTGCATGACTTGCATTTGTTTAATAATTAATATTAATTAGAAGACTTTGTTTTGCATATTATTATTTGTTGATATTATTGCTTGAAGGGAATAGTTATCACAACAGGTTACGTGGTGTGGTGGTTATCACGTCTGCTTTACACGCAGAAGGTCCCGAGTTCAATCCACGGCGGAACCTGTGATTCCCTTTTGGTGCTATTTTTCTTAAAAGATGACATTCTAACCTGAAATATAACCTGAAATAGCTTTTGTTTTTCATCAGGCAGAACAGTTTTCGTGTTTTTATGGGTTTGGACGATATAATTGGTAGGTCCTCAATTAAGCATATGCACACATTCATTAAACGTATTGTACTGTCTTTATAAATGAATTATGTGAGCGTATATCGAACAAAGGTGTTATATTGAAAGTGCCAGAGCCTCCTAAGTCATCCCCCACCTTTAAACACACCCCACCAAATTGTTTTATTAATGGCTGCTATAAATGGAGACAATCATAAACCCCAAACTGGCTCTGATATGTGTTGTTATAGACGTTTAGTTTACATGGTTACCATGGTTACATTATGTAGATTGCAATATGTGACCTTATATGTATATCACTTAAAGAAACTAAATCGTCCAATTTCGCTTCAAAATCTTTATTCCAAACTTTATCCATGTACTGAGGTCATAAAACAATGCATATGTGCCGATTAAAAAATCCAGATTTATTCACGGATACTTGAAATACCCGTAATTGAATATGCATAAAATGAATTCTAATTCATAATTCGACCGCAACACATGTGTTACATATCTACTTCACCGTTAGTACGCAAAGAAACGGTCGTGCCTGTTTTTGGAGGGATAGCGATTATTACGGATGCGAAAAAGTGGGTGTTCTGCCTCCACCACTCAACATATATAGAAGTAAATAGGCTGAAAATGGCGTAAGACACCATTTAACCAACTATCATACATTTGTATAGATAGATTAACCGGCTTTTCAACAAACATAAATGTATATTTGCATAATTATGGCTATAACAGATGAAACTTCAGAATCGAGTATTTGAGATGTCGGTGTGCATTACCAGGAGAACTGTGTTATCCACAAACATTTTTTTTTTTGAAGAAGAAGAAGAAGAAGAAGAAGAAGAAGAAGAAGAAAAAGACGAAATAGAGAATTGATTTGAAACAACCCAATCTCCCACGAGACCTCAATGTAAAACACGTGTGTCATTAAAATATATACTGAACCAAACAGCTAACGCACCAGTAGACAATACCTTTAATATCTAAATAATAACAATCAATAAATCAAAACAAATTTCATTATGAACGAGACAAATATCTTGTCAATAACGACTGTAAATTAAAAACAAATCGTTCAAATCACCTGTCTCCAACGGTACCAGTCGGCATATATAAATAAGTTCACATATTAAAGGTAGTATCTACTGGTGCGCTTCGGGGTTACTTGATAAGCGTTTTAGATGACCTTTCTAAAATCATCAGCTGTGTTACACACAGATATTCTGATTTTTAAAGAACATTAATATAACGGGACCAACCCAATGGCCTATTGTCATTGGCCTATAATCAGAATACTTGATCTGTATTGCACTGTATACATACAATAAGACCGATAAGGTATCTTAAAGGTATAGGGTACAATAGAGTCTGGACTTGTTTGAAATCAGTGTCTCGATTTATATTTTACCCTGGTGACATTTAAATAAAAATGTTGGGAATTCACTATTCCGTCTGATGTGCAATAATATCAAAAATTAATAATATGCAAAAACAAATTGCTTAATACTATTCTTATAATTAATATTAATGATTGAAAAAATGCAAGTCATTCAGAAAAAACTGCGAGACGCCGTGACGTTTCAAAAATAAAGTTTGCCGTATGTCTCTTTAAACGTAGACCAGTTCATTTTGAATATCGAGCTGGGTTTTACATTTCGAGCTGGCTCTGAGATCGATATTATCGAGCTGGGCTTTACATTTCGAGCTGGCTCTGAGATCGATATACAACAAGGCATTTTGAATACACAGCTGGGTTTCAATTTTGAGCTGGCTTTGAGATCGATATTCGATTTAAACGTACAATAAGGCATTTTGAATACCGAGCTGGATTTGAATGTGATATTCGCTTTAAACGTTATTTTGAATTCGATCTGAGAGTGAAATTTGAGCTTTGGAATTGGAAATACTTTATATATTTTTTCATCCGATTTTCATAGATCTTGGTATGAAGTATCAGCTTTCTAGTAGCGCTTATTGTCTGTCAGGACGTTCCGGTTGAATTATTTTTGAAAAGAGTTACATGACTTCGAAGTTTTTGAGTTGTAAACCGCTTCCGTTCAACTCATCCTACATCACTATAAAGAGCGATCGCAGAGCCAGCTCTGTATTCAAACTCAGCTCTGCATTCATAATGCCTTGGTGTAAGTTTATAACTAATATCGATCTCAGAGTCAGCTCTGTATTCAAACCCAACTCTGCATTCATAATGCCTTGGTGTCAGTTTATAACGAATATCGATCGCAGAGCCAGCTCTGTGTTCAAACTCAGCTCTGCATTCATAATGCCTTGGTGTAAATTTATAACGAATATCGATATCAGACGCTCTGTATTCAAACCCAGCTCTGCGTTCATAATGCCTTGGTGTAAGTGTAAAACGAATATCGATATCAGAGCCAGCTCTGCATTCAAACCCAGCTCTGCATTCAAAATGCCAGGTTGTATGTTATAACGAATATCGATCTCAGAGCCAACTCGAAATTCAAACCCAGCTTTGTATCCATACTGCCCTGGTGTTTGTTTTAAAAGAATATCGATCTCAGAGCCACGCTCTGTATTCAAACCCAGCTCTGCATTCATAATGTCTTGTTGTATGTTTATAACGAATATCGATCTCAGAGCCAGCTCTGTATTCAAACCCAGCTCTGCATTCAAAATGACTTGTATGTTTAAAACGAATATCGATCTCAGAGCAAGCTCTGTATTAAAACCCAGCTCTGCATTCAAAATGAGTTGGCGTATGTTTAAAACGAACATAGATCTCAGAGACAGCTCTGTATTCAAACCAAGCTCTACATTTAAAATGACTTGCCGTATGTTTAAAACGAATATCGATCTCAGAGCCAGCTCTGTATTCAAACCCAGCTCTGTATTCCAAATGCCTTGTTATACGTTTAAAACTAATATCGGTCTCAGAGCCGGCTCGAAATTGCAACCCAGCTCTGCGTTCAAAATGACTTGGTGCATGTTTAAAACGAATATCGATCTCAGAGCCAGCTCGAAATTCAAACCAGCTCTGCATTCATAATGCCTTAATTGGTGTACGTTTACAACGAATATCGATCTCAGAGCCAGCTCGAAATTCAAACACTACTCTGTATTCAGTATGCCTTCTTATAAGTTTAACCGAATATCGATCTCAGAGCCATCTCTGTATTCAAACCCAGCTCCGCATTCATAATGCCTTGGTGTACGTTTAAAACGAATATCGATCTCAGAGCCAGCTCGAAATTCAAACCCAGCTCTGTATTCAGTATGCCTTCTTATAAGTTTAACCGAATATCGATCTCAGAGCTAGCTCGACATTGAAAACCCAGTTCGATATTGAATGTCGATCTACGATCTTCGATCTCACAGCCAACTTCACACAGCTGAAATAATAATACTAATTAATAGCGTTTCTTTCCAAAGTAGCGTACTCGTAACAAAATTAATTGATCACCTTAAAAGTTGACTTCATCCGTGAGCCATACTCTTTTTTGTTACCATCTCAAGGGACAAATTCTTACTAGTACCATGTTATTGAGTACCTTGTAGAGCAACAACAAAGCCATGACAGCAGTGTGAACAGGGTAGCTGATTCCTGTTATTAGAGTTATCTCCCCCTTTTAAGCAAAATTCTTGTTTCTTTAAAAAATCGTTTTCGCTGAAACGAGAAGAGCTACAGGTCTAATATTTTGCATGTTTTATACATTTAGGGTCCTCTACCAAGTATTTATAAAATGGTGACCCCAGGATCAAATATGGCCCAGCCCCGGGGGTAACATTTTTTCATACTGTTATCTGGTTATATAGGAAATCTTTAAAAATAAATAATTTTCTCTAAAACTGTAAGAGCTAGAGGTCCCATATTATGCATGAAGCAGAAGCTTATGGTCCACTAGCAAGTTTGTTAAAATGTTGACCCTGGGGTCATATCTGGCTCCGCCCCAGGGGTCATATATTTACATAGAGTCATATAGAAACATCTTTAAAATGTCTTCTTTAAAAAAAACAAGAGCCAGAGGTTTACTATTTTGCATAATGTACAAGCTTATGGTTCTCTACCACTTTTGTTCAAATCGTGACTCTGTGTCCAACTATGGCCCGGTTCTGGGGTTAAAGTTTTACAAAGAGTTATATAGGAAAGTCCATAAAAATATTCTTTTTCTGATACTACAAGAGCTAGAGGTCTAATACGATGCATGTAGCATAAGAGTATCGATCTCTACCAATTTATTTTTATTCAAATGGTGATCTTATGGTCAAATTTCGCCTGGTCCCGAGTTATGTAGGAACGTCTATAAACATCTCTGAAACTACAAGAGTTAGAGGTGTAATAAGCTACATGTAGCTTAAGATTATTGTCGTGTACCAAATAATTTAAATGGTGTCCCTTGAATCAAGCCTGGAAACATATTTGGCCCTTTCCGGGGCTCACACTGTGACATTGAATTATATAGGAAAACATATTCAAACAGCTTCTCTGATACTTCAAAAGCTAAATAATAGTTTGCATGTACCATAAGTATATGATCCTCTACCTAGTTTGTTCTAATGGCGACAATGGGGTCAAATATGGCCACTACGGGGGTCACAGTTTTACAGATTTACATAAAGAAATTGTTGTTGTTTCTTAAAACATGCGAGCACTTTGAGACAAGGCGAGTGGGTCTTTTGTTTATGGCTTGAAGTTGTACACTTTTCATAAAATCACTTCAAAAGTTTTAAGCGAACTGAAATATATAGAGACTGTGACTTTTGATAAGGTATTCCATTATGAAGACTTAACCATGTTTACAAATCGAATAAATCCACGAACTAAAATCACAAAGTAGACCACTGCATTTTCGACAAATTGCAAAAAAAAAACAGAAAGGAAAAAAAAGGCATTTTACAGTTTAACTGTTGATTTTTAGGTGTTTGTTATACAAATTTTAAAATAACCCGCCAAATACGACAAAATTACACTTACAAAAACAGTTTATCAAAACTCTATCCAGATGTTCATCTCATATAATAATGCATATGTGTCGCTTAAAAGTATATGTTTATTCATGGGTTTTTGTAATATCCGTAACTGAATAAGTGTGAAATGAATTATCCATTTTTATTTTTTTTGTCTGGCTGGTTAAAGCTTTTTATATTGTATCTATAGAGTTTTGATTCTCAAACGATGTAAGTTATGTATATACCTCGTGATCATATGTTGTAAAATGTGGCTGTTGTTGGCGGGATAGCTACTTTAACTGCAGTAGCATCTGTATGTCGGATATAGCTTTTAGAGTAAACATCAGTAAACTAACCGTGATCACTAAATGTAATCTATCTCGATGCACTGGGTACCGATTCTTATCTGGAAGCGTTTAATTTTTTTTATATCTTATATGTATGTTATATTGTCACATTAAGTTATATTATTTAAATCAGATAATATGTAATTCTTAATTGTCCCGTTTTACCCCAAGGCATTAATTGCTAAGTTTATCAAAACAGCAATGAGCTGGGCATATATAAGGCTTGCAGGCATATTGCAACTTGACATACATGAACTTGATGCTAACTTGCTAGATAAGAGAGACCTTTGTGAACCCAGCTTCTTCGATTAACCTTTATGACGGATTAACATTTTAGTTGTATGTATTTTAATGCAGTCATCCAGCTTGAGCGCATACAGCCTGTTGATGCAGTGGATAGCACGGGGGACTTTAAATTCAGAGGACCCTGGTTCAAGCCTCACCGGAGCCAGTGAATTGTGTCGGTGTGTTCTTGGGCAAGACACTTTTACACTCGTCCGTCGGATGGGGACGTAAACCAGACGATCCCGTGTATCGCTTTTTTTTTGCTCCCGTCGTGTTTAAGAAATATAGGTGTCTATTCGTCAATAGGGCAGGTTCCTAAATGTCTATATATCCAACCTCCCCCTCCCCGCACACACACACACACACACACACACACACACACACAAACTCCCTCTCTTCATTGGTAATACACCTTCTTTTTTAGGTAATAATCATTCCACTTGCACTTGTAGGGTTGATGCTTACTATCCTAGGTTAATTCCATACTCTAAATCAAGTATGGAGAACATCACAACCTATGTTTAGATACATATCCTAAGCAGGTGATATTGTAACAACTGCACCAATACTAACAAATAGTTGCCATGGTAAGTAGTTAGTACAGTGATCTGGGTATCACCCTAAAGATATTTCTTCGTCGGCGTCGTGTGGTTCCCGGGCAAGAATATGACCACTGCATATCGGTAAAATTTCCCCGAATTCATGTTAATTTTGTCATTTTTGTTCATTGTTTTAAGTGGTGGCAGTGATCGTGGCTCAAGCGAAAAATGGAGTGTTTACTAGAGAATTTGCAGCAACTCTGCAGTTCTGCTGGAAAGAAGGTTCTAGGCACATTCTGCATTTTTTTTTATCTAGATGTTAATGAAGAGTGAGCCTGGTTGGATGTTCATTCCTGTTGGCGCCGTATAAAATGTTTGTGTTGGTACGCCGTAAAACCTCAATTCAAATCAACTCATCGTCGTCAGTTCTTTTTTCAGTAACACAAAAATGGTTTGTGCAAATGCATATACTACTATGTTTACATTACATATGCAGAATTCTTCATTGTGTTGTATATGGGTGGGGTAATTCAGGTGTAAAAATCCTTAAAATATGCATACATTGTAATTAGAAAGTATTAAAATAGACAACTTTTAAGATTTTGCGTTGCAATATGCAATGTTTAATTCATGTATTTATGTGTAATACATAATCCAAATGTGTTATCATAAGTATTGCCATGACGCATACACCTAAAAAAGACTTTTGTTAAAAAAAACACGTTAAACCGCACATTTCCTTTATCTAGAATCCTTTGAACTATGTGTCGTCTATGCAATGTATGTATATATCAGAACATGTTAATACTATTTATGTTGCAGTTACTTTGAGGAAGGCTTATACTTCCAGTTTGGCATGTGTCTCAACTTATCAGGCTTACTGAACACATATGTGCAATGCCATGAACATTGCTTAGTACTTAATTTCATCAATATATCATAACAATCCCTTATTCATATTATAATATTATTTAAATCATGTAGAAGGTTGTAAATTACTGATTCTTACAAGTTTACACATATATTGTAAAAAATATTAACTGAACTAAATGCATAAAAATGTGTCAATACTGGGTGGGGTAAATTGACTTCTAATTTGAAGCAAAATAGAGATTTTAAACTGAATTCAGTGCTAAAAAAGAGCTTAATTACGCTTTATGTAACTCAATGAATTGTAAACTTAAGTGCATCTTTAAAAAGTACATCAATAATTATTCACACAAGCATGACATTCAAAAATGAACATCAAAAACTTATATGAAAGCGCTACAATGATAACCTATTAATGTTCGATTTTTTTTATATAAGCTACCTGTTCCAGATTGCTATCATGGAAAAACGTAATCTATATACATTGCTCTTTTCAAAAAGTGATGGTAGAATTTGTCCCTTGAGTTGGTAACAATATCGAAAATTTTGGGTCCTGGCTCAAGGCCTAGTTGTAATGCATTATTATAACGGAAAAAAATTGTATATAAATTACGTGTTTAGTCTATGTCTTCTGCGTTTACGTTTTTACAGTTACATTTACTTTTGTTGACATTATAACTACCACAAACAATTAAGAAATTCAACGCAATCAAAAACAAATAAGAAAACGACACAATAAAGTCACAAACAAGAGGTCCAGTCACTCCGTCGCAAATTGTTTATATTAATATTACATGCTATGATATATATGCTGTTGTTGAGTTGTAGATACTATATCAACCGTGAGGTAGAAGCCGTATTAAATCAAAGTGCTGAAGGCACTGATGGGCGGTGCTTTTTGTAAGTGTTGGAATGGATGGGAAATGGAAGTGCTGTAAATGTAACTTCCATGGTTTGTTTTTTACATTCAGTGATGTTTCAGATGATTGATATTCATTACCAATTTCATATTTAAACATATTTTAGCTAACTCATCTGGCCCGAGTTAGCTTCCGTAGATTTTTTCTGAGCAAGCTCTTCAGCGAGGCATAGTATATTATACAGAGTGGAGTCTTGGTGTGGAGTCTTGGAGTGGTGTGGAGTGAATAATTGGAGTTACCTTGGAGTCACAGTTTGGAGAGACCTTGGAGTCAGATTTGGAGTGAATAATTTGGATAATTATCAATTTAATATTTTTGAATGACCCTCACAAGGTGCACAGTTGCTAACATACTCAGTACAATAATAATTTGTGGACAGCTACCTAGAAAAAAATATTTTAGAGCCAAAATATATTTTTGATAGTGGCTTTCCTATGTAAATTCATTGTTGACTGGTGGCAGCGGAACATTTGAAAATCTCAAATTCATTTACTTTAGTTAGCTAAACATTACTTTCAGGATGTCTTAATTTAGATTTATTAAACACATAAAAAACATTTTTGGATAGAAATTCTAAAAAACAAACAAGCCTCCTAAGTCATCCCCCACCTTTAAACACACCCCACCAAATTGTTTTATTAATGGCTGCTATAAATGGAGACAATCACAAACCCAAACTGGCTCTGATATGTGTTGTTATAGACGTTTAGTTTACATGGTTACCATGGTTACATTATGTAGATTGCAATATAGTACATGACCAAAGAGTGCTGATAAATAGCCTTAAAGGGACACATGGCAATCTTTATATTTTTAAAAACTCACGGCGTCCCGCTAGTTTTTCTGCATAACTTGCATTTGTTCAATCATTAATATTAATTATAAGAATAGTTTTAAGCAATTTGTTTTTGCATATTATTACTTTTTGATATTATTGCACCAATAATATAATAAAACTTATAGTATAATAAGACGAAATAGTGAATATTTAAAAACTGATTTATTTAAATTTAACCAGGGTAAAAGTAAAACTGATACTGGATATATAAATCAAGACACCCATTTCAAACACTTCAAGATTGCCATGTGTCCCTTTAAGTATAAACAGTCAGCTTTATCGATTGTCAATCCTGGCATCTTCGTCCTTACCGTGACCTTATATGTATATCACTTAAAGAAACTAAATCGTCCAATTTCGCTTCAAAATCTTTATTCCAAACTTTATCCATGTACTGAGGTCATAAAACAATGCATATGTGCCGATTAAAAATCCAGATTTATTCACGGATACTTGAAATACCCGTAATTGAATATGCATAAAATGAATTCTAATTCATAATTCGACGCAACACATATGTTACATATCTACTTCACCGTTAGTACGCAAAGAAACGGTCGTGCCTGTTTTTGGAGGGATAGCGATTATTACGGATGCGAAAAAGTGGGTGTTCTGCCTCCACCACTCAACATATATAGAAGTAAATAGGCTGAAAATGACGTAAGACACCATTCAACCAACTATCATACATTTGTATAGATAGATTAACCGGCTTTTCAACAAACATAAATGTATATTTGCATAATTATGGCTATAACAGATGAAACTTCAGAATCGAGTATTTGAGATGTCGGTGTGCATTACCAGGAGAACTGTGTTCTCCACAAACATTTTTTTTTTTGAAGAAGAAGATGAAGAAGAAAAAGACGAAATAGAGAATTGATTTGAAACAACCCAATCTCCCACGAGACCTCAATGTAAAACACGTGTGTCATTAAAATATATACTGAACCAAACAGCTAACGCACCAGTAGACAATACCTTTAATATCTAAATAATAACAATCAATAAATCAAAACAAATTTCATTATGAACGAGACAAATATCTTGTCAATAACGACTGTAAATTAAAAACAAATCGTTCAAATCACCTGTCTCCAACGGTACCAGTCGGCATATATAAATAAGTTCACATATTAAAGGTATTATCTACTGGTGCGCTTCGGGGTTACTTGATAAGCGTTTTAGATGACCTTTCTAAAATCATCAGCTGTGTTACACACAGATATTCTGATTTTTAAAGAACATTAATATAACGGGACCAACCCAATGGCCTATTGTCATTGGCCTATAATCAGAATACTTGATCTGTATTGCACTGTATACATACAATAAGACCGATAAGGTATCTTAAAGGTATAGGTACAATAGAGTCTGGACTTGTTTGAAATCAGTGTCTCGATTTATATTTTACCCTGGTGACATTTAAATAAAAATGTTGGGAATTCACTATTCCGTCTGATGTGCAATAATATCAAAAATTAATAATATGCAAAAACAAATTCTTAATACTATTCTTATAATTAATATTAATGATTGAAAAAATGCAAGTCATTCAGAAAAAACTGCGAGACGCCGTGACGTTTCAAAAATAAAGTTTGCCGTATGTCTCTTTAAACGTACACCAGTTCATTTTGAATATCGAGCTGGGTTTTACATTTCGAGCTGGCTCTGAGATCGATATTATCGAGCTGGGCTTTACTTTTCGTGCTGGCTCTGAGATCGATATACAACAAGGCATTTTGAATACACAGCTGGGTTTCAATTTTGAGCTGGCTTTGAGATCGATATTCGATTTAAACGTACAATAAGGCATTTTGAATACCGAGCTGGATTTGAATTTCGAGCTAGCTCTGAGATCGATATTCGCTTTAAACGTTATTTTGAATTCGATCTCAGAGTGAAATTTGAGCTTTGGAATTGAAAATACTTTATATATTTTTTCATCCGATTTTCATAGATCTTGGTATGAAGTATCAGCTTTCTAGTAGCGTTTATTGTCTGTCAGGACGTTCCGGTTGAATTATTTTTGAAAAGAGTTACATGACTTCGAAGTTTTTGAGTTGTAAACCGCTTCCGTTCAACTCTTCCTACATCACTATAAAGAGCGATCGCAGAGCCAGCTCTGTATTCAAACTCAGCTCTGCATTCATAATGCCTTGGTGTAAGTTTATAACTAATATCGATCTCAGAGTCAGCTCTGTATTCAAACCCAGCTCTGCATTCATAATGCCTTGGTGTCAGTTTATAACGAATATCGATCGCAGAGCCAGCTCTGTATTCAAACTCAGCTCTGCATTCATAATGCCTTGGTGTAAATTTATAACGAATATCGATATCAGACGCTCTGTATTCAAACCCAGCTCTGCGTTCATAATGCCTTGGTGTAAGTGTAAAACGAATATCGATATCAGAGCCAGCTCTGCATTCAAACCCAGCTCTGCATTCAAAATGCCTGGTTGTATGTTTATAACGAATATCGATCTCAGAGCCAACTCGAAATTCAAACCCAGCTTTGTATCCATACTGCCCTGGTGTTTGTTTTAAAAGAATATCGATCTCAGAGCCACGCTCTGTATTCAAACCCAGCTCTGCATTCATAATGTCTTGTTGTATGTTTATAACGAATATCGATCTCAGAGCCAGCTCTGTATTCAAACCCAGCTCTGCATTCAAAATGACTTGTTGTATGTTTAAAACGAATATCGATCTCAGAGCCAGCTCTGTATTCAAACCCAGCTCTGCATTCAAAATGAGTTGGTGTATGTTTAAAACGAACATAGATCTCAGAGACAGCTCTGTATTCAAACCAAGCTCTACATTTGAAATGACTTGCCGTATGTTTAAAACGAATATCGATCTCAGAGCCAGCTCTGTATTCATAATGCCTTGGTGTAAGTTTAAAACGAATATCGATCTCAGAGCCGGCTCGAAATGCAAACCCAGCTCTGTATTCCAAATGCCTTGTTATACGTTTAAAACTAATATCGATCTCAGAGCCAGCTCGAAATTGCAACCCAGCTCTGCGTTCAAAATGACTTGGTGCATGTTTCAAACGAATATCGATCTCAGAGCCAGCTCGAAATTCAAACCAGCTCTGCATTCATAATGCCTTGGTGTACGTTTACAACGAATATCGATCTCAGAGCCAGCTCGAAATTCAAACACTACTCTGTATTCAGTATGCCTTCTTATAAGTTTAACCGAATATCGATCTCAGAGCCATCTCTGTATTCAAACCCAGCTCCGCATTCATAATGCCTTGGTGTACGTTTAAAACGAATATCGATCTCAGAGCCAGCTCGAAATTCAAACCCAGCTCTGTATTCAGTATGCCTTCTTATAAGTTTAACCGAATATCGATCTCAGCGCTAGCTCGACATTGAAAACCCAGTTCGATATTGAATGTCGATCTACGATCTTCGATCTCACAGCCAACTTCACACAGCTGAAATAATTATACTAATTAATAGCGTTTCTTTCCAAAGTAGCGTACTCGTAACAAAATTAATTGATCATCTTAAAAGTTGACTTCATCCAGTTGTAATGCATTATTATAACGGAAAAGATTTGTATATAAATTACGTGTTTAGTCTATGTCTTCTGCGTTTACGTTTTTACAGTTACATTTACTTTTGTTGACATTATAACTACCACAAACAATTAAGAAATTCAACGCAATCAAAAACAAATAAGAAAACGACACAATAAAGTCACAAACAAGAGGTCCAGTCACTCCGTCGCAAATTGTTTATATTAATATTACATGTTATGATATATATGCTGTTGTTGAGTTGTATATACTATATCAACCGTGAGGTAGAAGCCGTATTAAATCAAAGTGCTGAAGGCACTGATGGGCGGTGCTTTTTGTAAGTGTTGGAATGGATGGGAAATGGAAGTGCTGTAAATGTAACTTCCATGGTTTGTTTTTTACATTCAGTGATGTTTCAGATGATTGATATTCATTACCAATTTCATATTTAAACATATTTTAGCTAACTCATCTGGCCCGAGTTAGCTTCCGTAGATTTTTTCTGAGCAAGCTCTTCAGCGAGGCATAGTATATTATACAGAGTAGAGTCTTGGTGTGGAGTCTTGGAGTGGAGTGAATAATTGGAGTTACCTTGGAGTCACAGTTTGGAGTGACCTTGGAGTCAGATTTGGAGTGAATAATTTGGATAATTATCAATTTATTATTTTTGAATGACCCTCACAAGGTGCACAGTTGCTAACATACTCAGTACAGCTGCATTGTCCCATGAGACATGTGCTAACCTTAATGTGAGGGACAGACCATCTAAAAACAACATAAATGAACTTGGATACCCAAACATTAACCCCAGTATTGAAGCATTATGACCCTTTGGCCTGACATAAACTAGTCCCGAGGGACCAACTAATCTTAGGTCAGGACACTGACATCCAGTGTCAGGGGTATACAGGGTTACAATATGTCCAATATGTCAGTCATACCACAGAGACTGAAAACAAAAAGCATTAAAGTTTTAATATGGGAACTTAGAGCTCTCTCAGCCTAACTGTTCCAAAACATGGATTTTTTTAGAACATGTAGTAACAGTGTTATTGAACATACACATATTCCATTTGTATTCAAAATGTTCAACGCTTTGTTAATACTTAAGGCAATTATATTGTTGAAGTGATATTTAAAAATATTGATCAGTATTTCATTTATATTCAGTAATCCTAGTTTGTATGTTCAATAGTTTATACAAATATCAGCAAAGCTTGGTTGTTCTATGGCATATTCTTAAAGTGAAACAGAGATAAATGCATAAACCTTCATCGCAGTCGTCGATGAAAAAAATACCACATATAGGCCTCTTTTATTACTTCGAAAAGGCTATATAACAACTGAATCGTTCATAAAAAATGCTCTAGAACATGTTCTCTAAAAGCAGTAGTAGGCAAGTTCGTGTCTATGACATTTTTAAGAACATAAACAAGGGAGAGAGCATTTCCAATGTATCCAATTTAATCGTTAAAAAGGTGAGCTAGCAAATGCCGAAACATGCGGACGACAAAAACGTGTGTGTGTGCTTGAAAAATGAAATAAAAGAGGTTCTTTAAAATGCTACCTGACCTGAAGCGTTACTTCGATTTAGCGTACCTCCACCATCACGGGCGTTATTAAAAGAATAGGACTGAAATACGTCTACAAACTCATTCTGGATTTTAAAGAGACAAAATCAACTTGAAAACATTGTGTAGGAGAGTGTCTTTTACCTCACAGAATACTGTACAACGCGATTTAGTGCATCTGACCGGTTAACTTTTTATTTTTTCTGTGCAATGTATTGTGTTTGTGTAGAAAAAGCCATAATTTCAAATATATTTTACTGGTTTAAATTCAATGACAGGATTGTCACCACATTACAGTCCTTTAAGAATGGAGTGTGGTTCTATGACTCTGTGCAGGAGAAATGAAGATGTACATGAAGAGTGGTACTTTGTCTACATAAAAGATATTCTTGCAATATATTTAACCCTTAACCCGCTAAGCACGACTATAATAGCCTTTGCGTCCATTGTAAACCCAGATCAGCCTGCGAGTCATTTTCCCAAAAACACCCTTTGGCCACATAAGTGGAATGGTCTTAATTCAAAGAAAGAACAGTCCATTATATATGTATAGTAGGTTAAAGGTTAAAATATTAGACTGTAATTATTGTACTTGATTCATGGCGATAAATCTGATAGTAAAGCATTAGATGCAGATGGTCCATGATTTGGCATTTTTAAGTCCAACCATAAAAAAGTGTTAGTTTGCTGTTTCCCTGTAACCTACACATGAAAAAAGGACCCTACCCAGAAAAACGACAAACGTTTAGACAAAACAAAGTTTAGGCGAGTGTTCAAAAATATATGGACCACATCTTGCGCTATGTCACACTTCTGGAATACATAAATAAGAACAAACAAATTACCATTTTCTTATCTTCGGTGTTGATTTGCACCCGTCCGAGGCATTATTCCGCCATAAAATGTTGTTACTGCCAACACATCAAACGGTAACGTATGGACACCCATTCATTTAAAGTGTAGGTAATAATCAGATAATGAACTGATGGTATGGTGCCTGAGAGTTCAAGACGCCTGTAGTTCGATCCAAGGATTTGTAAATCCGTGTTCGATCACGGACCTTAAAAAACACACATATTATTAGATCCGTGGTTCGGGCGAGAACATATTGATGAGCCGCTTAAGGCACTAACCCGCCAAACAATGGCAGTATTACATTTAAAAATCGTGTATCCAAACCCTACCCAGATGTTCATGCAAGTCATATAGTAATTTATATGTGCCAGTTTTGAGTTTCGGCTTGGCTGGTTAAAGTCGTTTATATTGTGTCTATAGAGTTCGGATTTCCAAAATATGTAAGTTATATCACAGGAATTCGATATTATATGTTGTGTAGGAATAAAATGATGAAAAAATAAAAATATATACCCCACCCATCGTTTTATTATACTCTATAGAAAGTTCTCTCTGAGAGTTTAGAATCCGTTTTTTCATCATTTTATTCATTCACAACATATAATTTCGAATTCCTGTGGTTATATATAGATATATAAATAAATACTGAAAATGTGATCCCTTGGAAGCAACAAACACAAACAAGAGAGAAAAGTAGCAGACTCGGTTTTATTGAGTCTGTTCATGAGAGATAATTATAAGATGCAACACCTCTTACGCCTCCTAGCACCGGCTTAAGCGATATTCTACTTTAAAGAAACACAGAATGGACTTCTTGATCCAAAAGGACCAGTAAATAATAACACTACTGATTTGCAGTCGGAGCGACTTTTTACGGTCGCCACACAGCACTAAACACACGCTATTGTGAATGTCAATAAATACTGACAAGGTGATCCCCTAGAAGCAACAAACTCAAACAAGAGAGAAAAGTTTATTGAATCTGTTCATGAGAGGTAATTATAAGATGCAAACACCTCTCACGCCTCCTAGCACCGGCTTAAACGATATTTTACTTTAAAGAAACACAGGAGAGGAACTCTATAAGAATATTTCTTTCGTTCCAATCCTATTAATTTTGTATGTATTTAAATGTATATATTGTAAAAAAGCTAAATAAAATATGTGTAAACCAAAGAAACACAGAATGGGCTTATAACTCGTCGTCAGTAGGTTTAGAAAACCCTTTACATCTGTTGTAAACTTTGCCTGTTGATGGTGGAATAGCTACTTTAAAGGAACAATTTTCTTTTATAAGAACACAGTCATCTATTTAGGACTAATCGTTCTAAGAATCACCTGTCCACATATTAACAAACTTTAAAACTTGTTAATTTGGGTAGATAACCTTGATTGTGTTGAATAGGATTAATTTCGGTAATTGTTAAATGCTCTTCAGCTGTTTCCGTAGCAACAAAACAAAAATGGCCGCCTCCATTACAATAACAATTTAGAAATTCTTTCAGCATAAAAAACAGTCGTCCAGCTTAAGTTTAGATTGAAAGAGAATGTAAGAACATAAATTATTCAAATCAAACCAGGGGAACACTATTTCTTAACAAATTAAACCACTCAATTGCCTGAACATATAGGAAAACGTCTGACTAAAAATCCCCCAAAACAGACAAAAATACGAAGAAGTAACGAATATTGGTATATGACTTCGACTGTGATAGCTCTTATGGTTTTATATTCTGTGTCTGCCATAGAGCTAGATATGGGGAGTACAGGTAGAGTTTGAGATACGACTCCATTCAAACTTTCCACAAGGTTTCTAAATGCATATAATAACCCCCTAATATTTCAGTTGACTATTTATAAAAATCGTAAATACCACATATCCTTGCATATAACTCTCCAAAGCAAAGGATGTCATGTCAATCTAGTCATTTTTTGTAACAACTATTTTCCAACATGTTCTTTCCTAAATGAGTGTTTATCTCTCGAAATATCTCTCTCTCATCTGAACGTAGCTCCACCCAGCTCAAGAATATGCTGTCAAACTAACCTGAAATTTTCAGGCGTATTGGAGTTGTACCTCGTACTCTACCCATATTCCCTATAGGCTGAGTCATAGCCCTATGGTACAGCCAGCTCACCAGTTCTGCACAACGTTATATGTTACTGTAGTCCTTAACATAAATAGGTTTCAATCAGATTAAATCATGAGCATTTTCTGTTAAAATCAGATGCTTTATTAGAACCGGAATTATATAACAGAGACATCAAACATTAGTAAATAGGAACAATTTAGCAACAAAATAACCAGTTCCGCACTAGTGTGCATGTGCTGGTTATTCGGCCACCCGTGATGAAGCAGAATGTTGTTTCTTGGTGCTGATAGAAAGATTAATATCATTGTGGCCAGAACTGGCACTGTCTCGGAACCAGCCAAATGACTGTACCTATATATAAAACCATAAGAGCTAAAACTTCTGTGGGCTCCAATTCAAGGTTTTTTGTGATAGTTTGTTCTTGGAATAGAACCACGTGGTTGATGATGAGATTTGCAAAAGATACATTGTTTTATAATTGTACTAGTAGCATTTTTTAACATTTAATTTTCAACATATCTCACAGTTTTCAACATCCTTTCAGAACAGGTTGTGATTGAATTATCAACTCATATATATATATATATATAGAGTCTTCAAGGTCCTTCCAATTCAAAATCAAGTCAAATCAAATATATTTTACTGGTTTAAATTCAATGACAGGATTGTCACCACATATACAGTCCTTTCAGAATGGAGTGTGGTTCGATGACTCTGTGCAGGAGAAATGGAGATGTACATGAAGGGTGGTACTTTGTCTACATAAAAGATATTCTTGCAATATATTTAACCCTTAACCCGCTAAGCACGACTATAATAGCCTTTGCGTCCATTGTAAACCCAGATCAGCCTGCGAGTAATTTTCCCAAAAACACCCCTTGGTCACATAAGTGGAATGGTCTTAATTCAAAGAAAGAACAGTCCATTATATATATGTATAGTAGGTTAAAGGTTAAAATATTAGACTGTAATTATTGTACTAGATTCATGGCTATAAATCTGATAGTAAAGCATTAGATGCAGATGGTCCATGATTTGGCATTTTGAAGTCCAACCATAAAAAAGTGTTGGTTTGCTGTTTCCCTGTAACCTACACATGAAAAAGGACCCTACCCAGAAAATGTTATAGTAATTTTTTTAACATCGTTTTTTTTGTTGCTATCTTCAGTATATATATTTTTTAAATTAAATGCTTTTAGGTGTTTACTGTCCTTGGCAAAAGTCACCTACCTACGCATTTAAATGAAATCCTGGGTCGGGAAACAGCAAACAAATATTTTTTTAAGGATGGCCTAATTTATAAATTTATCCAGCGTCTACACATAGGTATAATTATACTCTGAAAGCTTGTTTTTTATCAGTGTGTTTACATAATTGTTTATTGAAAATTTGAATTAAAAAAAAAACATAATGTGAATTATACGTAATAGTTCAATCATTGAATTGTCTATATTACAGCTGCAGTACAGAATTGTTCTGCTGATCACTATGGGAGATCCTTCTACTTAAATCATTTAAACAGTCTTCAGTCTGTCTGTAACAATGACGGCATACAAATTTACATCCCAAAGACATCTAAAAAATGTCTTGAATAATGTGGAGAATTGCCAGAAAAAAGACATAAATGATTTTTCATGGGGACATCTGAATGAAAAAAATCTGCACAGACCTCATCTAGACTCTCAAGGCGGAATATGGAAAGGCTCAAGGGAAAAAAGGCCAGTTATAAAGGATAGTGATTTAATTCCGACTGTTGGAACACCTAAACAAAAATCGGAAAGATCAATAGACCGGCAAATGAAAGATGTATTGTACGAATTCAGTGTGGGGACAACAGGCAGTGTCCTCACTCCAGCGCCAATGAAACAGGCAGCAACTCCACATAGAGCCAAAATGAATGAGTTTAAAAATGAGGCATTAGATATGGCTAAAGATGGGACTACGGCTCGTAGTAAAAGTGCTGCTTCGGACAAATCTCTATATACACAGCTTGATGATGGTGTCTTAGTGGAAGAGTTAGGAAATGAAGAAATTGTCATGAAATCCCCACAACCTAAACATAGACATTATCTGCCAAAGTCATTAGCACCTGCTGATGGTAATTACAAAGCAATGCAGGATTTGACCCAGACTTTAGATGAGAACGGATACCTGACATTGAAACATAATTTTCTGCCATCATTTACATCAGGAGTGACAAAAAAAGACCAGTTTAACAGACTGAAACAGTTTGAAAGTACAGTATTACGGAAGCAAGATAGTGAAGAACAGAAAGTTCTCTCCGGTGTGAAGGCTGTGGTTCACCTAGAGAAACGCCTAGAGGAGGTAACTGTTCTTATCTCACTTTCGCTTTCTAATTTTATTTCATAGTACTGTTTAAATATGTTTGAAAAATACAGTATATTACATACTTCCCAGTGAAATAGTGGATTGTATGGTTAGAATAAACCTTATATTCTCATTGTTTATATTTTCACAGTGAGAATATAAGAACTTATATTCTCACTGCCGGAAAAAATGGAACTATTTTTTTTTACATTTGCTTATAACAGTCATAATTCGTGTTAAAGTTTATAACTATATTCTATGCGCACTAAATATATGTAAATTGCCTCACGCGCTAGCGTTACTATATTTATCCGTGAATATGTTAAAGGGGAACTGTCGGCACGAAACGTATTTTCTGTTTGAAACAGTTTGGTAGTGTTGCATGATAAAAAGTATATAATAAATAGAATATTTGTTCGTTTGTCATGAATATAGGATTTATTTTCATCTCAAAGTGAAAAAACTTATATTTTCACTCGTGCTTTATTTTCATCTCAAAGTGAAAAAACTTACTCGAAGTGAAAAATCTTATATTTTTACTCATGCTATATATTTTCACTCATGTTTTAGCACGAGTGAAAATATAAGTTTTTTCACTTATAGCAGGAGTGAAAATATAAGTTCTTTCACTTCGCGATGAAAATAAATCCTATATTCACTCCAAACCAATAAATGTCCTCTATATATTAAATTTATCCCCATTTAAACAAACCTATCAATGTGTAATATTTGTTCTATTTTCATGACATCATATGCTTATATAAAATATACATACATATATTGAAAATATGTGAAAGTTTGTAAATTTTTTATTCAAGCAAAGTGTACTAATGTAATATTTTGAATTCAAAGGGACACAATGTCATGACAATCGTGAAGTTTTTATCAAGCATTAAAAGTTATGTCTTCATTTATTAATGCAGTATCATTTTGACTTTAAAACTGCTCACATATAATTCAATAACATTTTGATTTGTATTTTTTTCTTCTTATTCTACCATGTGTTTAAATATAGTATTTGTGCAATATAATCAACAGTCAGTATTAGTTATATGCAAAAACAAGTTGCTTTATACTATTCTTATAAATAATAGCCCCGTGTAATTCATGTTCATTTTATCATTTTTTGTTCATGCTCATTAAAGGTCTTCATCATGACCCCTGCATTGTTTCAGGTGCCATCTCGCTCATATCACTAGAGCAGTGGGAGAAAAACTATAACGTGGCTCCAGCGTAAATGGAGTGTCTACAGTAGAATTTGCAGCAACTCTGCAGTTCAGGGTGAGAAGGTTCTAGGCTCGTTCTCCATATTTTATCTCGATGTACATGGAGGATGAGCCTGGCATGTTCATTCCTGTTAGGCGCCATATAACCTTTCATGTGTTGGTGCGCCTTAAAACCCCAATTCAATTATAATTAATATTAATGATTGAACAAATGTTTACTCACCGCTGCGGGTTCGAATCACACTGGGAGCTCGACTTGCAAGTGAGAAAGAGTTAAAATTTATACATTTGGCTTTTTATTATGGCTGAAGATAATTAAATGCTGTAAAATTTAACATACAGAAAGAAGGAAAATAGTTGTTAAACAGTTAGTTGTTTATATATACGAGTACCTAATAGTATTGATTGTTATAATGAAGGTAAATTGCTGAACAGGCATTTTGTATGAAATTGTGGTTATTGTGTTTTTTTTATTTTAGGATTTGGCGGTTATGAACCTGAATGGTATGGGCCCCAACTTCCACAAGCTACAAGTGTTCAGTAACAGTTTTGAAGATATGATAGACGAGACACCCACATTTGGCTTTATGCTCAAATGTATCAAGGTATTCTATTGCCAATAAATGCTTTGCAACAAAGAAGTATTTCAAACTTCTTCAGTTGTCATTATCTGGGGATAACATTTCCAGCATAGAAACCCTTTGATAAGAAATACAGGTTGATACAAAAAAATAGGTCACCATGCCTGACCTTGGCCTACTGAATAGATTTATTCTGATCAACAGTTCATGTGTAAAGATCAATTCTAAGATACTATTAAACTCTTTTCCTAAGGCATTATTAGACACTGTCTTTAAACTTTGTATATAGAACAAAGTGGGACTCCGAGTACTACAAATCAGAACTAAAGAAAAACTGACCTTGACCTACTTAGTGGCTTATTCTGGTCAACAGTTATGTTAATACCTTTGACCTATTAGACTCAAAGTATTCAAATTTCCTGCATATAAACACATTGATTAGTACTCACTGTACTACACATCAATCCCAAATATAGGTTACCATGACCGAATAGCCTTGACCTACTTAATGGACTGTTGACATTTTCTGTTAAAATGTATGTTATGCTCAATTCCTGAAAAACTACTAAACACTGTGCAGAAACAGTTTTATGGGTAATACATGTGGCCTTGACCTACTTAATGAACTAACGTTATTCAATTTAACGTTGCCAATAAGCTCAGTTTCTAAGGCACGATTATGACATAGTACTCAACCTTCATAAGCAGTAATACATGTGTAATTAAAGGTGTGAAATTTTGTATAGATTACTTATATACTTAGGTCACTTACTTTTATAATGCTTAAGATGAATTTTCTTTTAATATTTAAGATCAAATCATTCATAGAAAGTTGTTAAAAACTGTTGAAGCATTTCAGTTCAGCTTATTACATGGAGTTGCCAATTAAAATAAATGCTGACCCTGTTCATATTGCCATTTTATATAACATGCAGTTCTCCATTATTGTCATTTATTGCTCGTCCCCATTTCCAATCCCAACCTGATACGGTCTCAGCTGTTAAAGGGTGGTAAAACACCATTCATTTGTTTGTTCATTCATTCGTTTGTTTGTTCATTTATTCATTCATTCATTCATTCATTCTTTGAAACTTATGAACACAGATTATTTTATACCTTGTGTCTTGTTATCTGATTTACAAAACAAAGAGCACACATATTTTAAAAGACACACTGGATATTATCTTAAATTGTTGTTGATAAAAACAACTGTCCTTAAACCACAAATTTAAAAATAATAAGCTTCCCGTTTCTGTCAGTCGGAGTATGACAACTACATCACAAAGCTTCTGGACAGTCAGACTCCCCAGCACAGCCGTCTGCTGCGTGATCAGGTACAACAGATGTCTTCACGCGGCACGTCACGACCGCAGGAATTGGGTGAGGCCAAGGACAGGGTACATGATTTGGAGGAAGAGGCAAAGAGGATGATTGCAAAAAATCAGAAGTGAGAACTCTGTCATTTGTTATTGATTTTAATAAGCTTTCATATTCACGTACCATAAATGGGTGGACCTTTCAAAAGTGTGTACCGGTATGTTTGCGTGTGCTAGGCCCTTTGGTATCAAGACAACATGGCGGCTTTGTTTGTATATTGTTATATATAGCAAGGGCTCATCACGAAAGTATTCAGTCTTGTTCTTTATTTATATATAGTTAGAATAATTTGGCATTCACCCCGCGATATAGCAAAATAATTAAAACATTCTTTTAAAAACAACTTGACGAATTTCTGCGAAACTTGGTTTGAATGTTTCTTGATTGATTTTGTTAGTTGATGTTCATCATCATTAATAACCAATTTAAATGAAGTGCATGTTTAATACCTTCAATATGAATGGAATTGTTATTTCAGACTTCGAGAACAAGTGAGAGAGGAGGAGGACTGGCTAGCCAACGCTCCGGAACCAGGTAAGTAGGATTAGCTGTTATAGTGGGGTCTTGCAGATATTTACATTTACTAGGGCTGTAGCAAATACAGAGGATGACGAATATGATACATATCACAAATATGGTGTGACGAATACGAGTATTTATTCATGAATATTCAGTAAAGAAACAAGAACAAAAAACAGATCAGTACTTAATCTAAAGGTGGTTAACTCACAGGTTACTCAAATCTAAATAACATAAATTTTAAAGCAGTTCAAATAATAATTAAATGTTCTTCTTTAAAAAGATGAGCAAATCAACATATTCTCTGGTTTGAGGGCTGCTCTAAATTTAGTACAGAGAAAACAATGTTTTAGGGACATGATTTCAAATGTATTTTATCAGATTTTAAGCTTGAATTTTATTAATAAATACAATCAATAGACTCAGCTTGCTCATCTCAAAATGCTATGGAAAGCATTGACAAATATCGGTATATAAAGATATATATAATTATATACTCTGGCAGAAACAACAACTTATCTTTAAAGCCATGAAGGGTTGGTTGTATTTTTAAGTATGGTTAGTATTGGACTATTGGCTACACTAAGATTTATGTTAAACTATTAAACAAATTGTATTCAAGAATATTTTATTGACAGTGCAGCGAATACTGAATACGATTCGAATATAGGACATTTTCGATTCATTGAATATTCAAGTGTATCGTTACACCTCTACCATTTACACCAGCTGCATTAGCAATTACCCTTGGCAGTATAACTTTCTTCTTTTAAATTCATGGTAAAATATGGCCTGCATGAATTCAAGAGAGAGGTCAGCTAATGAGTTTCTGGTGTTTTCCATATGTTACTTTTGCCATTGAACAACCCCTGTCTAAGAACAGTATGTTTTAAAAGGGACACTGTACACACACTCGAATGTGTTATCTTTTAACGCATAATAAAAAATCTAAAATTACTCTGTGTCAGGAAATCTTGATCCCCAACCCAGTAACCAGTCTGGCATATGGTTGTTCTATTAGTTAAATGCTGTTTAGTATTGTGTCTATATCCGCACACAGAACCTCCCACGATGCCGGTGACCAGTATGTTTGTTGATGACACTCCCATAGAGCTTGCAGATGAGCTTGAGCATGGCAAGGCCCTAATCATGGAGAAGCTTGATGCACTGAATGACCTCAGACGGAAACTGCGCCAAGAGTTTGTCCCGCTCACCGTGTGTACACATCTGGAACAGTGTATTAAGGAAACAGAGGTTAGTTTGTAGTGACAACAACCCAATCTTTCTGTTTTGGCAATGTGCACAATTACACATATATTGCCATAGAATTCAAAGTAAGCAGACGGCCAAATTTCACAACAAAGTTACAAACACATTATATCAGATTTAACTCCATGTATTATGTTTATAATTGAATGCATATGTGCAAATTTAATACAAGGGATTAAAATAAACAGAGCATATTTGTAATACATGTAGAGTACATGCATACTTGATTGACACCCCGTCTAATAAATGTCCCCTCCTGCCCCCCTCCACACCACCCCCACCTCCACCCCACTTTTTCAAAATGGGACATAAATAAATGCCCCCTTCTGTAAAATGCAATGCCCCAGGGACATTTTTACGTGGGTATATGGTATGTATAAACAATATTCATAAATGTTCGATATTGCCACGTCAGCCTCTTTGTCCATGACCATGTATTGGGTTTGTTTGCCCATATTGATATATTCTGTTTGTGTGCCCAGATTGATATATTCTGTTTGTGTGCCCAGATTGATATATTCTGTTTGTGTGCCCAGATTGATATATTCTGTTTGTGTGCCCAGATTGAAGTTCAGAAGTTGCTGAAGCAGAACGAATACTTTGAGAGAAGTAACAATGAGATGGAGGCAGAGTTGAAGGAATCCATCCAGGACGCTGACACCAGTGAACGAGATGCCAGGTAAACTCAATTAACTAATACTAAACGATCGTTATTATGATATATCTGCCTTATAAAATGTTTATAGGGTTGTAACAATCTTCAAAGGAAGACATGATTAAAGAAATTAACCTGCCAAATAACGGCAAAATTACACTTCAGAACCATTTATCAAAAGTCTATCCAGGTGTTCAGGTCATATAATAATGTATGTGCTGATTAAAAGTATAAGGTTATTCATTGGGTTCTTAAAATACCCATGATTGAATATACACTGAACTACTTTAAAAATGCAACAGGGAAATATAAAACTAAGATAACTGACATATTTCAATAGAAATTCAATTTTAATTTCATCTATCTTAACAATATCTAGCTGAATTGTTGAAAATCTGATTGAAATTGATCAACAGTAAACTTGTTAAATTTAAAATATAACAGTATGACCCCAAAAGCAAAAGTCACAAATACCCAGTAAATCCACCATTAGCGGAAAAAGCGCGTCTGACATCTCCTATGCATAGATCGAATGCTGTTTTTTTTCTTTTGTAAATTTATGAAAACTTATCCATGAGTTTCTAGTGTCTGGCTGGCAATATTCCGGTGACCGTCATAAACTGATTACGTAAGTGTGACGTCATAATATGAACATCCTGACGTCGGTTTGTATAATTCAGCCTTCCTGGTCATTGACGATCTTGATCATTACCAGTCAGTTGAACGCGAGTTTGCTGATGAGATATCGTCGCTATATTGCAATTAAGCACCCTTGCGATATCACGCTGATGAAATTCCAGCCCGAAGCAAACCCATCGCGTAATAGTGCTGATTGTCTAATAGACGTGCCATCAATATGCATTCCAAATTTAAAAGTTTTTTTGTTTTTTCGGTCAGACAGTCAACTATGAAGGAATTTCTTCACACAATGTGTTTGATGCTCCAGTTTTGGGGTTTGGCCTTTCTGGTTAAAGCTGTTTAAATTGTGTCTGTAGAGTTTGGATTCTCAAAATGTTTAAGTTACATATATATATACCTTGTCGTCAGTAAGTTTAGAAATGGTGTAGATCAGTTGTTAAATTTGCCTGTTGATGGCGGGACAGGGACTTTAATATTATAATAACCCGAGTTAGACTCCAGTGAATGCAATAATTGATTGGTTGGATATTTACAAATTCTGTGTAAAAAGTCTGTAAATAAGTTTTGCTTAATTTATTACCAAGGAATAGATCTCCAATAACTTCAGATAGTCTTTTTTGGTATATTGAAACTTCCAGAGTGTGTCTTTATGGAGATTTTCTTAAACAGTTAACTCATTTTTTGTCAGACATTTGTTCTGAACCAATCAATTTTGTAAGGAACTTTATTTAGCACTATAAATGCATGGTTCCCTTTGTTAAGATGGATGTGCTATTTAAATTATGTCTGAAAATGCCGAAAAACAATTTGGTTCAGACAAGCCCCTCGAACAATAGTTTTAATGCTTTAACTGTCATTAGCATTTTGAATTGACAATAATATCGACTAAATTCTTAATTTCTTCACCTCCACTACTTCGGTATTAGTAGAGGGATATAGGCATCAGAATGCATATGGAACAACATTAATAGTTGCATAGTTGGAAATCGTATTGACTGATTTAGGCTTTCGGCAAAAAAAGTCTCTAAATTGAACTTTTCTACACATGATTATAGTTCAATTGAATATTGTTTAATGGCTCATCATCACAGTATAGGTTATTTAGAGCTGCCCCAGAGAGAGGGGAAGGATACGTAGGAATCCGGGAACTGTGCCCTACTCTTATTATCGAATAGATTCCTATGGTTCTTTAATGTGCTCAGAGGACGGACGAGGCTAAGGGAAAGTGTCTTCAAAACCATATTAATGTAGAGCTTTGCTTTAACATCTACCCTCTATTTCTCCACTCCAGGCGCATCTGGAAGAAGGTGAATTCACTGAGGGGTCTGCCACGCGTGAACTTGATGCGGGATCAAGGTCACATGGAGGACAGCGATGACGAGGAGGATGACGAGACCAAGTGGAACTGGTACATCTCGTAGTGGTGCTGACCTCTGGTGGTACAAGGTGATAGTGGCTGGGGACATAATCCATAAATTGTCAGAATCAGAATATTTTTAAAATGTCATTTTTGATTTGTTTTTGTTAGATCTTAAAATTTTGAAAAAGCTGAAATGTGTTAAAATTAAATGATTATATTAATTTTGTATTATTTAAAGATACTTTATCACATTACATGGCTTTTGTGAGTTTAATAAATCCATGGCTTAAAAATCATTATACGCTAGTTGGCTAGAATCTTACCTATGCATATGAGGACCAAATCACTGTACAAGATGGCTATACAGAAAAACGTTACATCTGAACAGAACTTAATATCAATATTTTTTCAATGTTACTTTAAAAAATGCATGTCAAATTCGGTTTAAAGTATTGTATTACTTGTAGTGTAAATGTGTTTTAACTGCGTATTTGACGTCATTTAAATAACAAACCACTTCATGATTTCATTTACAAAATGGCGTAATGTTACAGATAAATTAACAACATTAAAGTGAAACTTTCAGTAGTATGGGTGTTATGTGATAAATAGAATCTTAAATCAATTTGTATTTTTTACTACAATGCCAACTGTTATAACCGAATCCCACTGGGAGCTCGACTTGTAAGTGAGGAAGTGTCGATTCTTACGGATGGCAGTACTGGTTCTACCCAGGAAAAGTGGGTGGTCTGCCTCCACCACAAAAAATCATTCGTCATATATAACCTTACATGTGTTAAAAATGATGTAAAACACCATACAAACAAACAAAACAAACAACTGTTATAACCCATAACCCTATTAGGGCCTCTTACTGTTATAACCCTATTAGGGTCTCTAACTGTTATAACCCTATTAGGGCCTCTAGTCTTTATAACCCTATTAGGGCCTCTAGTCTTTATAACCCTATCAGGGTCTCTAACTGTTATAACCCTATTAGGGCCTCTAGTCTTTATAACCCTATCAGGGTCTCTAACTGTTATAACCCTATTAGGGCCTCTAGCCATTATAACCTTATTAGGGCCTCTAACTGTTATAGCCCTATTAGGACCTCTTACTGTTATAACCTTATTAGGGCCTCTAACTGTTATAACCATATTAGGGCCTCTAACTGTTATAACCCTTTTAGGACCTCTAACTGTTATAACCCTATTAGGGCCTATAACTGTTATAACCTACCAGGGCCTCTAACTGTTATAACCCTATTAGGGCCTCTAGCTGTTATAACCCTATTAGAGTCTCTAGTCGTTATAACCCTATCAGGGCCTCTAACTGTTATAACTCTATCAGGGCCTCTAACTGTTGTAACCCTATTAGAGCATCTAGCTGTTGTAACCCTATTAGAGCCTCTAGCCATTATAACCCTATCAGGGCCTCTAACTGTTATAACCCTATCAGGGCCTCTAACTGTTATAACCCTATTAGGGCCTCAAGATGTCATAACCCTATTAGGCCCGCTACTTGTTATAACCCTATTAGGGCCTCTAACTGTTATAACCCTATTAAGGCCTCTAGCGGTTATACCCCTATTAGGGCCTCTAGCCGTTATAACCCTATCAGCACCTCTAACTGTTATAACCCTATTAGGCCCGCTAACTGTTATAACCCTATAAAGGCCTCTTACTGTTAAAACCCTATCAGGGCCTTTAACTGTTATAACCCTATTAGGGCCTCTAACTGTTATAACCCTATTAAGGCCTCTAGTGGTTATACCCCTATTAGGGCCTCTAGCCGTTATAACCCTATCAGCACCTCTAACTGTTATAACCCTATTAGGCCCGCTAACTGTTATAACCCTATAAAGGCCTCTTACTGTTAAAACCCTATCAGCACCTCTAACTGTGATAACCCTATTAGGGCCTCTAACTGTTACAACCCTGTTATAACCCTATCAGGGCCTCTAACTATTATAACCCTATTAGGGCCTCTAACTGTTATAACCTTATTAGGGCCTCTAACTGTTATATCCCTATTAGGGCCTCTATCCTTTATAACCCTATTAGGACCTCTAGCCATTATAACTCTATTAGGGCCTCTAACTGTTATAACCCTATCAGGGCCTCTAACTAGTATAACCCTATTAGGGCCTCTAACTGTTATAACCCTATTAGGGCCTCTAACTGTTATATCCCTATTAGGGCCTCTATCCTTTATAACCCTATTAGGACCTCTAGCCATTATAACCCTATTAGGGCCTCTAACTGTTATAACTCTATTAGGGCCTCTAACAATCATGCAAGTACTGTTAGAGATTGTTTAATGCTTATGATACTCAGTATGTTTTGCCTAAGCATGCTCTAAATTATTCTCATAATATATTCATAATTGACTGTATTTGCTAACGAGGCATTACTTTATATACCACACTGGTTTTGTCTGTTGTTTGTATAATGTTTGGCTAGGCAGCATTCCTGAATCCACAGTATACAACTATCTCCTTCTGTTGAGGTCAGTGGTTAAAACTATTCATCCAAGAGAATGACTATTGACCCAAAGCAGTGAACTATTGACCGAGATGCAGTCAAGACCAATAGTAGAATGACTATTGACCCAAAGCAGTGAACTATTGACCGAGATGCAGTCGAGGCCAATAGTTAACTGCTGAGGATCAATTGTCATTCCCGAGGATGAATAGTTTTAACCCTTTACAGAAACGGGAGTAGATATTGTTTTATTATATTGAATCCTAGAGAAAAAAGAAAGAAAATGTGTCCAGATAAGTAATTTTTATTCTGTGTCGTGGAGTGCTTATGGTAAATTATTGACATTGGTAATAAAGCGCTTAAATGATCTGGAAGATGCATGCTATTGACTCGGCACGAGAACTATTCACCTGAAAGAGAACTATTGACTCGCAAGTCTGGCTTAAACCGGATTGGACACGTTTGAACACGTTTTCAAGTCGGTAGTTCGTACTAATGACTTTCACGTGACTACTTTTCAACCAATAAAAACTATGTATATAAAATGATATATAATAATGCTTTTTAGGTTGTACTATTAAATTAATGATGCATAAGGCATAAAAGTTAGAAATATGCCAAAATTGAGAAATTGCATTATATAAGAGTCTTTTAAGAATTATTATTATATATCGTTTTATATACATAGTTTTTATTGGCTAAAAAGCAGTCACGTGAAAGTCATTAGTATGAACTACTGACTTGAAAACGTGTTCAAATGTGTCCAATCCGGTTTAAACCAGACTTGCGAGTCAATAGTTACTAGTCTATAAAATTACTTATCTTGACACATTTTTTTACTTTTTCTCTATGATTCAATATAATAAAACAACTATCTGCTTCTGTTTCTGTCAACACTTAAAACTATTTATCCTCGGGAATGACTATTTACCCTCAGCAGTGAACTATTGACCTCAACTGCATCTCAGTCAATAGTTCACAGCTTTGGGTCAATAGTCATTCCCTTGGATGAATAGTTTGAACCATTGACCTCAACAAAAGTAGATAGTTGTATACTGTTTTACTTTGTGTGCCTTTAGGAATCAAGATAGTCATTTTACACATTTTAACAGCAATGCTTTTGTTTTTAATCTTGCCCATGACTAAATAATTATTGTGTTTTCGGCATACATTGTGACTTTTAAATCTGTGTTTCTTTATGTCTGAAGAAAGCAGACCCTTTAACATAATATATACCTTTAATAGATGTATTCTTGTAATTGTTATGATTTGATGAATATGCAGATTTGGCTAGAATAGAATAGATCTAACCAAATATTTGTTCAGTTAATATAATAGCTACGTGTGTGTACAGTGCAGTAATCAGAGTATACACTGGGTGATCAAGAAATAATGGGACTGATGCTATAAAATCTTTATTATTAATAGTTAACAATAAAATGTACACACTCTATTAAGCAGTATATCCTTTATTATTAATTAATTTATAATTAAAATTAAAATTTCTTAATAGTGTTTGTGCATTTCATTGTTAACTATTTAATAATAGATTTTATAGCAAAAGTCTACGTAATTTTGAATCACCCCTCGTATGATTAAACAAGTGTATTTTGTATCATTCATAGAAGTGATGCAAATGTATATCTGGGATACTATGTTTTTGTGCTTGTTTATTTTTAGCAATAGAATATGTACAGTACATCAAAGTGTTACTTTGTCTACATTCATCTGGACTGATGCTGATTAGCAGAAATTATGTATTAAAGGGACACACGGCAATCTTTATTTTTTACTCAGGGCGTCCCGCTAGTTTTTGGAATAATATTAAGCAATTTGTTTTTGCATATTATTATTTTTTGAAATTATTGCACAAATAATATATTAAAACTTATTTTATAATAAGACGAAATAGTGAATACTTAAAATTTGATTTATTTAAATGTAACCAGGGTAAAAGTAAAAACGATACTGCATATATAAATCGAGACACCCATTTCAAACGCTTCAAGATTGCCGTGTGTCCCTTTAACTTATATTACATTTCTTGCAAGGATTTACTGAGATTTCTGATGGACGGAAAAATTATAATAACTATTGGAAAATAATTCCCTAGGGAAATATTTTCTGCTAGCCGGATGGTTTGGAACTTCTTGTTACTTTGTTTTCTTCGACTATTTAAGTATTAAATAATCAGCAGTTAAAGCTGAAAAAATGGTCTCTTGATATAGATGAGCATGTTTGATTGTATTCATAAACAACTGACCAATCAGTGACCAGAAATAAGATATACCAATACATTCTGGTAGGTGATAAACTCGGTCTTTATCCTTGATGTTCAACCAAGTTTACTGTTAAAAATTAAGGTATCTGCAGTGTGATTCTTTTAAAACCCTGCATATTTCATGCACATTCATGAAAATTGATTCAATATATGTATCTTTCAAAATCAAAATCTTGAAAATTATCATCTTTTTACTTTTCCAAAGATTTATATTTTACTATAGAACCTAAGGATAAAAACCGAGTAACACAAATTTTATCACCTACTGAAAATAAGATAAAATCTCAACATCTCTGCAATGGAAAATTATGAATATGGTTTGAATGATAAAGGTACTGCATCGGGTTGATTAAAAGGAGCGTATTATTATAAGCTATATCTTTCTTATAACTAAAACAACTAAAGCTTTAAATAAATGTTTTTAATTAAGTAATTCAGTTCTGATTACAAATGTTTATTTAATTAACATGCTCAATATAAATTACTGAACATATGAAAGTAACTTGTGTCAGTGACCAAAAGAATAACAATAAAATATAATAATTACTGAAAGTTCCCCTAACCACAGTACCCTGACCGAGACGGAAAATTACCCTGAATAATAAAGTTGACATATAGATAAACAAAGCTCGTTTATCAGTGACAATGAAATAATATACCTGTATTATCATTATATAGTTATGGAACTCGTATATAAAACTAAACGTATTGTGTTAATGTCATTGACAAGCTCAGTGCTGCAATGACGATACTAAATATACTGTGTCATTCTCATTTGTAAACTCAATAACAAGTTGATATAAAAGTCGAACAGGGAATGCAGCATTCACAAAACTCGGCCTTTAAGCTATATGCATTCGAAACAATTGAATTGAATTGAATTGGGGTTTTAAGGCGCACCAACACATCAAAGGTTATATGGTGCCTAACAGGAAATGAACATGCCAGCTCATCCTCCATGTACATCGAGATAAAATATGGAGAATGGGCCTAGAACCTTCTCACCTGCAGAACTGCAGAGTTGCTGCAAATTCTATTGTAGACACTCAATTTACGCTGGAGCCACGTTTATTGTTTTTCTGCCGCTGCTCTAGTGATTTGAGCGAGATGGCACCTGTAACAATGCAGGGGTCATTGATGAAGGGGTTCTACCCCTCTGCCTACCTCTCAAATGGGATCTGCAGTGGCCCTATTATTTGCCCCGGAACCACACGAGGCTCATTCAAAACAAACAACAACAACAACAAGGACAAGGATATATAGAAGTTACGTATGGGACATAACAAACATAGAAGGGTTGACAACACAATTGAATTGAATTGGGTTTTAAGGCACACCAAGGTTGAAAGGTTATATGGCGCCTAACAGAAATAAACATGCCAGACTCATCCTCCATTTACATCCAGATAAAATATGGAGAATGGGCCTCGAACCTTCTAAGCTGCAGAACTGCAAATTCTATAGTAAACATTTCATTTATGATGGAGCCACGTTTCCACGTTTGCATACGTGGTGTCATGATGAAGACCTTGAATGAGCATAATAAAATATGACAAAATGAACATGAAGGTGGGGAGGCAAGTGTGTGTGGGTGGGGGGATGAACATGAAGGAGAGGAGGGGAGAGGGGTGGGGTGGGGTCCTACCACAAAAAATGCCATTCTAACCCTGTTGTCCCTCCAGTTAGGTGGGAGAATGTAAATAATGAAATCCACGCCATGAAGGAGGGGAGGGAGGGGAGTGTGTGTGCCGTTCTAACCCTGTTGTCCCTCCAGTTGGATGGGAGAATATAAATAATGAAATCAACGCCAGGCTATATCCTCTAACAAACTAGGCAGCATCAATAGGCATCATGGCATTGATGAATACACGGTGTCAATTGTCGTTTGTTGGTATTATCTTATGACAACATATTTAAAAGATCCTGTCTCGTTTTTCTGTATTTTACGGGGGAAAATCAATCATACGCTTGAGAACATTTATGCAAACATGCTGAACATGATTTAATGGCTTAAACACTGTTTATTCAAGAAGTGTAGTGTTATATGTCATAATATATGGACAGGATATGAAAACAAGCATTTGATGAAACCAGAGATACGTATATTAATTCATATCATTATTGATTTCAAATAAATACAATCATTAAGTGCAAAAAAACATAGTTTAATGTTCATATATTATATTATTTTAGTTATTATAAATAAAAAATATAAATAAGGTCACATTAAACAAAAATACAATTTATGACATCTCCCTTTGTGAAAACAGAACTACGTCAGGCATTTATCTCCCCTTGCCAGTGAAGGAATGCTCATGAGTAGGCGACCATATCGAGTGATGTCCCCCGGGTAAAATGTCCGGATATGGTTGAGTAGCTGCACGTGTATACCATTACGCACGGCTTCGACATATCTGCCACAGTCGAGACCATGGACATCTGTAATAAATAGTAGAGAATAGTTAGACCTACTTATCTAAACCATAATGGTAAATAAATATGGCGTACCATATTTCATCGTAAATTAAATATAATAAATAGATCTGTATTACTTTTCCAAATCGGTTGAGAAATAAAAATTGCACATGCAAAAGTTGTTTTTGATAGGGCCTTTTCAATGCAAAATTCTGCTGCGTCAAAAATTTGAAAAATATATTTTTTTTAGAATTTATATTCAAAAATTGTTTTAATGTGTTGAATAATTGTAAATGAAAACACTCTGAAAGTTTTATAGCAAAATATTAAGGCTAACTGAAGTTATTTGAGATTATTTGATTTTCTGCTGTCCATCAATAAGGAATTTACATGGGAAAAGCCCACCAAAATAACATTTTGGCTGTAAAGTATTTATTTTTTAATCGATTTTCAAAACTAAGGTATTTTTATTTACCACTAAAAATTCCAGTTCCAATGATATATAATTTATGAACCCATCTTAAAAATTGCTCAAGTTAATGCTGAACATACTTTGGCTGAACAAGCGCCCCAAACAATACTTTATTTACCAGGGTTGTACAACACGAGCAATTTAAGGCATGACAATTCCACTGCGTCCATCACTTGATACCTGAACTTGGTACAGAGATGTTTGCACGTGGCGTTCTGTGATTGGTCGCACGGAGATAGCGTGCATAAGTCGTGGTTCCTACAATACCATATCATGTTTTCCCAGAATAACTTGTCAAGCTGATACAGCAGTTGGTGTGAATTCTCAAAAAGCAGATCCTGAAAAAAATAGATATGTCAGATTGATTTGGTTTTGAAGTGTATGTTGCATTATTTAAAATGTATTAATTTGTACACACTTGTGGAGGAAACGGACGGACAATCGGAATTACTTCACAACATAAATAGTAAGAAAAACGAATGTCAAGTGTGCGTGCGTGCGTGCGTGCGTGTAAGCAGAGAAGCACGTCTCATACGTATTGTCATAATTGTAAATCCGTCGTAAAATAGCTTTCGAAAGGCAATTTTAATAACAAAACGAAAAAGTGACAAATTCCCCCGAAAAAAGTTTACTCATTTGACCTTTGACCTCCAAGTGTGGCATAAACCTTTGAGGTACCACCCTGATTCATACATGCGAAACACTTTCTCTTTGTGGCGAACACTTGATTGAATTTTCATGGAAATCCCTGCAGTATACTTTAAAATTTATGGCTGAGTCATGATCGTTTTGGATGGAAGGTCGAACGGACGGACGAAGGACAGTGCGATTACTATATGCCTCCTTACTTCTGGGGCATCGAAACACTGGTCTAAATGCATAGCTTACCTGATCAGCATCACAAAAGGTCTCGAACATCGGCTGTCTGTATACCCATTGTCGTGTGTGACATTTCTCCGACCAGTTTGAGTACTCTGTCAGCTTGGACGTGGTGGCCATGTTGTATCGTTCGCGGTTTCGGCCTGTAGATGGTGTAGGCCCTCGGAATGTACATATCGTAGGGCCCGTGGTAGTCTTATTTAGTTGGAATGTCACTGGACACTCCGATTGAGTTTCCGACGAGTTATTGGAGTCAAAGGTCCTTTCATGGACTGAATTAATTGCATCTCGATTGAACGGGTCCGTTTTACGTCTTGGGCCTCTTTCATGCTGAACAGCTGAAAATAACAATAATATTTTAATAACTTTTAGTAATATTTACCCACTCAGATTTAATCTATTACATATTCTAATAGTTCAAATTCAATATAACGAGCACAATTTATTAGTAGTTGAGCAATTGACATCTTATAACGTTGCACACGTGATCATATTAATAGTAACTTTTTCGTGGATTTTTACATTAATTTAGGGTCAGTAGTTGTTCCCGTTTATCTATCTATACAGGCACTCACACCAACACCTCATCATCTATACAGGCACTCTCACCAACACCTCATCATCTATACAGGCACTCTCACCAACACCTCATCATCTATACAGGCACTCTCACCAACACCTCATCATCTATACAGGCACTCTCACCAACACCTCATCATCTATACAGGCACTCTCACCAACACCTCATCATCTATACAGGCACTCTTACCAACAACTCATCATCTATACAGGCACTCTCACCAACACATCATCTATAAAGGCACTCTCACCAACACATCATCTATACAGGCACTCTCACCAACACCTCATCATCTATACAGGCACTCTCATCAACACCGGATAAACTCCATGCTAATCATTAGGTTCCTAGATGTGTATCTAAATAAAGCAAATATGGCGATACAACTACGAAAAAGGGACCTTGAACTTTTCCAACCTAGCTCCCGAAAAAAAACGGATTTTCTCTGCTCAAGTCTTTTAGTGAGAAGCAGTTCAGGTCGCTCAGGGGTGGGTGGGGTGGGGGAGGGGTTGGGGTGGGGCGGTAAACCAGATTCTAGGATGCACCATACCTCACAATTACCATATCGTCATCCCAAAAAAACGGGACATTGTACATAAATTAAATTAAATAGGCGATATTATTAAAATACAAAAATGGTCACGTATATGAATATAAAAAACAAAAGGCTAGAGAGCCAAAAGGTAAGTACGCATTGACTTTGCAGAAACCAGATCGACTATATTTTATATTTTAAAAGTAGATCAGGATTACGATATTAACATTTTGCAAAGGTTTTTCTAAGTGTATGGTAACGGTAGCCCTAAAACGACAAAGTTTCACGACAAACGTCTAAGTGGGGACATATAACGAAGTAAAAATTGAAGTCGTTTAGTAATTGTCAAAATGCACATAGGTTATTGTTCTTGTTAATTTGGGACCAGTTGCAATACTCCTGCCGTGAAAAGTGACAAATTCTGTAGTTATAATTTTAAGCACAAACTTCAACAACACGAAATAGTCGACCTTTTAAAATAATCTTTGTTTTACTAATCGCTCCGACTACAAATCAGTAGTGTTATTATGTACTGGTCCTTTGGGATCATCAAGCCCATTTTGTGTTGCGTTAAGGTAGAGTATCCCTTAAGCCGGTGCTAGGAGGCGTGATATGTGTTGCCTCTTATAATTACCTCTCATGTGCAGACTCAATAAAACCGAGTATGCTACTTTTCTCTCTTGTTTGTGTTTGTTGCTTTCAAGGGATCACCTTTTCAGTATTTATTAGAAATATTGTGAGAATACCAATTGTATAAAATACATATATATTTTTTAATTTGAGACCATTTGCAGACTTTCAAAAAATGACAATCTTTAAAAAATGACAACTTCTATACAACTACAATTAAAAAGATATACGTGACATATAGAGGAGCTCCCATCTAAAATAACACGAGGAGAACGTTGACAGCGTTACCATTTGCGTCCATGTTAACTTTAAGGCATTTATCCAGCCTACATGCACGGCACTGATTGCGACGTGACTTGTCCATCGGACATTTGCCCCGCATGTTGCCCGAATCTTTACACACGTATTCGCGCTTCTTGTGGATGGTACGCTTGAAAAATCCGGAGCAACCTTTAAAGAAATAAAAACAAATCTATAATATAAGACTGAATAAAAACTGTATATGCCTGTTTGTTTACTGAAGAAAACAACAACAAAATAAACAGTGCCGCACAACAATGGAACAGTATTGGATCATTCTTATAGGTAATAAATCTAAATACAGTATTTCTTTTCTGTTTTGTTAAAATTTACAAGTGTGCCTTCAGTCATACAGAAAAGTAATATTTTCCAAATTGAAACATTCGCTGTTCGATATGCATGTACATACCACATGGACGAATGGACGACAATATATATACACTCAAGTTTGGTACAATGGGTATACGCAAAAATGTTGATAAACCAACTGTTTGCACTTATTGCATCTTGAACTTTACAATGTATATGGAATCCAAATAATATTTTCATTTTGTAATCAATCCGACATCGTTTAAATACTATATATCATCGACAACACAATTTTATTTGAAAGAACAAGTTTTCTCAATGCCCAATTATTAGGGAAAACAATCCTTTTTCCAAGAAGGTCGTTTTTTGTAAATCTATCTTTAACTTTATGTTCAACAATTGCCTCTCCTATCAACTATGATTGAACACAAATAGTGTGATTACCGTCGCAGCTGAAGACACCGTAATGCCGACCCGAGCTTCGATCTCCACACACCAGGCACGCTATGTCCAACAGTCGACCAAGGTCTAAAAGTCAAAGTACGGCTTTACGTAATTACGTATAATTTATGAACATCAAATAATCCATTTGGTTCCATTTTGGATGTAAATTTTTCAGGAAATAGGCCTGCATGGACATCATCGTACGGGAAAGTATAATATCGAAATAGTACAGTTAAATAGGGCATAAAATGTCCAACTTTCAAAACGTTATAATGTGTACACACATAATAAACAAATGTTGTGAGAAACAATACTTAAGGAGGTTAGCTGGGAAAGGACGTGGTGATGAGATTTTGTTTAAATTCATATTTAAAGCTTCTTTGGTATAATCTAGATTCAAAATTATCAAAAAAAGGCTAGGTCACCACACTTTTTCCCCCACTAGACGTCATTGAAGAAGGCACATAGTTCTAACTTCAAAATTTCCCTAAATAGAGGAAAAATATTGTCATTGAACATTTTCACAATTGTTTTCATAACATTATGTTTATTGAAAAACAACAATTAATTTTCGATTGCAAACATACATATCTTTCAAATCATACAAAAGCAATTGTAATCCTCGTTCGTCTTTTTACTTTAAAAAGCAAACATATATCGACCGTACCGCACCCATTCTTGTTTTTACCGAAAAATTAATTCAAGATAAAAAAAATATGTTCTAATGATCAACTTTTTTTAAAACTTGTATATGTCAAGGTCTTATGACATTTCTTTCAAAACAAGTAAAAATATATAGGTCACCAGGCTTCTAATGATTTTTTATTAAAAATTCTTTAAATTACACTCATTTTGGACTTATTTTGACATTTTCAATGTAAAATACTGTACACACAATATTGACATGGAGATAGAAAATAAAATTAGCTCAGTATCTACTTTTATATATGTATTCCACTACTGAAAAATCAAAATCAGATTTATTCTATAGCAAAAGGATAAATTCTACTCGGAGCTACCCATACAACAACAAATGATCACAAATGACGAAAAAAATATGAAAAAAAAAATTTGCTTAAAATTTGGTATGTTACCATCTTAAATCCTACATTATATCCATATCTACTAGAATGGAAAAAATGAAACAATTCTGTTGTGAAATAAAACTATGATTTAAAAAATAAAATGTTTAGATTTGAAGATGTCAAAACTTGCCAAGCCAACATCCTTAACGTAAAGATATGTGCTGTTTTTCTATGAAGCGCGCACACAACTATACTGAACGAAATTGCTAAGTATCAACTTTTGTATCTTAACTAATTTTCTTATTTTAAATATATTTTAGAATAGATACATGATAAGTATTTTGTTGTGACCCATAATTTGTAAAACATTTATTTTTTGTTTAAATTGTTACACCTTTTGAGAGTTACCCTCCCTTTATATGAAAACATGAAATGTGCTGATAAAACACATAACATGAGTCAAAGATCGCTTAAAGATATAAAATTCTTAAAATTGGTATGAAATAATAGAAAAAAATATAAAAAGTTGACCCATTTATCGCAGATTCTCTGTCTATCAAAAAATTAAATATGGATAATCTTAAATTACCTCCCTTTAAATTGAATATTGTTTGAAATTCAAGTAACTGTAATTCAGCGTTAACATTAAATATTTCGAAAATTTCTTTTGCAAACGCATTTGTAGTGGTAATGCTAATAAAACATGATGTCAAAATAATTTTAACTGGCATATTTTAGAATTCGAAACATCGAAAGCTTCACTAATTCGAAGTACTTGATAAAATCCTATAAACCAATATAACTTATTTCTAAGAAAACACTTTGACTTAAAAGTTTTAAAATATGTTCATGCAATCAGAGTAGACGATTTACACTCATTATTTTGCAGTTTAATCGTATCTCTAGTCAAGCTCAAAATACACAAAACAATGAGAATATTATTGACATATTCTTATAGGTTGGTACTTAGCAATTTGGTTTAGTGTATATGTTCAGACTTAATATGTTATGTGCAGGTAAGTTGAAGATGTTTAGCTTCAAACACAAGCCGCGTTTTCCCGCGGACAACTTGCCTAAACGCTCCAAGACGACTTTTTTTTTATTATAATATACAGGTTTATTGGATAACTTAAGCAATCGATGCCATCACGTTCGAGTCAAAATGAATGCCGTCTTTAGAGAAATAATGCATACAAAGTTCAGCTAACACAAAAACATTAAAAAAAAACTGCAGCTGCTGCTACTGCTACTGCTGCTACTACTACTTAATAATAATAATAATAATAATAATAATAACTCGTATACTCACCTCTTCTCGGAGATAGTTTGTTATCAGACATGATATTCAAAATATTGAGAAACGCGGAATAACCTGAATATCTACTAGTAGTACCTCGACACGCGTGGATTTGATCATCGCGCCGCAGCAGTTCTGACCAAGTTCTCAACTTGATAGCGTATTGACAACGTACTGTTTACTCAGACACGTTGCTAATTGCTGCGACCGTGCACAGGTGCTCACTCCAAGCATCCCGCGAAGGAGATCATTTCATGTCTGGTGTTTGTTCAGCGTCACGATCGATTGCTTCAGCCGTGATAATGTGACTATTAAAGCTAATTGTCAATCTTCTGGATCCTTAGAATACACAATATCACATTTGCTTAATCATTCACTAACTGCCTTATAAATATTAAATGAAATTAATAATAAGGTATGTTCCGTTAAATTGTCTTTTTAATAACATGGGCGGGTTACCAACGATTAACGAGTTGATTGGTACATAATTTGATCGTTTCATGTTTTCTTTCATTCGTTTCAGGTTAATTGGGTGTTATATAATGAGCTCTTCTAGAAAGGTGCTAAACTTCGATTTTACTGAACAGTTTCCTTTTTTGGCTTATTGAATATTATTACATTGTTCAAATGAAGAAAAAAAAGATGTATCAATATATATGCATTTTTTTTTTTTGTAAACATTTTTCGCTGGAGACACGACCATTGGTTTCTGCGACAACTCAATAAGCACCTGAAACAATACAAGGGTGAAGATGAAGACCTTTAATGAACATGACAACATGAACATGAATTTGGGGCAGATTTTACCCTTTTGTCCGAGTAAGTAATGGCCCTATTCTAGCTCGGGAACCACACGGGTGATCTAAGTATTTAGTTTCTCCGTCATTACACCAATGTAAAATTCGTTGGTTGATACAATAGAATGTTACTAAAATGTTTTGTTTGACTGTTTTTTACGTCATTTTTAGCACATATTATGCCATATATGACGGTCAGAAATCAGAAGCAGGCCGGGTGACTATAATATAATACACGGTCTCAAAAATGTCTGCGTTCACAAGAAGTTAACTATTGCATCTGTTTAGAGTACAGATCGATAAAATTACCAGCTTAATGCCAAACGTTTTTTTCTTCAGGATAATGAATGTATGATTTATTTACACAAGATAATAACGGCTTGCATACAAGTAATTAATTGCAATTTAACTGTGTTAGATGAGTTTATTACATTGCCAGTATTTGTTTTAGAGACTATTTTCCCTTGGAAAATAAGGTTTGCTAATCTTTCATCGTAAAGTTTTTAAAACAAAAAGTAGTAACGCCCTACAGTGATTACTATCAAGTTATAAACTGTGTCAAACTTCGGCAGTCATGACTAAAAAATGGCTTTCATCCATTCGTGCATGAAATGTCTCATTCATGCTGTGTATTCTACGTCACTGCTGGGTACATCAGGCTTTTTGTGTGTTTGTTTGTTTGAATGAATGGTGTTTTACGTCATTTTTTTTGTACATATCGTACCATATATGCTGGTCGTGTTTTTGTTTTAGTGATCGAGGCAGACTACCCATTTTTTCCTGTGTAGAACCACTAATGCATATCTCCCGCCATCAGGCTTTTTCGTGGGGGTTAGGAGGTCCGACTTAATTGACATATAATATATAATGATAGTTTCTGATTAAAACCACATAACAAAGAACAGTTGAATTAAGCCGGACATCCATTTGCACGTGATCCGTGGTCCGTGTCAGTATCCGCGTCCGTGTCAGTGAAAAATCGGTTATATAGAGAAAATGTTGGGAAGCATTGATCAGTTCCGTGTCCGTGTCCGCGTCCGCGTCCGCGACGAATCGCACAATTCTTTTAAAATAAAGGACGCGGACAGTAAGGACGCGGATACGGACTACGGATCACGTACAAATGGATGCCCGGCTTAAGCCTTGCAATTAATTCTCATTTCTATGGAAATCTGCTATCCTAGGTTACGCACCATGGTTAAACGAAGCATTTCCCCTACATTCCCTTTAAACAATATGTATTCAAGAAATGTGGTGAACAATGTGTCAAATAATTTTGATTCTGATTTCATTTAAAATCTACTGGGAATTCCAATTTCAGTCCCGAACCAGTGTTAACGTAACAGTGCTAACACGAGATTTTGACTGGCATGACATTGTAACAGTTTTTGTCGTTTTAGATTCCTCTATTATCATATCTATTCCTAAAAGAAGTTCTGTAATACATGATAACGAGGGGTGAACGTGAAATAATATGTTGACGGTCAAAAATCGGCCTCGCCTCAGCCAGGGATTGAATCACCGACCTCTTGATTACTGTTACATCGCTTGGCACTCCCTTAGCTTGACCTCAAGAACCTGGGAGGGCCAAGTGGTGTACAGGTTAGCTCGCTCGACCAGTAATCGAGAGGTCCGTGATTCAATCCCCGACCGTGGCGAGGCCGATAATGTTTTTTCAAATATATCGAATATATATACATGTATATAGTTCCAATCAAGGATTTATAAACAAGAGGTTAATGACCTTGAAGCTCTACTGTTAGGTTCTTGATAGCTAGATCAACATTCCTGTGAAGTTTCATGAACATCTATCAAGTAGTTTCAGAGGAGTAGTCGCTAAAAGTGTTTACTATATAACTCTATGTAAACAAAGATGGCCGCGGCAGCCATGTTTAATGTCGAATCAAAATAATTTTCAACAGGGACCAACATCATGTCATGCTGATCATTTTAGAAAAAGTCCCATATCAAATGTTTCAAGAAGTAGTCGCTACAAATTTGTTTTTTAAAAATCTATTTTAGCCGTGGCGGCCATATGAATTTCCAGCCGACCTGAAATTTTCATGAAAATCCGTCAAGTAGTTTCAGAGGAGTAGTCGCTAGACGCCTTTACTATATAACTCTATGTAAACAAAGATGGTTGCTGTCAGCCATGTTTAATGTTAAATCAAAATGATTTTCGATAATGACCAATCTCATGTCAGGCTGATCGTTTTAGAAAAAGTCCCATATTAATATCATTTATAGTTTTCAGGAAGTAATCGCTACAAAAAAAAGTTTAATCTATTTTTAGCTGTGGCGGTCATTTTGTATTTCCGGCCGACCTGAAATTTTGCTAGGATCAACTAGATATCAGGAGCAACATTCCTGTGAAGTTTCATGAAAATCCTTCAAATAGTTTCAGAAGAGTAGTCGCTACAAGTTCTTACTATATAACTCTATGTAAACAAAGATGGCCGCTGGCGGCCATGTTCAATGTCGAATCAAAATAATTTCGACAAGGATCAACATCATGTCATGCTGATCAGTATCACTTATAGTTTTCAAGAAGTAGTTGCTACAAATTTGTTTTTTTACAAGAAATCCACGGATTCACATGCCTCGCCTAACGGGGTCGGGACTTAAAAATAAGTATAAATGTTGCTTAAATGAATGTTTGTAAACATTTTAATAACTAAAAAGAGACATTTAAAGTGCATTTGTTTAAATACAAAATGCCATTCTACAAAAACAAGAGGCCCAAGAGGGTTTGTGGATGTTCCACTGGCTCTTAATATACCAAGGGTTGTCGTATAAAATTACTATCGTTAAAACCTTACAAAAACAAACAACTCCCACAACAGAAACTTAAACACTTGACCCATGTTAACAATTTAAACAAGAGGCCCTAGTTCTAGTTTGGTATGGTTATTTAGGGACTCGAGCCACAACAATTGAATAAAATAGTGTTTGACCACCTGTAGAGGGGCACCTTTATAAGAACTGGGGTTGTTTTTAATAAAAACAGATGTCTCCCCTATAGGAGAAAGGGCCATAAATCCGCCAAAAAGCAAACAGCAGGAACACGATGAAGATATGTGGAACTAGACTTGGTAATGGTCATCCCTACCAAGTTTCATGGAAATCCAGGAAGGGATCAGAAGTAGTCGGGACACAGCTTATGTATTAAAACTTTAAAGCGCCATAACTCCACAGCAATCATTCAACCGGAACAAGACAATGATTTACGCAGCCAAGTTTCGTTGAAGCCGAATGGTGGTTGAGGCGAACTAGTCCGGACAAAAATCGTGTATTAAAACGTTTTAAAGAGCCATAACTCCACCAAATATCATTCAACCGGAACACGACAACTAGGCTTGGTACTGATCATTCCTGCCAGAGGTTCGGGAAAACTAGTCCGGGTAAAGTTCGTGTATAAGGGGCCATAACTCTGTCAAAATTCATTAAACCGGAACATGGCGAAACTAGGCTTGGTACTGACCATTCTTGCCAAGTTTCTCTGAAATCCACCAAGGAGTTCAGAAGAGACTAGTCTGGACAATGCTTGTGAATTAAAACATTTAAAGGGCCATAACTCCTCAAAAAATGTTTCATTCAACCGGAACACGGCAACGATATGCACAGCTAGGCTTGATACTGACCATCCTTGCCAAGTTTTGTTGAAATCCGACCAGAGGTTCAGGAGAACTATTCCGGACAAAGTTTGTGTAGTAAAATCTTCAAAGGGTCTTCAACTGGGCGTGATACTGATCATCCTTGCCCAGTTTCAATGAAATCTGGCAAGATGATCACCAGAACTAGTCCATACAAAGTATGTGTATTAAAACCTTTAAAGGGCTATAACCCTGCCAAAAATCATTCAACTGGAACAAGGTGAAATTATGCAAAACTAGGCTTGGTACTGATCATCCCTGCAACGTTGGGCTGAAATACGGAAACATGAAGGCCCTATCATAACAATCTGGTAACGTTTGGTAAAACTTAGATGTCAGAGTGTTGTCATCAAAAAGTTAACACGTTTTTCAATAATTCAAGGGCCATAACTTCTGTGTTACTGGTCCGATCTAGCTGGTTTTCGAACTTGACCGAGCTTTCGACAATATCTACAATATGGCACAATTTGGTAAAGGTAGGATGAAAAATGGAGGCGCTAGAGTGTTGACACGATACAATATAACAATTTTCGTTAGTTCAAGGGCAATAACTCCAGTGTTAGTGGTCCGATCTGGCTGTTTTTTTAAATCATAACTCATCCAAGCTTTCATTGATATTAACAATCTGGTAAAGTTTGGCAAATATCGGATGAAAAACGAAGGTGCTAGAGTGTTGACATCAACAAGTTAACAGTTTTCAAGTATTCAAGGGCAATAACTCCGGTGTTACTCATCCGACCTGGTTGGTTTTCGATCTCGACCTACCGTTCATTAATATTATTAATCGGGTAAAGATTGGTAAAGATCGGATGAAAAATGGAGGCGCTAGAGTGTTGACAAGACACTTTTTGTTAATTCAAGGGCAATAACTCCGACGTAACTGGTCCGATCTAGTTGGTTTTTGAACTCGTCCGAGCTTTCACTGACATTAATAATCTGGTAAAGGTTGGTAAAGATCGGATGAAAAATGAAGGTCCTAAAGTGTTGTCATAAATTAACACATTTTTCAATAATTCAAGGGCAATTCCTCCAGTGTTACTGGTCCGATATGGCTGGTTTTCAAACTCATTTGAGCTTTCATTGATATTAATAATCTGGTAAAGTTTGGTAAAAATCGGGTGACAAATGGAGGCACTAGATAGATGACAAGACAAAATATAGAAATTTTCGTTAATTCAAGGGCAATAACTTTGGTGTTACAGGTCAGATCTGACTGGGTTTCAACCTCGTGCGAGCTTTCATTGATACTAATGATCTGGTAAAGTTTGGTAAAGATCGGATGAAAGATGGAGGCTCTAAAGTGTTGCCAAGACAAAATATAGCAATTTTCGTTAATTCAAGGGAAATAACTCCGGTGTAACTGGTCAGATCTGGTTGGTTTTCGAACTCGTCCGAGCTTTCATTGATATTAATAATTTGGTAAAGGTTGGTAAAGATCGGATGAAAATTGAAGGTGCTAGAGTGTTGACATCAAAAAGTTAATATTTTTTCAATTAATCAATGCCAATAACTCCAGTGTTACTGGTAAAATTTGATAAGGTAAGTCACGAGAAGCTCCTATTTAAGCTGCACCAGTACGGCATCAGAGGTTATATCCTTCAATGGATTAGGGCATTCTTGTCCAACAGAACACAAACAGTCATCCTGGAAAATGACAAGTCCTCAGAAGTTCCAGTCACTTCTGGAGTACCACAGGGATCAGTTCTAGGGCCTATATTATTCCTTGCCTACATCAACGACCTGCCAGAGAACATCAAATCAAAGGTGAGGCTCTTTGCTGATGATACAGCACTCTATTTAGCAGTGACAAACCTCCAAGATGCTGAAGTCCTACAAAACGACCATAACCGCATGGAACAGTGGGAAACTGATTGGGACATGGAGTTCAATCCAGGGAAGTGTACCACCATATATATAACACGCTCAAGAACTCCAACCCCATCCCAGTATATCCTCCACGGTCAGATCCTCGAAACAGTAAGTAGTTCCAGGTACCTTGGAATTGACATCAGCAGCAACCTCACCTGGAATGATCATATCCAGAGAACTGGAATGATCATATCCAGAGAACAACATCCACTGTAAATAGGACTTTAGGTTTTGTAAAGCGAAACATAAGATCACAAAATAAAGGTATACGGGAAGTAGCATACAAGACACTTGTGCGCCCCTTACTTGAATATTCCTCCGCTGTATGGAGTCCATATACCAAGACAAATATAAACAAGTTAGAGATGGTACTCGTATTTCACCAGTGTTTCATTCATGCTCAGTGACCTAGGTTGGCGATCATTAGAAGACAGACGTAGTTCTGTTTTACAAAACCATACATGGACTTGTTGCCATAGAAATGCCACTATATGTCACGCAACCCACGAGAATACCACGACAGTCCCATGCCCTGGCTTATAGACAGATTCACACCTCTGCTGATTTCTATAAGTATTCATTTTTCCCGCTCGCCATTGTACAGTGGAACAGACTGCCAGCAGACATAGCAAAGCTTCCAAGTTTGGATTCATTCAAATTGGCCGTTTGCACCGTCTCCCACTCCATGCCTTAAACAAGAAACGCTGTTTTTATCTTTTAAAAATCACTTAAAATTTGTCTTGCTCAGACTTTTAACAGTTAACCCTATTATCTTTATTTCACCTTCACCTGTTTTTAAGACATCTTTTACCCCTTTTATCTTACACTGCACAGACGCGCACCTGCACATAATCTTCGAAAGAGGGTGTTGCAGTTTCTATAGATAGATAGAAATCTGGCTGGTTTTCAAACGCGTCCGAGCGTTCATTGATATTAATAATCTGGTAAGGTTTGGTAAAATTTGGATGAAAAATGGACGCGCTAGAGTGTTGACAAGAAAAAATATAGCAATTTTCGTTAAATCAAGGGCAATAACTCTGGTGCTACAGGTCCGATCTGACTGGTTTTCGAACTCCTCTGAGCTTTCATTGATATTAATAATCTAGTAAATTCGGTAAAAATCAATGAAAAATGGAGGTGCTAGAGTGTTGACAAGACAAAATATAGCATTTTTTGTTAATTCAATGGCAATAACTCAGATGTTACTGGTCCGATCTGGCTGGTTTTAAAACTCATCTGAGCTTTTATTAATATTAATGATCTGGTAAAGTTTGGTAAAGATCGAATGAAAACTGGAGGCGCTAGAGTGTTGACAATACAAAATATGGCAATTTTCGTTAATTCAAGGGCAATAACTCCAGTGTAAATGGTCCGATCTGGTTGGTTTTCGAACTCCTCCGAGCTTTCATTGATATTAATAATCTGGTAAACGTTTGTATAGATCGGATGAAAAATAAAGGTGCTAGAGTGTTGACACCAAACAGTTAACAATTTTTTCAATAATTCAAGGGCAATACCTCCAGTGTTACAGGTAAAATCTGGCTGGTTTTCAATCTCGTCCGAGCTTTCATTGATATTAATAATCTGGCAAATGCTGATTGAAGATGTTTTAAGTCTTTCCTTAATTAAAGACACATTTCCCAACTGAATGTAGTCGTTGAAAAATCATGGATAGCATGCTTTTTAACTGATTACTTCTCGCTGACTGATTACCACAGAGACATTATATTGAGGCCCCATCACAGTTTTTTCTTTTCATTTACTATTACCTTAGTTTTTGATATAAAATATATTGTAACTAAAAACTCTAGATTGTTTATTATGGGGGAGCATATAGTCGCCGCTTTTTCCGTCCGTCCGTCCGTGTGTGCGTCCGTGCGTCACACTTTTTGTCCGGAGCATAACTCAAAAAGTATGCTTGATTAAAGTTCGTGTGAATGATTAGGACACTGGGGCGGGTCCAAATTTGACCTCAGGGTCACCATTATAACAAACTAGTTAGAGGACCATAAGACGATGTTACATGCAAAATATCACAGCTCTATATCTTGTATTTTTGCAGAAGATTTTTTAAGATTTGTTAAATGAAACTGATAAGCCCCATTGCGGGGGCATTTATGACCTCAGGTGCACCATTCGAACAAACATATAATGGTGCTTCACATAAACTTGGGGTCGTCCGTGGTCGGGTGGTCTCAGACTTGAAATCACATGTCCCTCACCGCCGTGGGTTCGATTCCCCATGTGGCCAGGACTGTTTAGTATGTGAGTATCAAGCTATCCAGCTTGCTTGCGGAACGTCAGTGGTTCTACTCAGGTGCGCGCCCGTGCACGAAAAAATGCCCGGGTTTGCACCTGGGGTCTTCCTCCACCAATTAAAAGCTGTAATGTCGCCAAAGGACCTTAGCTGTTGGTGCAACTATAAAATCCAGTTTAATGAATTCATATAAGATTTGGTTGAATCCCAACAAGCGGTTTCTGAGAAAAAGTCGTCAGAAGCAAAAGATAGTCGTGGACGACAGACAGACAACGGACGGACGAAGAGTGATTCCAAAACACCACATTGAGCCTTCGGCTCAGGTGATCAGATGACAACAATTTTTGAATTTTGAAGTCCAGATGAGTTTCTTGCATTTGAGATTTACTGAAACATGGCAGAGAAGTAACAGAGAAGTAACTGATAATAGAGTATATTGTGCTAAAAATACAAAAACTATTAATTGTTAACACGGGTCTTTTAGGAAATCCATCTATACATAGTTGTTTTAACGTACATACAAGTGCACATAAAATGCAAACCGGTTATAATTTTTATTACATTATTATACACTCTTTATGGGACGGGCCTCATCCTTTGACAAAAAACTAATAATCTCAATTTCCTTGTGCAAATGTATTTCTAACAGCGATTTACAGTTACCTATAGAAATTCTTTTCCCACTTGATAGACCAGGGGTTAAGGATCATTAGTAATAATAAAGAACAAGAGAATAAGAGGCCTGTGGATGCTACAAGCTAAAATGGCTCTTATATCAAGGGGTTAAATTCCTTTCAATACCTTTTTACAAGTGAAAACACAACACTAAATTTAAAAATTAAAACTCAACCGAAATTTAAACCCATAACTCCATGCTAACAATTTAAAAGACGATTTTTTAAGTTTTAAGTCTATGTAAAACATGCAAAATCTTTATATACAAACTTAAGAAAAAATAACAAAAGGAAAAACGCATCCAAACAGTAAACAATAATAAAAATGAAAAATTAAAAAAAAAAAGAAAGAAGAAATTTACCTCCAGCGGCCCTAGCTTCCCACTGTACAAGAAGTAATTCAAAGATTTTTTCTATGGTGGCCAACTTACATGTCACGTTTAACTTATTTTAACAAATTTGAAAAACATTCATAGATGTTAAGTTTGGTCCCTATATAACTCTATGTAAAACATGTGACCCCTGGGGCAGGGCCAAATGTGACCCCAGGATCTCCATTTGAAGAAGCTTGGTAGAGGACCATAAGCTTATAGTAAATGCAAAATATTAAACCTCTGCCTCTTGTAGTTTAATTTTATTTTTTTTTAAGTTTTACCCTATACAAGTCTATGTAAAACATTTAACCCCTGGGGTGGGGCCAAAAGTGACCCAAGGGTCACCGTTTGAACAAACTTGGTAGAGGACCATAAGCCTAAAGCAAGTGCAAAACATTAAACCTCTGGCTCTTGCAGATTCAGAGAAGTTTTTCAAGTATTTCCTTATAGAAGTCGATATAAAACATGTGACCCAAGGATCACCATTTGAAGAAGCTTGGTAGAGGACCATAAGCGAATAGTAAATGCAAAATATTAAATCTCTGCCTCTTGTAGTTTCAGAAGAATATTTTTTAATTATTTCCCTATACAAGTCTATGTAAACATTTGACTCTTAGGGTGGGGCCAAATGTGACCCAATGGTCACCGTTTGAACAAACTTGGTAGAGGACCATAAGCCTATAGCAAACGAAAAACATTAAACATCTGGCTCTTGTAGATTCAGAGAAGAAAATGTTTTAAGTATTTCCATATAGAAGTCTATATAAAACATGTGATCCCTGGGGCGGGGCCAAATGTGACCCCAGGGTCACCATTTGAACAAACTTGGTAAAGGACCATAAGCTTATAGTAAATGCAAAATATTAAATCTCTGGCACTTTTTTAAAAATAAATCCTGTGTAAGTCTACGTAAAACTGTGAACCCCGGGGAGGGACCAAATTTGACCCCAGGGTCATCATTTGAACAAACTTAGTAGAGGAACATAAGCTGATGCTACATGTAACAAATGAGAGCTCTGTGCCTTGTGGTTTCAGAGAAGATGATTTTTTCAAGTTTTTTCCTATATGTCTCAATATACAAACTTTAGACGCCTGGGGTACGGCCATTTTTGATCCCGGGGACTTTATTTGAACAAACTTGATAGTCTAGGCGTTGGCGATCATTTTAAAAGAAAACTGTCCAAATTTGTCCAGCGGTTCTTGAGAAGAAGATTTTTTAAGGTTTCGACCATATATGGTAATGGTGGCCATCTTGGATGTCGCGCCGATGTCATTGTAACAAATCTAACAAGAAATGTCACAGTAAGTGACAAATTTGAAAAACATTCACCTAAGGATCATCCATGTGAAGTTTGGTCAAAATTGACCAAGCTGTTTCTGAGATTTTTAAAAAAAAATCCCTATGTAAGTCTTTGTAAAACATGTGACCTCTAGGGAGGGGCCAAATGTGACCCCAGGATCACCATTTGAACATGCTTGGTAGACCATAAGTTAACAGTAAATGCAAAATATTAAACCTCTGGCTCTTATAGTTTCAGAAGAATATTTGTTAAGTTTTTCCCTATACAGTCTATGTAAAACATGTGAACCCTGGGGCGGGGCCAAATGTGACATAAGCTGATAGTAAATGCAAAATATTAAACCTCTGGTTCTTGTAGTTTCAGAGAAGATGTTTTTGATTTTTTCCCTATTAAGTATATTTACAATTGTGACCCCCGGGGCGAGGCCAAATTTTACCCCAGGGTCACCATTTGAACAAACTTAGTAGAGGTCCATAAGCTGATGCTACATGTAATACATGAGAGCTCTGTGCCTTGTGGTTTCTTTTGTGGTCACACTTAGAGGTCAAGACAAACAAGAGGCCCAAGAGGGCCTGTGGACGCTCTACTGGCTAACATGGCTCTTATAACATCAATGAAGCGAGTGACTGCCATTTACGTTTTTTTGGAAGTTTCGGGCAAAAAACAGCTTTTGAACTAAATCAAGGGCCATAACTAAAGAATCTGATGAAAAATGAAGGCCCTACCATATTAACGAGGCAAAATATAGCATTTTTAACTAAATCAAGAGCCAAACTGGTCCGACTGGTCCAACATAGAGCTAATAAATTAAAAAAAATATATTAAAAAAAAAAAAAAAAACAAAAAAAAATAAAAAAAAATAAAAAAAAAATTTTGGTAACAATGGAGGCCCTCTCGTCTTAACGAGGCAAAATATAGCGTTTTGAACTAAATCAAGGGCCATAACTCTGCTGTTACTGGTCCGATATGTTTGGTTTTCGAACTTGTCCGAGCTTTCATTTCATTGATATTAACAATCTGATAAAGTTTGGTAAAGATCGGATGAACAATGAAGCCCCTATCGTCTTAATGAGGCAAAATATAGCATTTTTAACTAAATCAAGGGCCATAACTCTACTGTTACTGGTCCGATATGGCTAGTTTTCGAAGTTGTTTGAGCTTTCATTGATATCAACAATCTGATAAAGTTTGGTAAGGATCGGATGAACAATGATGCCCCTATCGTCTTAACGAGGCAAAATATAGCATTTTTAACTAAATCAAGGGCCATAACTCCGCTGTTACTTGTTTGATATGGCTGGTTTTCAAACTTTTTCGAGCTTTTAATGACGTTAACAAGCTGATAAAGTTTGGTAAAGATCGGATGAACAATGAAGCCCCTATCATCTTAACGAGGCAAAATATAGCATTTTTAACTAAATAAAGGGCCACAACTCCGCTGTTACTAGTCCGATATGGCTGGTTTTCAAACTTGTTCGAGCTTTCAACGACATTAACAATCTGATAAAGTTTCGTAAAGATCGGATGAACAATGAAGCTCCTATTGTCTTAATGAGGCAAAATATAGCATTTTTAACTAAATCAAGGGCCATAACTCCGCTGTTACTATTCCAAAATGGCTGGTTTTCGAACTTTTCCGAGCTTTCATTGATATTAACATTCTGATAAAGTTTGATAAAGATTGGATGAACAATAAAGCCCCTATCGTCTTAACGAGGCAAAATATAGAATTTTTAACTAAATCAAGGGCCATAACTCCGCTGTTGCTAGTCCGATATGGCCGGTTTTCGAACTTATCTGAGCTTTTATTGATATTAACAATGAGGTAAAGTTTGGTAAAGATAGGATGAAAAACGAAGGCCCTATCATCTTAACGAGGCAAAATATAGCAATATAGCATTTTTAACTATATCAAGGACCCTAACTCTGGTTTTCGAACTTGTCCGAGCTTTCATTAATATTAACAATGTGGTAAAGTTTGGTAAAGATAGGATGAAAAATGAAGGCCCTATCATCTTAACGAGGCAAAATATAGCAATATAGCATTTTTAACTAAATCAAGGGCCATAACTCCGCTGTTACCTGGCCGATCTGGCTAGTATTCAAACTTATCCGAGCTGTAATTGATATTAACAACCTGTCAAAGTTTGGTAAAGATTGGATGAAAAATGAAGGCCCTGTTGTCTTAATGAGACAAAAGTTAACAACGGACAGACGATGGACAAATCGGCATCCCATAAGCTAGAGCTAAAAATCTATTTTTAGACGTGGTGGCCATCTTGAATTTCCGGACGACCTGAAATTTTTCTAGGATCAATTAGACATCAAGAGCAATAAAAATCCGTCAAGTAGTTTCAAAGTGTAGTTGCTATAAGTTTTTACTATATAACCCTATGTAAACAAAGATGACTGCTGGCAGCCATTTTTAACGAAATATTTGTAGGATCAATTAGACATTCCTGTGATGTTTCCTAAAAATCCGTCAAGTAGTTTCAGAGGAGTAGCTGCTACAAGTTTTTACTATATAACTCTATGTAAACAAAGATGGCCGCTGGTGGCCATGTTTAATGTCGAATCAAAATAATTTTCGACAAGGATCAATATCATGTCATGCTGATCATTTTAAACAAGAGGTCAATGACCTTGAAGCTCTACTGATAGATTTTTGATAGCTAGGTCAACATTCCTGTGAAGTAGTCGCTACAAGTTTTCATTATATAACTATGTAAACAAAGATGGCGGCTGGCGGCCATGTTTAATGTCAAATCAAAATAATTTTTGACAAGAATCAACATCACGTCATACTGATCATTTTAGAAAAAGTCCCATATCAATATCACTTATAGTTTTCAAGAAGTAGTCGTTACAAACTTGAATTTTGAAAAACTATTTTTAGCCATGGTGGCCATCCTGAATTTCCGGCCGACCTGAAATTTTGCTAGGATCAATTAGACATCAAGAGCAACATTCCTGTACAGTTTCATGAAAATCCGTAGAGTAGTTTCAGAGTAGTAGTCGCTACAAGTTTTTACTATATAATTCTATGTAAACAAAGATGGCCGCTGCAGCCATGTTTAACATTGAATCAAAACGATTTTTGACAAGTAAAGTTTCATGAAAATCCGCCAAGTAGTTTCAGAGGAGTAGTCGCTACAAGTTTTTACTATATAATTCTATGTAAATGTAGATGGCCGCTGCAGCCATGTTTAACGTCAGATCAAAATGATTTTTGACAAAGACCAACATCATGTCATGCTGATCATGTTAGAAAAAGTCCAATATCAATATCACTTATAGCTTTCAAGAAGTAGTTGCTACAAACTTGTATTTTGAAAATCTATTTTTAGCTGTGGTGGCCATCTTGAATTTCCGGCCGACCTGAAATTTTGCTAGGATCAATTAGACATTAAGAGCAACATTCCTGTATAGTTTCATGAAAATCCGCCAAGTAGTTTCAGAGGAGTAGTCGCTACAAGTTTTTACTATATAATTCTATGTAAACAAAGATGGCCGCTGGCAGCCATGTTTAACGTCAAATCAAAACGATTTTTGACAAGGACCAACATCATGTCATGCTGATCATTTTAGAAAAAGTCCCATATCAATATCACTTATAGTTTTCAAGAAGTAGTCGCTACAAACTTGTATTTTGAAAAATTATTTTTAGCCGTAGCGGCCATCTTGAATTTCCGGCCGACCTGAAATTTTGCTAAGATCAATTAGACATCAAGAGCAACATTCCTGTGAAGTTTCATGAAAATCCGTCAAGTAGTTTCAGAGGAGTAGTCGCTACAAGTTTTCATAATATAACTCTATGTAAACAAAGATGGTGGCTGGCAGCCATGTTTAATGTCGAATCAAAACGATTTTCGTCAAGGACCAATATCATGTCATGCTGATCATTTTAGAAAAAGTCCCATATCAATATCACTTAGAGTTTTCAAGAAGTAGTCGCTACAAACTTGTATTTTAAAAATCTATTTTTAGCTTTGGTGGCCATCTTAGATTTCACATCAACATGAATTTTTGCTAGGATCAACTAGTCTTCATGGGCAACATTTCTGTAAAGCTTCATGAATATCCATCCAGTAGTTTCAGAGGAGTAGTCGCTACAAATAAAAGTTTACGGACAGACAGACGGACGGACGACTGACGCCGCACCACGGCATAAGCTCTGCTGATCTCTGATCAGTCGAGCTAAAAAGTCCCATATCAATATCACTTATAGTTGCAAGAAGTAGTCGCTACAAACTTGTTTTTTTAAAACCTATTTTTAGCCGTGGTGGCCATCTTGAATTTCCGGCCGACCTGAAATTTTGCTAGGATTAATTAGACATCAGGAGCAATATTCCTGTGAAGTTTCATGAAAATCCTTCAAATAGTTTCAGAGGAGAGTTGCTAAAGGTTTTGCTATATAACTCTATTTAAACAAAGATGGCCGCTGGTGACAAATTATTAAAGAAATTTCAACAAGGATCAACATCATGTTATGCTGATCATTTAAGAAAAGATCACTTATAGTTTTCAAGAAGTAGTCGCTACAAACTTCTTTTTTAAAAGTCTATTTTTAGCCATTGTGGCCATCTTGAATTTCCAGCCGACCTGAAATTTTGCTAGGATCAATTAGACATCAAGAGCAACATTCCTGTGATGTTTCATAAAAGTCCGTCAAGTAGTTTCAGAGGAGTGGTCGCTACAAGTTTTTACTATATAACCCAATGTAAACAAAGATGACCGATGGCACCCATTTAACGTTGAATCAAAACGATTTTCGACAAGGACCTACATCATGTCATGTTGATCTTTTTAGAAAAAGTCCCATATCAATATCACTTACAGTTTTCAAGAAGTAGTCGCTACAAACTAGGTTTTTAAAAATCTATTTTTAGCTTTGGTGGCCATCTTGAATTTCACATCAACATGAATTTTTGCTAGGATCAACTAGACATCATGGGCAACATTTCTGTAAGTTTTCATGAAAATCCATCCAGTCGTTTCAGAGGAGTAGTCGCTACAAGAAAAGGTTACGGACGAACGGACGACGGTCACCCCACCAAGGCATAAGCTCTGCTGATCATCTTACACAACAAGGATTTATAAATAGTAAATAGTTTTATTATAAATCCTTGTTCCAATAGTGTTGGTATCAGGCCTCGATATTTAATAACTTTCTATTCTACTCACTGCTGAACTTTTGTTTATATTATAAAAAAAAGTCTGGTTTCAGTGATTTGAATTATAAGGCCACTTGACTGGTCTGCAAATACACCTTGGATATGAAAGTAAAACACTGAAAACATTTGAACTAAATCACAGTTTATTATGTGTATAAATCAGGTCATTACTTAATTTTAAAAACTTAACTACCCTATAATTAACTTTATAAAATCAACTAAAATGTGTATGTAAATGCCATGAAACAAACCAAGCCGAAACAATTATGAAAACAAATTTCAATCATAAAACATATCATTATATAAAACACCATTGTGGAAATATGCTTGCATAGAGACCACAATACACACTGTGGGCGTGTGTATGAAAAATACAAGTGTGATTTGAAAAATAATTGAAAAAATAAATTATTGAATTAAATGCCTTTGCAAATAATGTGTATTTATATTCATTGAGTGATAATCATTATTGACTATTTCAATATTAGGCACATTACAAGGCTATTTTACTTGTCTGTCTCCCTGCAGTCAAAAATCAAAAAATGGAAGTAATTTCTTTATTTCATACATACACTCCATTAATTCACCTGCATATATAAACAAGAAGCAGTCCAAGGGACGGCCGTAGTCCCCTACCGGGTCTTTTGCTCTACACGTCGTCTCATTATGGTGAACATTTGTGCAGAGTTATTTCAAAATCCCATGATGCATAACAAAGTTACAGCCCTGACAAGCCTATTTATGAACTTTAACCTCCAAGTGTGACCTTGACCTTTGAGCTACGGACCTGGGTCTTGTGCATGACACGCCGTCTCATTATGGTGAACATTTGTGCCAAGTTATTTCAAAATCCCACGATGCATGACAAAGTTACAGCCCGGACAAGCTTATTTCTGACATTTACCCTTCAAGTGTGACCTTGACCTTTGAGCTACGGACCTGGGGTCTTGCGCGCGACTCACTGTCTCATTATGGGAACATTTGTGCCAAGTTATTTCAAAATCCCACGATGCATGACAAAGTTAAGTCCGGACAAAAAGATGACAGATGGACGGACAGAAGGACGGACGGACGTGGTGGCAAACCTAAAGTCCCCTCCGGTCCGGACCAGTAGGGGACTAATAATAAATGACCATACTATAAAAGAAAATATATTTAATTTTACATCCTCCTGGATAAATATTTTATATTTCAATATCTAAACTGGCTAAGGTGTGTGCGTGCGTGTGTTCCAAGGCGTAATATCCCTGTGCAAATGTATACAGCACCTTTAAGTATGAATGTCATTTTTTTTATTATAAATGTTGTATAAAAACTCATTGCATATCTGACGTTGGAAAGGTGATTTTTTCATGTAAAATTCTCTTGACTGAGATCGAAACTGTTTTAAGTCTGAAAATGAACGAACTGTTTTTATGCATTGCCTACTTTCGATACCAGTTTTTCATTATTCAAACAAATCGACACTGAAACACAGGCTTGAAATTTGCACTCAAAAATAGCCATGGTTGTTTGACTATCCAAGTTAAAACAACCATTCTAAGGTCAAATATACCGGATATCGTTTATATTTATGTATACTATATAGAGGCAATTCTAAAATGATAAGTGAGTTTCAAAGAAGTATTTTACAAATGTGCCAAGGATGATAAAATTGCTGCCAATCTTTTACTGTTGATATTTTGAGTTAATACCCTAAAATCACCTCATCTGGAGCTCTGAAAATGTATTTATAAGTTTTATTTTTCTAGTTGCCATTCATTACAAATGTTATATATTTTTACAGAAATTGACAGAACAATAGTAGTCACTATGGGAACAAGCTGCACACTGGTATGAACACACAACATCTACACCATGTATAACATTAATCTTCAGTTTAATACTATTCTCTGTTTATATATGTATTAATTTACTCAAACATTAGTACCAAAGCTTTATTGTATTGTAGTTGTAAAGCCCCGATATCTACAGGATACTCCCATCCTTTATACTGAAGATCATAGGGAGGTCCATTTACTGTGTTGCAGGAAAGACCATCCACATTTCCGGGGTTATAACCAGTCCTCAACCGGCCAACCTCCACAAGAGAATTGACACACACTTTTTCACATACCAACGTATAATGAAGCGAAAAAGAAATGTAACACGGGAATTACAGCTATACTAGTATGTTGTATATACTGCGCACTTAATTCCATATAATATTCCAAAGAAATCTCAAAATGTTTCGAAAAAAAAAAAGTTGCAGTTAGAGGACACAACTGTGATGTTGTAGACATTTTAATCACAGTACACGTTGTTAAAAGAAATTTATAAATGTTGAAGTTCCTCTTCGAAAAATTGAGCCATTGAGCCACATGCAAACTTGGTCAATAATGAAACTTTGAAGGAATACTATTTTGTGTTGTTTTAGCCTTTTTTCCGAAAGGAAAGGTCTTATGCAGCCATGTACCAATCGATTAACAGTAGCATATTGTACACTTACATACAATATATAGTGGAAATTCCCCGGGTTGCGTTTCTTTTTCGTTTCAGTATACTTTCGACTCGGAACAAGGATCCGAGGTCACTACTCTGCACTGATAGCGGTGAAAGCCGAGTGTCACAGTCAGCGTGCTAGACCACTCTGCCACAGGGTCTCTTATAAATATATATTATTTTAAAACTGTAGGAGTGTTGGATAACGGCACTGCTGAACAGCATAGTTAATCTTAACTGTCAAATATATAAATATACACAAACTTACTACAAACATATAGGTGCATATAATCAACTATACACTTAGCGAATTAACTGAACAGAAGGGAGTTAACTACTGACTGTCCGTGATACCCTCACTCCAACCCAAAGGGAATACTGATTCACTTCTCTTGGATAGGTATTTAATAATGGGACTGTACTTGAATACATGTAGAATATTACCCTGCAAACAAAATGTACTTAAATATCTATAATTAGATTCTACAAATCAAAATTATAGGGAATCTATATACACATGTATCTTCTTTTTTAAAACAGTTTAAAATCATTTTTAATGGTATGCAACAAAGTGTACAAATTTAAAATATTTTGATGTCTGATATTTTGGGAAATTACTATTCAAACAGCAGCAAACTGAATAAAAAAGATCCTTGGCAACTGTTGAACCCAACAAACAAAATGAAGAGGTAGATTATAATTGTGCAAAAGCGTGTGCTACATAATACCGGTATTTGAATTGACCATGTACAACTGCATGGGTTAATTACTATTAAAGACCTATTTCCCAACGCTACCTGGTCATTGAAAGGGCATGGCAAGCTCGCTCAGGTATATAAATTAAGGCCCGATTATAAATAGACCAAAACACAACTAATGAAAAACCTCCTCTAAACGTTTCAATATGTCTTAATACTTTATAGAAAAGCTTTATTGGGCGGGCCTCAGCATCTGAAACAAAAATTGAATACAGACATTTTTTCATGTAATTGTATGTTTAACAGTGATTTAGTTAGGCCATAATAAATTAATTGCTAGATTCTCATCCCCGCCCGCCCCTGTTTCATACATGTGATATTTTCAGGACCTCAATCTGGGAGTTTAGTGATTTTTTTTAAGGGAGATTCATGAAAAAATGTGGGAGTTTTTTTCGCGGGCTATTTTTAGCGCGCGAGAAATAACAAGAATGATAAAAACAATGTTTAAATGTGTATAAAAATTAAAAAAAAGGCATTTTTTATGCCGCCCCGGTATTTTCAATCTTGGAAGCACTCGGTAGTATGTTTTGCTATTTTTGCCTTGTACCGAGGCCATTTTCCATATAAAATAAAAAATAAAATTTCACCCCCCCCCCCCCCCCCCCCCCGCCCCTATTTTGAAATAAATTTGGATGAGAAACTAGCAATTAATTTATTATGGCCTTATCTTTACAAATTCTCTCCCCACTCCACCCCGCTCCCAAAATACAAGACTCGAAATAGGTCCTTAAATGGAATACTACCCAAACATCTTGAAACCACCCTGAGAGATATTCGATATGATATGGTTCTATATTTTTTTTATATTACAGAGTTTATACACATGTGTATAAAAAACTGAAGGTATTTTGTAAAATTTGTGTGTGATTTGGATTTGGCAAACTATACACCTGCATAAATTCCATAAAAAAGACAAATTACATCTTCTGATTTAAAACAACATATTAAGATTGAGAAACATTTTTGTAAATGATGTCACGTGTTAGGTTTTAATTAGTGAATTCTAATAAGATTGGGATTATTCAACTTTAAAAAAGCTTACAAATGAACAGGAAACAGTATTTTTTTATGAACATTGAGCTCAACAGTTATCAAGGATACTTCTTTATATTAAGCATATATTATACCCAACATTCATCATTCATCCATACACACGTCTCAACAGATTAATGAAACAAATATGTATCCGACACAAGATAATGACATCATTTGCCCTGCTTGTACATCGAGGGGTCAGTGCAAAACTATTGTAACTACATATGAATAAAGAAGGAAATACAATAGTCCTGCACTGAACCCTCAACATGTAATTGAGCCTTCTTGTTGAGCACTGAATAATTATCAAGCAGGGAATATGAAGCCATTCCCGGTTGTCATAACTGATTTGTCATACTGCAAATGACTTTCTATGCTGCCACTTTTAATAATTATAATTGCAAAACAATTTTCGTGTACGGCGTTTTACTTCATTTTAAGCACATATTAAGCCATATATCGCGGTCAATTTTTTTTGTGGTAGAGGCAGACCATTCCATTGTCCCTGGGTAGAACCAGTACTATATACCTCCCACCATCCGTAAGAATCAACACTTTCTCACTTGGCAAGTCCAACTCTCAGTGAGATTCAAACCGGCAGTGGTGAGAGGCGAGAAAGTCTTAGACGCAGTGTCTTTACTATCCCTGCCACGGATGCGCAAAGTGAAAGACTAAGACTTTCTTTTCTTGCATACCAGATAAGGCTATCCATGTTTTACATGTGCAGGGCTGTACAAATCCTATAGCCCGACGCCCGGGACTAGTCCAAAACCAAAGTCGGGCGTGTCACTTTTTCAAAGATTTCAGTCCCGGACTAGTCCAATTTTAAAACAAGAGGCCCAAGAGGGCCTGTGGACGCTCTACTGGCTAACATGGCTCTTATAACATCATTGAAGTGAGTGACTGCCATTTACGTTTTTTTTGAAAGTTTCGGGCAAAAAACAGCTTTTTAACTAAATCAAGGGCCAAAACTAAAGAATCTGGTAAAGTTTGGTAAAGATCAGATGAAAAATGAAGGCCCAACCGTATAAACGAGGCAACATATAGCATGTTTAACTAAATCAAGAACACCTCTGTTACTGGTCCGACTGGTCGAACAAAGAGCTAAAAAAAAACAATCAAAAAAAAATTCAAAAAAAATTCAAAAAAAAATTCAAAAAAATCAAAAAAAAACAATCAAAAAAAAAGAAGATATTTAAAAATAAAAAAATTCAAAAATAAAAAAAATAAATAAAAATTCAAAAAAAAAAATTCAAAAAAAAATTTCAAAAAAAAAAATTAAAAAAAAAAAAAAAAAAAAAAAAAAAAAAAAAATTAAAAAAAAGAAATCCCTATACATGTCTATGTAAAACATGTGACCCTTGGGGCGGGGCCAAATGTGACCCCAGGGTCACCATTTGAACAAACTTGGTAAAGGACCATAAGCTTTTAGCAAATGCAAAATATTAAACCTCTGGCTCTTGCAGTTCCAAAGAAGATTTTTTTTCTTCAGTTTTTCCCTCTACAAGCATTTATGTAAAACTGTGAATCCCCGGGGCAGGGCCAGATGTGAACAAAATAGGTAAAGGACCATAAGCTTATAGCAACAGCAAAATATTAAACCTCTGGCTCTTGCAGTTTCAGAGAAGAAGATTTTTTAAGTTTTTCCCTATACATGTCTATGTAAAACATGTGACCCATGGGGCGGGACCAAATGTGACCCCAGGGTCACTATTTGAACAAACTTGGTAAAGGACCATAAGCTTATAATAAATGTAACATATCAAACCTCTGACTCTTGTAGTTGGCGAAAAGAAGATTTAAAAAAAAAAAATCCTATATAAGTCTATGTAAAACTGTGACCCTCGGGGCGGGGACAAATTTGACCCCCGGGTCACCATTTGAACAAACTTAGTAGAGGACCATAAGCTGATGCTACATGTATTACATGAGAGCTCTGTGCCATGTGGTTCCAGAGAAGAAGATTTTTTTCAGTTTTTCCCTATACAAGCCTATGTAAAACTGTGACCCCCGGGGTGGGGCCAAATGTGACCCCTGGGTCACCATTTGAACAAACTTGGTAAAGGACCATAAGCTTATAGTAAATGCAAAATATCAAACCTCTGGCTCTTGTAGTTTCCGAGAAGAAGATTTTTAAAAAAAAAATCCTATATAAGTCTATGTAAAATTGTGACCCCCGGGGCGGGGACAAATTTGACCCCAGGGTCACCATTTGAACAAACTTAGTAGAGGACCATAAGCTGATGCTACATGTAATACATGAGAGCTCTGTGCCTTGTGGTTTCAGAGAAGAAGATTTTTTAAAGTTTTTTCCTATATGTCTATATGAAAAACATGCAAAACCTCAATATACAAATTTTGGACCCCCGGGGCACAGCCATTTTTGACCCCGGGGACTTTATTTGAACAAACTTGATAGTCTAGGCGTTGGCGATCATTTTAAAAGAAAAACTGTTGAAATCTGTCCAGCGGTTCTGGAGAAGAAGATTGTTTAAGGTTTCGACCATATATGGTAATGGCAGCCATCTTGGATGTAGCGTTGACCTAATTTTAACAAATCTAAAAAGCATTCATCTAAGGATCATCCACGTGAAGTTTGGTCAAAATTAGCCAAGCGGTTTCTGAGGAGAAGTCGTTTGAAGAAAAGTTAACGGACGACAGACAGACGACAGACGACAGACGACGGACGACGGACAACACAGCATCCCATAAGCTCTGCTGGCCCTTGGCCAGTAGAGCTAAAAAGAGAAAGTCGGGCGTGTCACTGTTTGAAAGATTTCAGTCCCAGATTTGTCAAATTTACAATGTCGGACACCTGTCATAAAACAATCCCAGCACACTTCTCAACGTAATCCTTTAATTGCACTCGCTTACGTAATGCAATTAGCATATTGCACTTGCTTATGTAATGCAATTAGCATCCACAGCGGCGATCATCCAACGACTACCACATGTTCGTCACGTGATTACCTGTTTGTCACGTGGTGAGCTGAAAATGGCGATACACTGAAACAATAGCACTAACACGTTGATTAATTCGCAATCAGGCCGATTTGTCGGCAATCTTTCGATGAGTAAAGAAACTCAGGACGTTTGATAATGGAAGCATGTTTGATATGAAACGGTAGGTGTGATTTTTTATTGTTTCTCAGCGTATTGTTGAACGTAATTGTAACAGACTTGAAAGGCTGGTGGGGTAACGGTTTGTGCATAGTTAGTGTACTAATTACGTTCGAAGAATTGAGCTGTCAAACAAATAAATTAAAAAACAAAACGAACTGATACACATAATCAGTTTGATTTCGTATTCGGCAGTGCTAACGTTTACATTTCAAAAATGAGTTTGTTGAACTTTTTCAGTGTTAAAAATAAGGAAAATTTTCAGAGTGAAAGCGAAAGTGAAAGTAAAAATAAAAAGAGGAAAAATGTAGAATGTGATACACAGCCAATCAAAAAGTCAAAATCATCTGGTGTAGTGGACAAAAACATAAAAATAAAATGTTTATGTTGATTCACATGTTATTTATTTTTTGCATTAGGTAAAATGGTAATAAAGTTAAGAATCTCATCTGTAGCCCCTTACCTATATAAAGTTATGACTTTTTTCTTCCCATTAAATGATTATCTGAACTGTAATATGAAACTCAATATCTATATTGAAATTTAAAAATGCAGATGTGATTCTTACTATTGCTACTGTTTCACCCAATGGCAGTCTACAATCTATACCACTGAAACATACATTAATTGTCTGAAGAGTAAATAAGGATTGTTTCCTTTACTGTGTGTAATGAATTGTAATGAGTATGCAAGACGCAGTTTTAACATATTGAGAAATCGAAAAAATTCAGGACTTGTGTCCATTTTTTGGGACTATTCACAATTTTTTTGGGACTAGTCACTTTTGACAGGGTGACTAGTCCCGGACTAGTGGCTAAAAAAATATTTGTACAACCCTGATGTGGGATGGAAAGTCTTATCTTTATGGCTAAAGATAAAAGGCACACGAGCACCAACATCCGGTATGCAGGAAAACAGGCAAAAGGTTAGTAGCTGGCGGCGTCAATGCACACCATGTCTCTGATATGCAAGAAAAAGAATTTATCATGGGTATTCGGTTCAGATAGGGAATTTCAACCCTCGGTATAAGTGTTTTAATCGGAGCCTCGGTTCCGATAAAAACACTTACACCTCGGGTTGGAATTGCCTATCGTCACCGGATACCCATGAAAGCTTTTTATATTCTTTTTTAAAGTGACACACACCAATATTTTTTCTTTTTTGTTTTACTTGCAGCATCTCCTTCACAGTGTTTCTACATCACCTACATATTTCAAATCATTATTAATAACTATAAGAAAAGTTTAAAGCAAATATACTGTTGACTATATTGCATAAATACTATGGAAAGTAAAGGTCCTTGCAGTATGACAATATCAAAATGCCATAAAAGCCTATGGCACTATTACAAAAATCTAAAATCTGAAGTGCTGTTTACGAAATAAAGGAACAATTTGAGCTGATCAATCATAGCTGAATTTTCAGTTTTGTCTATTAGAATTTAAATCATCAAATGTGTCTTCCCTTTATTGGATTTCAATACAAAGGTTGACTACATTTAAGAGTGTTTAGAGGGAAAGACAGTGTACTAAATGAATTCTGCAGAAACAAATATCTTGCCAACACTGCTTACACACGAAAAAATATAGAATTTCTTATTACCCTTACTACCTAGTAATTATTAAGGCCAAGATATAAGTAGTAGCATCTCAAGTAACACTGTCTAGCCCATGAGAATCAGAGCTAAACGCATAAAATAAACATTAATTAACCAAGCTTATGACCAGTAACACATTTTCATCTGTAAAACAGTATCAGAGAAGAACATAATTTTTTGTCTATTTCCCTTGATTAACACTTATTCGAGAGAGGTCTTACATAGGCATGACATGTTGTCCAATCCCATACATTACTTGAATAAAATATTGTTTAAATCCTACGCATACGCTCATTCGTGAAAAGAACCACAGGTCTACCATCTCGTGAAGGATTTCCCTAAAACCGATCCCAGCAGTTAAATAATCTCTGTATAGTATTACAAGCTGAAATTTTCTTATTTCAAAATTATCAAGGATAATAACTTATTAATGCACATATTATTTAAACAATGATTGGACACTGTAACATGTTTACTTAAGTTGTCGCTGTCCTCACTCCATGCTGAAAATTTACTTTATTTTGTGTAATCTGAAATTCAGGTGTCAATTTTGCTCTTTGTCCAGTTTGTCTGAGATTTTATTGAAATAAACCTTCGAAATATGGTGAAAATCTGGAACTGTTTACAAGTTATGTCGCCCACAAGAACGAGCTAACAGACAGGCGCACGCCGGACAATGCGCCATTCCATGAGCTCATCTAGCCTTGGGCCAGTAGAGCCAACAACTGGTTCTTGCACTCACAATTAGCCTTTAATTCATAAGCAGCACAGTAGCTATTAAGTTAAGCCTAAGACTTGGGGACCTCTTCCAATAAATGGTCAATTTCTTCAATAATGGCAGAATGTGGCTGATGTAGACGTATCTCTAACTTCTCATGGTATTTCTTCCTGCCTTCCTCTGTGAGTATGAAGCTAGAAAATAAAATATTATTATTAGTAAATAAAGAATTGTAGGCTATCATTATATTTAAAGTAAGGGTCATGCTATTATGCGAAGTAACTTTAAGCCTCACTTTCTTCTAGAGGACTTGCTGGCTGAATGGTTAGAGTCTCTGAGTTCGACTTGAAATAACCTGCCTCTCACCACTGTAGGTTTGACACCACTGTATGTGAGGAAGCTATCCAGCTGGCTTGTTGAACATTGGTGGTTCTACCCAAGTGCCCGCCCATGCATTTAAATTTCCCAGAGGGGCACCAAGGGTCTTCCTCCACCTATGGAAGTGGAAAGCCACCTTATTACCTTAGCTGTTGGTGCTAATATAAATTCAAATTCAATTCAATTCTAGTGGACTTGTGGAGCAAAGTTTTGAGTTACATTTAATTACGGTTTAATAAATGCTTTCAATAAACAATCAGGGTGTGTTTCACAAATAATTTATTTAATAAACACTGGATAACAACACGACTAACATGATCTGGGCATATCCTTATTATTGACAACATCAGATTGCCTACAGGTAAGATCTGTGTATTTATATCCACCCTTCTCATGAATCAGCCCATCACACAATGAGATCATGATTGTGTGGTAGAGGTTAGAATCAGTTTTTTGAACTATCTAGCTGATACTTACTAATAGTGCGTGAAGCGCCCTCCCTGTAACTGTCTAACTGATACTCACTAATAGTGCGTGAAGCGCCCTCCCTGTAACTGTCTAGCTGATACTCACTAATAGTGTGTGAAGTGCCCTCCCTGTAATTGTCTAGCTGATACTTACTAATAGTGTGTGAAGAGCCCTCCCTGTAACTGTCTAGCTTATACTCACTAATAGTGTGTGAAGCGCCCTCCCTGTAACTGTCTAGCTGATACTTACTAATAGTGCGTGAAGCTACCTCCCTGTGACTGTCTAGGTGATACTCACTAATAGTGCTTGAAGTGACCACCCTGTAACTGTCTAGCAGATACTCACTAATAGTGTTTTAAGCGACCTCCCTGTAACTGTCTAGCTGATACTCACTAATAGTGTGTGAAGCGCCCTCACTGTAACTGTCTAGATGATACTCACTTATAGTGCGTGAAGCGCCTTCCCTGTAACTGTCTAGCTTATACTCACTAATAGTGCGTGAAGCGACCTCCCTGTAACTGTCTAGCTGATACTCACTAATAGTGTGTGAAGCACTCTCCCTGTAACTGTCTAGCTGATACTCACTAACAGTGTGTGAAGCGACCTCCCTGTAACTGTCTAGCTGATATTTACTAATAGTGTGTGAAGCGACCTCCCTGTAACTGTCTAGCTGATACTCACTAATAGTGTGTGAAGCGCCCTCCCTGTAACTGTCTAGCTGATACTCACTAATAGTGTGTGAAGCTACCTCCCTGTAACTGTCTAGCTTATACTCACTAATAGTGTGTGAAGCTACCTCCCTGTAACTGTCTAGCTGATATTTACTAATAGTGTGTGAAGCGACCTCCCTGTAACTGTCTAGCTGATACTCACTAATAGTGCGTGAAGCGACCTCCCTGTAACTGTCTAGCTGATACTTACTAATAGTGCGTGAAGCGACCTCCCTGTAACTGTCTAGCTGATACTCACTGATAGTGCGTGAAGCGCCCTCCCTGTAACTGTCTAGCTGATACTCACTGATAGTGCGTGAAGTGACCTCCCTGTAACTGTCTAGCTGATACTCACTAATAGTGCGTGAAGCGACCTCCCTGTAACTGTCTAGCTGATACTCACTAATAGTGCGTGAAGCGACCTCCCTGTAACTGTCTACCTGATACTCACTAATAGTGCATGAAGCGCCCTCCCTGTAACTGTCTAACTGATACTTGCTAATAGTGCGTGAAGCTACCTCCCTGTAACTGTCTAGCTGATACTCACTAATAGTGCATGAAGCGCCCTTCCTGTAACTGTGTCTAGCTGATACTTACTAATAGTGCGTGAAACACCCTCCCTGTAACTGTCTAGCTGATACTTACTAATAGTGCGTGAAGTGCCCTCCCTGTAACTGTCTAGCTGATACTTACTAATAGTGTGTGAAGCTACCTCCCTGTAACTGTCTAGGTGATACTCACTAATAGTGCGTGAAGTGACCACCCTGTAACTGTCTAGGTGATACTCACTAATAGTGCGTGAAGTGACCACCCTGTAACTGTCTAGCAGATACTCACTAATAGTGTTTTAAGCGACCTCCCTGTAACTGTCTAGCTGATACTCACTAATAGTGTGTGAAGCGCCCTCCCTGTAACTGTCTAGATGATACTCACTAATAGTGCGTGAAGCGCCCTCCCTGTAACTGTCTAGCTTATACTCACTAATAGTGCGTGAAGCGACCTCCCTGTAACTGTCTAGCTGATACTCACTAATAGTGCGTAAAGCGCCCTCCCTGTAACTGTCTAGATGATACTCACTAATAGTGCGTGAAGCGCCCTCCCTGTAACTGTCTAGCTGATACTCACTAATAGTGCGTGAAGCGCCCTCCCTGTAACTGTCTAGATGATACTTACTAATAGTGCGTGAAGCGCCCTCCCTGTAACTGTCTAGCTGATACTCACTAATAATGCGTGAAGCGCCCTCCCTGTAACTGTCTAGATGATACTTACTAATAGTGCGTGAAGCGCCCTCCCTGTAACTGTCTAGCTGATACTCACTAATAGTGTGTGAAGCGCCCTCCCTGTAACTGTCTAGCTGATACTCACTAACAGTGTGTGAAGCGCCCTCCCTGTAACTGTCTAGAAGATACTCACTAATAGTATGTGAAGCGACCTCCCTGTAACTGTCTAGCTTATACTCACTAATAGTATATGAAGCGACCTCCCTGTAACTGTCTAGCTGATACTTACTAATAGTGCGTGAAGCGACCGCCCTGTAACAGTCTAGCTGATACTCACTAATAGTGCGTGAAGCGACCTCCCTGTAACTGTGTCTAGCTTATACTCACTAATAGTGCGTGAAGCGCCCTCCCTGTAACTGTCTAGCTGATACTTACTAATAGTATGTGATGCGCCCTCCCTGTAACTGTCTAGCTGATACTCACTAATAGTGCGTGAAGCGTCCTCCCTGTAACTGTCTAGCTGATACTTACTAATAGTGCGTGAAGCGACCTCCCTGTAACTGTCTAGCTGATACTTACTAATAGTGCGTGAAGCGACCTCCCTGTAACTGTCTAGCTGATACTTACTAATAGTGCGTGAAGCGACCTCCCTGTAACTGTCTAGGTGATACTCACTAATAGTGCATGTAGCGCCCTCCCTGTAACTGTGTCTAGCTTATACTTACTAATAGTGCATGAAGCGACCCCCCTGTATCAGCTGAGCGGAAGAGTTTGTGAAATGGCACGAGAACAGCAGTAAGTTCCTGGGTTGTACTTTGATTGCAAATCGCATGAACATGCACGAGTAGAAAAACAAAGCTGTAATACAGAATGGATAAAAAATTATGAGCACACGGTCCACTGAGGCCGCAGACAAGACTTGACAGAGTTATCTCCCTTATTGTTACTATAGGCAACATGACTACTCAATAAGTGAGATGTAAATTATAGATTATGGTTACTAGCATAAGTGAATCGTGTCTCACTCTGCAACCACTCACCTGGAATTAAATATCTGTTTAATGAATTTTCCTTTCGAAATAGCGGATTTATTTTCCAGTGGAGGTGCAGATCCAATAGACAATTCAGTTCCAAGCAAAAGTTTATCAGATTTGCACCTTAACGTGCATGTGCCTTAGGTAATAAATCAGGCAATTCAAAACAGAATTCTATTAACTTTTACAATAGATTTTGTATAAGTATATGTTAACTATTTCACATGTTCTCGTTTTCCATCGCACATTATGAAACCTTGCGTATTAATCACAAAACAAGAAATAGTGAATTGAAGAAGCAAATAGATAAAATGTCGTTGAGACAACTATTTTACATCATTTGCTCAATTTGTCGGATGTCGCTTGCAAACACATGTTGCAAAATTATTTTGTACTAAAATAGACGACGAAAATAAAGTCTGTCTGGCATGGAAATATTTCCAGTATGCAAAATTCCAGAGTTATCACTTGTCCATTCCTCAGAATGTGAACGGTTGTTTATTGGCTCATTACCTTATCTTGGGTTATTTAGAGTCGCCTAATTGAATTGAATTTCAACACATGAAAGGTTATATGGCGCCTAACAGGAATGAACTTGTCAGGCTCATCCTCCATTTACATCGAGATAAAATATGGAGAATGGGCCTAGAACCTTCTCACCTGCAGAACTGCAGAGTTGCTGCAAATTCTATAGTAAACACTCCATTTACACTGGAGCCATGTTTATCGTTTTTCTGCCACTGCTCTAGTGATTTGAACGAGATGGCACCTGAAACAATGCAGGGGTCATGATGAAGACCTTTAATGAGTATGAACAAACAAGAGGCCCAAGAGAGCCTGTGAACGCTCTACTGGCTTAAACGGCTCTTGTATTAAGGGTGGTCATCACAAAATTCCTATCAGTACTACTTTTAAAACATTCCAAAAACAAGAGGGCCTGAGTATGGCCATAAGGGGTAAAAACTGTCAAGGGGCCGTAACTCCATCAAAAATCAACGAGCCGGAAAAAAAACCTAATAGGCACAACTAGAAATCATACCAATGCTTCCTTCTAAGTTTTGTCAAATCCAACAAGGCGTAAAAAAAAAAAGAAAAAGGTAATTAAACTATTTAAACAAATGAAACAATAAATGAAAAACTTAAAAAAAAAATCAAAGGAATTAAAAAAAAAAAAAGGAAAAAAGAAAAATATTAACTATAACAAGAGGTCAATGACCTTGAAGCTCTTCTGATAGATTTTGATAGCTATGTGATCAGCATTCCTGTGAAGTTTCATAAAAAAATGTCAAGTAGTTGCAGAGGAGTAGTCGCTACAAGTTGAAGTTTTTACTATATAACTCTAGGTAAACAAAGATGGCCACTGGCAGCCATGTTTAATGTCGAATCAAAGTAATTTTCGACAAGGATCAACATCTTATCATTCTGATCATTTCAGAAAAAGTCCCATATCAATATCACTTACAGTTTTCAAGAAGTAGTCGCTACAAACTTTTTTTTTAAAAATCTGTTTTTAGCCATGGCGGCCGTCTTGAATTTCCGGCCGACCAAAAAAATTCTGGGATCAATCAGACATCAAGAGCAACATTCCGGTGAAGTTTCATAAAAATGTGTCAAGTAGTTTCAGAGAAGTAGTCGCTACAAGTTGTTACTATATAAATCTATGCAAACAAAGATGGCCGCTAGCAGCCATGTTTAAAGTTGCATCGAAATAAATTTTGACAAGGATCAACATCATGTCATGCTGATCATTTTAGAAAATGTCCCATATCAATATCACTTACAGTTTTCAAGAAGTAGTCGCTACAAATGTATTTATTTTAAATCTATTTTTAGCTGTGGCGGCCATTTTGAATTTCCGGCCAGCCTGAAATTTTGCTAGGATCAACTAGACATCAAGTGAAACATTCCTGTGAAGTTTCATGAACATCCGTCAAGTAGTTTCAGAGGAGTAGTCGCTACAAGTATTTACTATATAACTCTATGTAAGCAAAGATGGCCGCTGGCAGCCATGTTTAACGTCGAATCAAAACGATTTTTGACAACGACCAACATCATGTCATGCTGATCATTTTAGAAAAAGTCCCATATCAATATCACTTCTAGTTTTCAAGAAGTAGTCGCTACAAACTTATTTTTTAAAAATCTATTTTTAGCTGTGGCGGCCATCTTGAATTTCTGGTCGATCTGAAATTTTGCTAGGATCAATTACACATCAAGAGCAACATTCCTGTAAAGTTTCATGAAAATCCGCCAAGTAGTTTCAGAGGAGTAGTCGCTACAAGTTTTTACTATATAACTCTATGTAAACAAAGATGGCCGCTGGCAGCCATGTTTAACGTCGAATCAAAACGATTTTTGACAACGACCAACATCATGTCATGCTGATCATTTTAGAAAAAGTCCCATATCAATATCACTTATAGTTTTTAAGAAGTAGTCGCTACAAACTTGTATTTTAAAAATCTATTTTTAGCTTTGGCAGCCATCTTGGATTTCACATCAACATGAATTTTTGCTAGGATCAACTAGACTTCATGGGCAACATTTCTGTAAAGTTTCATGAATATCCATCCAGTAGTTTCAGAGGAGTAGTCGCTACAAATAAAAGTTTACGGACAGACGGACGGACGGACGGACAGACAGACGACGGACGCCGCACCACGGCATAAGCTCTGCTGATCTCTGATCAGAAGAGCTAACAAGAGGTCAATGACCTTGAAGCTCTACTGATTGATTTTGATTTCAGGAAGTAGTCGCTACAAACTGGTTTTTTGAAAATCTATTTTTAGCCGTGGTGGCCATCTTGAATTTCCGGCCGACTTGAAATTTTGCTAGGATCAATAAGACATCAAGAGCAACATTCCTGTGAAGTTTCATGAAAATCCGTCAAGTAGTTTCAGAGGAGTAGTCGCTACAAGTTTTCATTATATAACTCTATGTAAACAAAGATGGCCACTGACAGCCATGTTTAACATTGAATCAAAATAATGTTCGACTCGGATAACCATCATGTCATGCTGATCATTTTAGAAAAAGTCCCATATCAATATCTCTTATAGTTTTCAAGAAGTAGTCGCTACAAACTTATTTTTTAAAAATCTATTTTTAGCCATGGCGGCCATCTTGAATTTCCCGCCGACCTGAAATTTTGCTAAGATCAATTAGACATCAAGAGCAACATTCGTGTGAAGTTTCATGAAAATCCGTCAAGTAGTTTCAGAGGAGTAGTCGCTACAAGTTATCATTATATAACTCTTATGTAAACATACATGGCCACTGGCAGCCATGTTTAACGTCGAATCAAAATAATGTTCGACTTGAATAACCATCATGTCATGCTGATCATTTTAGAAAAAGTCCCATATCAATATCACTTATAGTTTTCAAGAAGTAGTCGCTACAAACTTGTATTTTGAAAATCTATTTTTAGCCATGGCGGCCATCTTGAATTTCCGGCCGACCTGAAATTTTGCAAGGATCAATTAGACATCAAGAGCAACATTCGTGTGAAGTTTCATGAAAATCCGTCAAGTATTTTCAGAGGAGTAGTCGCTACAAGTTATCATTATATAACTCTATGTAAACAAAGATGGCCGCTGGCAGCCATGTTTAACGTCGAATCAAAACGATTTTCGACAAGGACCAATATCATGTCATGCTGATCATTTTAGAAAAAGTCCCATATCAATATCTCTTATAGTTTTCAAGAAGTAGTCGCTACAAACTTATTTTTTAAAAATCTATTTTTAGCCATGGCGGCCATCTTGAATTTTCGGCCGACCTGAAATTTTGCTAGGAACAATTAGACATCAAGAGCAACATTCCTGTGAAGTTTCATGAAAATCCGTCAAGTAGTTTCAGAGGAGTAGTCGCTACAAGTTTTCATTATATAACTCTATGTAAACAAAGATGGCCGCTGGCAGCCATGTTTAACGTCGAATCAAAACGATTTTCGACAAGGACCAACATCATGTCATGCTGATCATTTTAGAAAAAGTCCCATAGCAATATCCCTTAGAGTTTTCAAGAAGTAGTCGCTACAAACTTGTTTTTTAAAAACCTATTTTAAGATTTGGCGGCCATCTTGGATTTCACATCTACATGAATTTTTGCTAGGATCAACTAGACTTCATGGGCAACATTTCTGTAAAGTTTCATGAAAATCTATTCAGTAGTTTCAGAGGAGTAGTCGCTACAAAAAAAAAGTTAACGGACGGACGGACAGACAGACAGACGGCCGACGGACGCCGCACCACGGCATAAGCTCTGCTGATCTCTGATCAGTAGAGCTAATAAAAACTAAGGCTTAACAAGGCAAAACATAGCATTTTTAACTAAATCAAGGGCCATAACTCTGCTGTTACCGGTCCGATCTGGCTGGTTTTCGAACTTGTCCGAGCTTTCATTGATATTAACAATCTGGAAAAGGTTGGTAAAGATCGGATGAAACATGAAGGCCCTATCGTCTTAACGAGGCAAAATATAGCATTTTTAACTAATTCAAGGGTCATAACTCCGCTGCTACTGGTCAGATCTGGCTGGTTTTCGTATTTGTCCGAGCTTTCATTGACATTAACAATCTGGTAAAGTTTGGTAAATATTGGATGAAGGCCCTATCGTCTTAGCGAGTCAAAATATAGCCTTTTTAAATAAATCAAGGGCCATAACTCCGTTTTTACTGGTCCGATCTTGCTGGTTATTCAACTTGTCCGAGCTTTCATTGATATTAACAATCTGTTAAAGTTTGGTAAAGATCGGATGAAAAATGAAGGCCCTATCGTCTTAACGAGAAAAAGTTAACGGACGACGACGGACGACGGACATCTCGCCATCCTATAAGCCTTGCTGGCCTTTGGCCCTCTGACTATCCGTCCAACGGGATCTGCATTGGCCCTATTTTTTGTCCCGGAACCACACGGGGCTAGAGTCACCTTAGGTGGGAATGGTTACACTGGAATCCAAGAACCATGTCCTACTGTTACTGAGGTTTCCTACGGTTCCTTAATGTGGAGGAAGATTCTACAGTACACAGTGGAATGAAGAAACTAGAAATAAACACTGATTCCACCATTTTCGCAAAATTCAACAATATACTAAACAAAATGTCTAGGTACCCAGTTGTATAATTGTTATAATTTATTTCCGAAAGAAACATAGCTTTCAAATTTGGTCATGCGATCAGAACAGTTGATTTGAACTCATTGCAGTTCAACCATTTGTCCAATCAAGCTTTAATATCAAGAAATACAGAAAATATATTCTTAGGTGGGTACTTAGGAATAATGACTGGAATATATATTCATACCTCATAAAATGTGAGAGACAAAAAATAAAAATCCAATGCAAAATATATTGAACTTACCAAAACTGACAGATCTTCAGCATAATCAAAAATTATAGACTCACTTTTACTTGCTTAGTTATCGTTATTGTTACAACAAAACTTACCAGTTGTCATTTTACCACTGATTTTCTCTGGGTCTTTTTTCATGTCCGCAAGAGCAGCAAGCGGCAGTCCCCAATTAGCAATTGGACCCCAAAAATGCTGCAGAAAAAATAAATGTTACTGGCTTAAATACCTACGGTACTCGGTATACATGTCAAACTCATGAAAATAACAATAGGTCAATGACCTTGAAGCTCTACCGATTGATTTTGATTTAAGGAAGTAGTCGCTACAGACTTGTTTTTTGAAAATTTATTTTTAGCCGTGGCGGCCATCTTGAATTTCAGGCTGACCTGAAATTTTGCTAGGATCAATTAGACATCAAGAGCAACATTCCTGTGAAGTTTCATGAAAATCCGTCATGTAGTTTCAGAGGAAAAGTCACTACAAGTTTTCATTATATAACTCTATTGTAAACAAAGATGGCCACTGGCAGCCATGTTTAACGTTGAAACAAAATAATGTTTGACTCTGATAACCATCATGTCATGCTGATCATTTAACAAAAAGTCCCATATCAATATCACTTATAGTTTTCAAGACGTAGTCGCTACAAACTTCTTTTTTAAGAATGTATTTTAACTGTGGCGGCCATCTTGAATTTCTGGCCGATCTGAAATTTTGCTAGGATCAATAAGACATTAAGAGCAACATTCCTGTAAAGTTTCATGAAAATCCGCCAAGTAGTTTCAAAGGAGTAGTCGCTACAAGTTTTTACTATATAACTCTATGTAAACAAAGATGGCCGCTGGCAGCCATGTTTAACGTTGAATCAAAACAATTTTTGACAAGGACCAACATCATGTCATGCTGATCATTTTAGAAAAAGTCCCATATCAATATCACTTATAGTTTTCATGAAGTAGTCGCTACAAACTTGTATTTTGAAAATTTATTTTTAGCTGTGGCGGCCATCTTGAATTTCTGGCCGACCTGAAATTTTGCTAGGATCAATTAGACATCAAGAGCAACATTCCTGTGAAGTTTCATGAAAATCCGTCATGTAGTTTCAGAGGAGTAGTCACTACAAGTTTTCATTATATAACTCATGTAAACAAAGATGGCCGCTGGCAGCCATGTTTAACGTCGAATCAAAAACGATTTTCGACAAGGACCAACATCATGTCATGCTGATCATTTTAGAAAAAGTCCCATATCAATATCACTTATAGTTTTCAAGAAGTAGTCGCTACAAACTTGTTTTTTAAAAACCTATTTTTAGATCTGGTGGCCATCTTGGATTTCACATCAACATAAATTTTTGCTAGGATCAACTAGACTTTATGGGCAACATTTCTGTAAAGTTTCATGAAAATCCATTCAGTAGTTTCAGAGGAGTAGTCGCTACAAAAAAAAGTTTACGGACAGACGACGCACCACGGCATAAGCTCTGCTGATCTCTGATCAGTCGAGCTAAAAACCTATTAATATGTGATAACGATTTTAACAATAATCCTGTGGAATCAAACATCTTGTCTACACTATTTAGTGTATGTTTGCCAGTACTTGAAAAGTTTTCTTGCATTACTTGAAAAGGTTACTTGCATTCTTAAAATTTCACTTGCATTACGCAATTATGCCTAAAATGGAGCCCTGAACATACTGCTGTCATGTAGATGTTAACATGTGTGAAGTCTGAAAGCGCTATGGCTTTTGGTGCCTGGGATGGACGGATATCCATACGAATTGTATCTTAAGCATTTTCCCCTGAATGTTTAGGAACAAATGAATGACCACTTAAGATGAAATAGGCTTAAGGACTATTGGTCAGCCATCTTTGAAAGAAAATCCAAAATGGATGGGGTGTGGTTAATTGAAATTTCCATCCAAATGCATATTATAGGCATGAACAATGTCAGTGATATAATCGATGACAGTAATTCAATACTATTGATGTGAACATAATATCAGAAACAATATTTATTTGGCATAATAGTGCACTTTATATTCGAAAAGTTTATTACAATTTTACTCGAAGATGTCTTGTTTTTTATGTTAAATAAATATGTCCATAGAATTGTCCATTTATCTAAAAATGGCACACGAGAAATCATTTTTAAATTAAATACGACATGTTATCACATCATCCAAATTTCAAAGCCAATCATTGTAAAAAAACAAGTTTTTCTTTCAATGGCATGTACTTTCAAAATAATCTCAATGCTATAGTATGGTGGCACTGACGGGCTTAATTGTCAAACTATTATAAATGGCAACCATTAAACACAACTGAGTGACTGTTGCGAATAGAAACATGGCAAAACAAGAGTAATTTATTTTTATATTCGAATAAAAACAGCACAAACTAAATAATAACATATGAATACGATCAAATGACCTGTTTATCCGAATGTTTCACCATACCGCATGTTTCAATTTACAATTCACGTGCATGCTTTTCATGTGTATCATGTGTGTGTGTTGAAGGCACATGGCGTATAAAGAAAATCTTCATTTTAAACATAGGTGTACTTCGAATTTTGGATGATGAGAAAGCAGGGCTTACTTTATTTAGAAATGATGTCTCGTGTGCCATTGTTAGATAAATGGACAATTCTAAGGATAAATTTATTTAACATAAAAAACAAAACATCTTCGAGTAAAATTGTACTAAACTTTTCGAATATAAAGGGCACTATTTCTGTAAAAATAAATATTGTTTCTGATATTATGTTTACATCAATAGTGTTGAATAACTGTCATCTATTATATCATTGACATTCATGCCTATATTATGCATTTGGATGAAAATTTCAATTAACTATACCCCATCCATTTTGGATTTTCTTTTCAAAGATGGCTGACCAATAGCCCTTAAGTTTTTACAGAATTAATTTTCTTGCAAGGACATCCGTCAATTTTCTGGGTCTAAATATTTCCATCTCACCCTAGGGTGTAGATAAAATTCACGCGCAACAATAATGACGTCAATAACGTGAACAGATGCATGACTTCATTGTGCTAAAAAGGTTAGTTTTTGGCGACGTCAATGCACAAAATGTCAATGATATGCAAGAAAAAGAATCCATCGTGAGTTTATCGGCAGAGCCTCGTCCCTGGTTACAATTCTGACCCACGGGTGAGATTTCCCTATCTCACATGGATACTCATGATGGATTCTTATAGTATTGAAGTTCTTTATGTTTAGCCATACCTCCTACCATCTAAGGTAGTATGGATGGATCGACGAGGGTAACACTATAATAATGCCCACTCCACTATCCTGCCTGGGCATAAACAATTATATATAAATACCAAAAAGCAACACTTACTGTACTGAAATGTGTTTGATGGTCAGGACAGGTCACGAAACATGAAAAAGAAAGAAAATACAGAACTTCTTATGAGGTGTTAGTTAGACCACTCGTGCTTGTTAGATTCTCAAACATATATAAGGGGAGCTTATTTCAGCATTCCCTTTTGACTGTTTTAAGGCCACAATTCAGCTTCATTCTCAATGCCAAAAAGGTGTGTTTTTTTCTCCAAGTGGAAAGAACGAATTCCAAATGATGTTAGTTTTATTTTTTATATTTTTCCCTTATAAACATAATCAATAAATAAACCATTAAAACACATTTGTAACCTGTCTTTAAAAAGTAAAACATGTATTTAATATGATTCAATGTCATTAACCCATAACAATATTGTTTGATTTATCCAAATGTAGATGTGGAATTGAATTGAATTGAATGTTTCTTAATGGCTCATCAACACAGTATAGGTTATTTAGAGGCGCCCCGGAGAGAGGGGAAGGATACATAGGAATCCGGGAACCGTGCCCTACTCTTATTATCGAATAAATTCCTACGGTTCTTTAACGTGCTCGGAGGATAGACCGATAAACGGGACCTCCCGGTTTACGTCCCCATCCGACGGACGAGGCTAAGGGAAAGTGTCTTGCCCAAGAACACACCGACGAAACTCAGTGGCACCACAGAGGATTGAACCCAGGGCAAATCCGCCGCGCTACCGACTGAGCCACGCCAGCCCTCAATGTAGATGTTGACTCCTCTTATTTCCCAAATGTAGATGTTGACTCTTCTTATTTCCCAAATGTAGATGTTGACTCTTATTTCCCAAATTCTTAAGTACCTTCTGTCAGTCTGTATTTCAGTCAAAGTTTTTTTGGCCTTTAAAAACACCAGTTAAATAATATGTATACATAAATTAGGCTAGAGTTTGTTTGTTTTTTTCACCCTTTTCGGAAAAAGTTCCACAGGAGGAGGGACAAAAAAAAAAGAAGAAAGTATGAACGGATATAAGTGTGTATCTTGATATGGTGTTAGTCACATTGTAAAAACAAAAAATGGATTGGAACAAATATCATCTCTCTGATCTTATGTTAAGTTTTAAACATGATAATGTGGTTACTTTAAATGGGTGACCAAAATAATTAATAACAGATAGATAACATCAAGACTAGTTGGCTTTTACGCTGCGATGACGACCGAGAATTTTCATATTTAATCGCGGTGGATAAAATTTACAATCGCCGCGTTGGGTGACATTTTACAAAACGCGGGCGCAAAATCGGCACGTCCGACGTCCGCGGTGGAATAAAATCGCCGCGATGAGTGGGAATTATCGTAATCCGCGTGGCACCATCTGTATTATCATTTGATCTTTTACTTCTTTAATTGTCTTAGTCAATCGCCAGGTTCAAGTTAAGGAGACACAATCTTCTCCCATAATGCCCCTTGGCCATCCAATCAAATGTTTTCCAGTCATGTCCGAGTGAATAAATTATTGACGCAACATCGTTTTTATCCAATCAAAGTGTACTCTAGTATTAAAACAACTAATGAATATTAATGAGTTATGCATAAAGGTAACTAATCTGTCAATCGATCTGGTCCAATCACCTGTGGTGTCTAAACACCTTGTTAATTGGTGTTATTATCGATGCGTGGCGGTGTAATCTTATCTGACTAATTAGCTGGGAACACAGGATTTTATGATATGGCCTTAAAAAAAAAAATTGTGTGGTTCGGGTAACATGTTCAAAATTGGTAGGTCGGATTTTTTTTTTTTAAGGATTGTTTTTTATGAACGCAAAGAAGATGCACTGAATTATGTACTATAATTACTGTGACTTTATATTGTTATTTATTTGTTATTTTTTATTTTAATTTTTTTTAAATTTTTTTTAATTTTTTTTTTTTCGAAATGGACCAAAAAAACGTCAGGGTCGGCGGGTATTCGTAGGTAGGGTCGGGTCGGGTGACCCGAACCACACAATTTTTTTTTTTAGGCCTATGGATTAGAGCTAAAACTGTTTTTGTTTTCCGGGCTACTTCAAAAGAAAATATGCAGTAGCCCGCCGGACGCGAGTTAGAAAAAAATGGTAGTCCGGATCTCGACTTTTGGTAGCCCGCGGGCTCCGGGCAGAGGATTTGTCGGATCCCGACGCAAACATGTACCAAACAAAGGAAATCAGACCGATGATTTTCAAACTATTTTAGCAATTTTACGGGAGTTTTTCACACAATTCCGTGGGGCCGGGAGGTTAGAATTCCTTGAGATTTCATCTCACGCCTTGAGGTATCACATGTATGATAAGCATGTTGTTTTTTTCCCGAAAATGGACAGTCCTGGTGTAATCGGACTGGAAAAATTACACATAATTATTCAGGCACTCAGCGGGTTTGAACTCGGGACCCCTTGCATGTGAAGGGGATGCTCTACCAATATCACCATAAAAGCTAGCTCTGCGGCGAAACAGTAGTAATGTGCTTATAAACCTATCTATGTACATACACCCCAACTGAGTCCTACTACATAACGCCATACTTTATATTTTTGATATTTGAAACCCACAAATATCACACAACACATACACATTATGATCTAGACATATGGGCATAACCTCATACAATGCCTACCCGGATTCTCCACCAATTCATAACTTATCTATTTATCTATCTTCCTTTAATTCCAAACCCCTGCTGAGAACCTAGGAATGGCACGCGTCTTGAAGTCTGTCCATAGTAATATTTTGCCCAGTGAGCTGCCTTGCGTTGGACAGCTTCGATCTGGTTTATGTAACATTCATTGTGGGGAGACCAGAAAGTGGAGCAGTACTTGAGCTGCGGTCGGACTAAAGATTTGTAGGCCATAGACTTAAGTGGTTCTGAGTGTACTTTGATGTTTCTGTGAAGGAATCCTTATGTTTCATTTGTTTTCTTGGTGATTCTGTCTATGTATGTGTTCCAAGTCAGATCGTCTGAAATGTCAACGTCAAGATATTTTGCTGATGTTGTTGCTTTGAGTTTTGTATTATGGAGGTAGTATGAAGTGTCTATGGGTGTTCACATGACATCATCAAAATAATGTGACCAATCAGTGATCAATATAATAAAACACGTCCACATTCTGGTAGGGGTAAACTCGGTGTTTATCATTGATGCTCAACTGACTTTAGCCCTTTTAAGGCTTTATACAACTAATTTGTAGTAATTTATGTAACTAATTTGTGTACAGCTATGCATCTTTTCTTGATATTAAAACATCAATATGGATACATTTAATTTAAATCATGGTCTAATATGTTGATATTTCATGTAGAGATTGAGGATAAAGTCTGAGTAAACCCCTTTATTATCACCTATCGAATATCTCAACATCTCGTAAATTAGTAACTGAAAGCTATGAATGTAAATCAGACCGGAAAAAATTACTCATAAATATTTAGGAACTCAGCAGGTTTGAACTCTAGACCCCTTGCATGTGAAGTGGAAGCCATAAAAGCTAGCTTTGCGGTGAGCCAGTATTAATGCGCTAATAAACCTATCTATGTACATAAACCCCAACTGAGTCCTAGTACACTGGGCCTCTTCCCAATTTTGTGGGAAAAAGCCCTGGCTCCAGTGCAATTTTTTACCCGGAATTGTACCTTGCAACTTTGAATATTGAGGCACGTGTGCCAAACAACTCAATGTTGTCATTTTGGTTAGAAGATTCGGTAAATTTGATGTTCATCTACATTTATCATCAAATCCCTACCCCTCCCATTTAGATTATAGTCGCGAAATAACATGACAATTGACGTGGGAAGCGCTCAGACATAAAGTTTCAAGGCCAAAGCTAAATGGGCGATTACAGTTGTCAGACCTGCATAAGTAGTGTCTAAATTCTTTGCTAATGACATATTCGAAAAATCTTTTCCCATAGGCTGACATTTCCACCTTCAAATTTATCGTCTCTCGTATAAATAATCTCAAACCTATTTTTTGTTTTAATTGACAATAAGCATATATTCGATACTTTGTTTATTTTTTATTCATTTTAATTAAAAAAAACAAGTTTGAATCAAATATCTTATTAATAGGAGATATAGTCACAGACCAAATAGTAAATAATTCATTGAGACTATTTTGTTTTTGCCGGAAAAATGGACATCAGTTTAGAACCAGTTTCTGCAATTGAAAGAGCAAGAAGATCTTGCTTTGGTAACTTTTTTTCTAGTTTTTATGTTTTACTAAATAATGTAGAATAATTCCAGTTAATATTTACCCTTTTTTATTTTAGAAATAGAGATAAAACATTGTTTGTCATATGTTTTCGCGACTAAGTTTTTTTCTTCTAATAATTTTCAATTCATAATTTTGCATTGCAGAGATGTTGAGATTTTAATTTATTTTCAGTAGGTGATAAAATCTGTGTTACTCGGTTTTTATCATTAGGTTCTATAGTAAAATAAAAGTCTTTGGCAGAGTTAAAAAATGATAATTTTCACGATTTGGATTTTAAAAGATACATAACGTCATGGCTCCCATTATCGTGGTATATCGTTGTGAAACGTGATCTGCGCTACAACCATAATTAATTGTTCTCGATTTCAATGACCTCTGAATTCAGTAATATATTATCTCTGTTTACATTGACAAAATTGTCTCCCGTGAATCACTTTTTATCGGATGTCGTGAACTATTTCGATTGGGTCGGAAGATTCCATTATTGATAGAGGGTCCCCATTATCGTGACAATTCAAAAATCTATCCAATTGAGACATTTTAACGGTAAACAATGTTGTGAAGTTAATTAAAACTTTATTCAGACAAGGTTTAATTGATGTAAAAATGATTTACACATATAATATCAGCTAAATCTTAAATTGGATAATTGTAGCGGACACGTGTTTACTTACCGACTTTTTGCGTATTGCATCAGATCACATGACCAGCTCATGGTTTTGCTACTGTACCGTATAAACTCCAAAAATTGTACATATAGTAAGATTTTTGATTAAATGTAGGCATGTTTTATGTTCTATAATTATTTTAAATCAAAACCCAAGGTACAAAAGCCAGTCCATGCCCGCTCTTTTTTCAATTTGAAACCCACACATCAAGAATTTGGCTTGGCAGAGTAAATGCTCTTTATTATAGGAAGTACAGTATGTGCTACGCAATACCTTTTTATGAATACCCCTTTAGAGAAAATGAAATAGTCCGAACTGGTGTGACCCAGTAGAATCCTTGAACAGACGGATGAATGTAATAAGCACGAAGTAACTTTTTAAGGGGATATATATGCGGTAGAAACATTGTCCAAACGTAAAAAACAGTTGTTCTTTAACAGATTTTTACTTTTTTTAATTCTTTAGGAAAATTGATGCAGTTAATTTACTTTTTATATTCCAACAGTGTTGGGGATTCCCTTCTGGTAAAAATAGCTCACGAGCTGTGACGTCACTTATCGTCATATATAATAAATATCGTAAATATCGCGTGTAATGTCGTACCACGATAATGGGAATACCACGATAATGGGGGTCATGACGTTATATTGAATCAATTTGCATGAATGTGCATGAAATAGGTAGGGTTTTAAAAGAATCACACTGTAGCAGGGGTCTGGAAATATTTTCAAAATCCACTTGCCCTGCCCAAAATGTCACTTGCCCCAATTTCAAAAGTCACTTGCCCCAAAATTAAGCTACGTCGAGACCGCACGCTAAGTTAAATCCTTTTCTCTGTTTTTTTTTTGTCATAATTTTTTACATAATTTCATTGTAAAATTAATGACTTAAATTATGAAGGATCAGAGCTATAGGTTGTTACCATTATGCACATATCAGTGTTTTCCTCCACCGGTGGGAGAGGGGGAGTGGGGTGTCAGTGGGGATACCCCGAGGATATAACATCACTGATGAACCTGGTACCAAATTGGTAGACTCTAATGCCTATGGAATTAAGATGTACAAGATGCTTGCTCCTAGTGCAGTAATTACAAAAGGGCAGGCAGATAACAAAAAAAAAATGCATTAGGTTGAACAAACCTTTATTCTACTTTTACTTTTGTTATAGACTACACCAGATAAAAAGAATGATGCATTAGGTCAAACAGAACTTTTTTCCTACTTTCACTTTCGTTATTTAATTCATGTAGATATATATTATGTGTTGGAAAATATTAGCACGGTTTATGCCTTAATCTGACTGGTACTGTAGTTGTTTTTCTGTTAATATCTTTTGAGATGCCAAATTGAAATTCTTCGAATAATTATCGAAATTAGCCAAGGTCGAAGCACATCTAGGATACAATGGCAAACTTGAAGTTCAAAACAAAAACACGCCATTCCGTCATTGATCTCAGATTCATTCAAAACAAACATGGCATTTTGAAATAAAAACAGATGCACACCTATTCATTAAGACATGCATCGATAGCGACATGCGTCGATAGTCTCTTTGCTGATCAAACAACGCCGTAAAATTTCCATAATAGTTTAATTGCCCTACTTGTTTACAAATTGGTTTGATGATTGAATTGCCATTGTTCCACTTTACCACGTGGTAGTGAACGGGAGTTGTTTCATTGGCTGATAAAAATACATTGGTTATTTGATTGGATAATATGGATACAGTACTAGGTCAAGTGTTGTGTCATGATTTTTAGCTCTACTGGCCGAAGGCCAGCAGAGCTTATGGGATGCCGAGTTGTCCGTCGTCCGTTGTTAACATTTGTCTCGTTAAGACGATAGGGCCTTCATTTTTCATCCAATCTTTACCAAACTTTAACAGGTTGTTAATATTAATGAAAGCTCGGATGAGTTCGAAAACCAGCCAGATCGGCCAAGTAACAGCGGAGTTGTGGCCCTTGATTGAGTTAAAAATGCTATATTGCTATATTTTGCCTCGTTAAGACGATGGGGCCTTCATTTTTCAACCTATCTTTACCAAACTTTACCACATTGTTAATATCAATGAAAGCTCGGACAAGTTCGAAAACCAGCCAGATCGGACCAGTAACACCACCAGAGTTATGGTCCTTGATTTAGTTGAAAATGCTATATTGCTATATTTTGCCTCGTTAAGATGATAGGGCCTTCGTTTTTCATCATATCTTTACCAAACTTTACCACATTGTTAATATCAATGTAAGCTCGAACAAGTTTGAAAACCAGCCATATCGGACTAGTAACAGCGGAGTTATGGCCCTTTATTTAGTTAAAAATGCTATATTTTGTCTCGTTAAGACGCTAGGGGCTTCATTTTTCATCCAATCTTTACCGAACTTTATCAGATTGTTAATATCAATGAAAGCTCGGACAAGTTCGAAAACCAGCCATATCGGAATAGTAAGAGCGGAGTTATGGCCCTTGATTTAGTTAAAAATGCTATATTTTGCCTCCTTAAGACGATAGGGGCTTCATTGTTCATCCGATCTTTATCAAACTTTATCAGATTGTTAATGTCATTGAAAGCTCGAACAAGTTCGAAAACCAACCATATCGGACCAGTAACAGCGGAGTTGTGGCCCTTGATTTAGTTAGAAATACTATATTTTGCCTCGTTAAGACGATAGGGGCTTCATTGTTCATCTGATCTTTACCAAACTTTATCAGATTGAAAAATATAAATGAAAGCTCGAGCAAGTTCGAAAACTAGCCATATCGGACCAGGAACAGCGGAGTTATGGCCCTTGATTTAGTTAAAAATGCTATAGTTTGCCTCATTAAGACGATAGGGGCTTCATTGTTCATCCGATCTTTACCAAACTTTATTAGATTGTTAATATCAATGAAAGCTCGGACAAGTTCGAAAACCAAACATATCGGACCAGTAACAGCTTAGTTATGGCCCTTGATTTAGTTCAAAACACTATATTTTGCCTCGTTAAGACGAGAGGGCCTTTATTTTTCATCCGATCGTTACCAAACTTTTATTTTTTTAATTATTTTTTTAAATTAATATTATTTTTTTTTATTATTTTTTTTTTATAAATTTTTTAATTTTAATTATTTTATTTTTTTAATTTTTAATTTCTTTTTTTCTTTTAATTTTTTTTAGTTAATATTTTATTTTTAGCTCTATGTTGGACCAGTCGGACCAGTAACAGAGGAGTTATGGCTCTTGATTTAGTTAAAAATGCTATATTTTGCCTCGTTAATACGGTAGGGCCTTCATTTTGATCTGATCTTTACCGAACTTTAACAGATTCTTTTGTTATGGCCCTGATTTTGTTCAAAAGCTGTTTTTTGCCCGAAACTTCCAAAAAAACGTAAATGGCAGTCACTCACTCGCTTCATTGATGTTATAAGAGCCATGTTAGCCAGTAGAGCGTCCACAGGCCCTCTTGGGCCTCTTGTTAATTATTGAACAGAATATTACCTACGACACACCGACCGACATACAAAGCGACAACACCATCTACACACTGGTGTGCTTTTCACACTAATCTGGCGCGTGACTTACTTCCTGCATAGAGGGGCTCGTTACGTGGGTATGTTTCACACGGTATACGAATTCTAAAGACCGCATGTCTTCAATTGAAGATTGGCACCCCAAGCGTTCCTCGGCCAATCAAATTCTGATAAACTCTCAAGTGGGAGGGATTAAACAATAACGAATAAAACGGGTCAGTTTTAAAAGGTCAGTTTTATGACACATCAGTAATTGCTCGCGGCAAAAGAGACGGGTGGTTAATTACTACGCAATTATCTGCAAACTTCACAGTCCAGGCAAATTTGCCCTTGATTTTTATCTAATAATGAAAGTTGAAACGTCCATCGGGCAAGTGACGGACAACCAGATTTACGAAGGACACCTGCCCGCACTCAAAATCCACTTGCCCGGGGCGTCGGGCAACCATATTTCCGGAGCCCTGTGTAGATACCTTAATTTTAACAGTAAACTTGGTTGAAAGTCAAGGATAAAGACCGAGTTTATCACCTACCAGAATGTATTGGTTATGTCTTATTTCTGGTCACTGATTGGTCAGTTTTTTTGATGATGCTCTATCAAAATTATGAATAAAATATATTTTAAATATTGAATTATTGATAGATATAGTTTGTTTTAAATTAGAGTCTCACACTTATGTAAGTTTAGCTTCTTTGTCCCAACTCTCATGTGTTTATCAATGAATTATCTTGGTGCTGACAAAGAATTCACAGGGATCACTCTAGGCAGCGATTCCGCGATATTCTCGCATTAAAATCTCATAAATTGCATGAAAAAAGACAAATGTAACAAATTGTTGCACTGAATTCGGGAAATCAATTTTCACCATTTTGGTTCGTAAAGAAAATATATTTATAAAATCTCAAGTAAATTTGTTCAGATCCATTTATTCGCGATTAAAACATAAAATGAGAAAATATCAATTATTTGAAAATCACATGAAAAATATCAAAACAAGATTGTTATGTCGGCAAACTTCCGGTTCGCTTTTGCTTCGCGGACGCGGCAATGTAAAGTAAATCGATTGATTATGAATAAACATGGCCATTTTTATAATGATTCATCAACTGCTAGTCATATCTGATCTATAAAGATTTGACGCGATTAAAGGGAATGTAGCGCCACAGCCAAACCATCTTTATAATTGAGAGTTCTGGAAAAAAAAAAAAAGGTGAAAGAATTATCAAAATCGGATGATAAACAAAGCAGATATGATAATTTGAAGTTTCTGTTGAAACGGATATGGAAAGGGCCATTTTGAGAGCTATGACATCATGGTTTTAAATGACCATATATGTAATATTTATAAATATGAAAATTTACTGATTTATAGGGAAAAAATGACAGCAACTGTATGAAAAATATGTAATACTTAATGGCAATAATGCTTTATATGACCAGTAAAAAACCCCGTTCAAATGCAGTGATTTTCTTCATTTTAAATGATATTTATCAATATTCCATATATGGTAATATGGAACTATGACGTCATAGTTCTAAAAATGGCGGCTACCATATTCGTTTTAGAACAACCTTTAAATGGTCATATCTTTTTTGTTTATCATCCGATTTTGATATTTCTTTCACCGTTTTCCAAGTTTTTCAGAACTCTTGATAAAAGAGCTTGTTTGGCTGTGTCGCTACATTCCCTTTAACTATGTACTGGAGTGGTGCTAGCAATTGTAAAACTATGTTAGCTAAAAAGTTGACGTAAATTCGGACACGCTTTATTTCGGATGTTTTAACAACTTCTACTTTCACTACTGGGAATGAGCCAGAATGCAGAAAATCACATCTAAATTTCTCAAAAAATTGTCGACGAACAACCACTGGTCGTTCGGCTTCGCATCCGATTCCGAAATGTTTCATGAAAATGGTGAATGTCTCATTCAAATCAAGCAAATGGGACATTTTGTCTCATTGAAATTTAATCCTAGGGTGATCCCTGAATGCATTTGATAAATTTTGAAAAATTCGAGATGTGACCCCAACTGGAGTATGAACATAGGACCTCTGGATCAAGAACTTAGAAACAGTATGATAACCACACGGCCACCACAAGATGGTGTTGCACTAAATATAAACAGATAGCTACACCATTAAGTCTCAAAGTTGTTGTCTTGAGACTTCAGTTTCAACTTTTGATTCTCAAGCAATGAAACATCAAACATCTCAATGAACTGGCAAATCTGCATGGTAACACAAAATTGGTGAATTTTTAATTACTTTTGTTGAATACATTTCGTCATGTCCAGGTTATTTCATTGAATATTGCTGTGTTTTTTTTCAGTTGGCAACATACCATACGAGGCTACAGAGGAGGCTCTCAAAGATATATTTTCGCAGGCAGGGCCAGTCGTCAGCTTCAGGTACATGTATATTAAGATTGTCAAATAATTCAGAATTTTTCCGACGGAACTATGCTAAGTACATATAAAGTATGAACTGGTCAAAGTAATCACTTTGCCAAATGTTATAACAAGAACTAGATTTAACCCGTGTTTTGTGGTTTTTTTTGGAAATAAGGGAAGAGGCAAAGGCCCAGGCTTCAGTAGGGGGGGGGGGGGGGGGGGGGGGGGGGGGGGGGGGGAAAGCTTGATTTTCGAGATAGAAAGGGAAAAAATAGTGCGATTTTGAGGTGTAGGAGGAACAGTATATTAAGCAGATATTGAAGAGCTGGGTGTGCAGATATGCAAAAAAAGGTGCATTTTAGATAAAGGTGCATTTTAGATAAACTGTCTTTTGTAAATGTAACCCAAACATAACAGCGCTAGGAAAGTAAGAGAGGGAAATAATGTTTTGCAAACTCTTAGGGTAATTTTCTCAGCCAAAGAGGGAAAAGAGTAGGCTTTTGCTAGGGGAAGGGAGTCAAATATCGGTCCCTGTTTATGAAAGAAAAAAAGCCATGAATAGAAATGTGCCTATTTACCAATATAACTTACACACATAAATACTTCAACTTGAATTATAATGCTCAATCAAATAATTGTTTAGTTTCCAAATAAAGTCCACTGTATGCTTGTTCAACATGATGGCAAGAAAGACAGTCACAAAATACAGGCCTTCTGGTTTTGATGTTTGTAATTATCAGAGTTTTACTTTTTTCCCCCAATTTTGAGACAAATATTCCCAATTGAGAAGAACAAATCCTCTGACAAGTAGCTTACATGTAAGTGTGACAATGAATGAATGGTGATTTACGGCACATTGATACATAAATAGGTCAGATTGTTTGTAAGTGTGACAATGAATGAATGGTGGTTTACGGCACGTCGACACATAAATAGGTCATATTGTGCGCAAAAACTGATGAAAGATGAAGAAATGAAGTAGTAATTAAAAATTAATGTAAATATTATTGAGTTTAAATGCTTTTAGATGCCTCTGTTGATCTTGGTGTACTGTTAACAGTATTAACCTTTAACCCGCTACATATTATCGATATATATTATGACTGTTCTTTCTTTGAATTAAGACCATTCCATTTATGTGACAATGTTTTGGGGGAAATGACTGATCAGCAACCGGACATTGTAACCTGATCTGGGTTTACAATGGACGCAAAGGCTAGTCGTGGTTAGCGGGTTAAGAGTTAAACATGTTCAATTATGAAATGAATGGCTTACTGTATTTTTTCCCAGTTATGAAAAACCTTGCTAAATTCCCGATTGTGATGGTTTGGGTAATGTTCCTGGTAATGTTCCCAAAATATAGAAACACCACACACATTATATTTGCATTAAACAATAAGTGAAGTTGAACTAAAGTTCAAAGTTACCAGTTTTATAGCTGGATTAAAATTGTAAAAAAATAATATGTAAAACTACTTTAATATTTTAAATACAACAAATTATGAATGTATCATATGCTAACACACACCTGAACTTATGCATATGTTGTAGTTTAATGGCTTATAAACAAACTATTTTTTTTTGTGGCTGAAAATCGACCTGCCTATTCTAGTATTGGCTGATATTGGAATGCCACCGTTTGCATAACGCCATTGTTAGTCCCCTACTTATTAGTCCCCTACTGGTGTGTCACCGGAGGGGACTGTTGGTTTACCTCCTGTCTGTCCGACAGTCCGTCCGGAAAACTGGATCCTGCGATAACTTAAAAAGTATAAAAGATATTTTCATGAAGCTTTTTTCATTTTGTTGATATGGACAAAAATGTGGTTGCTGTGGCAACAAAATAGTAAAAAAAATGCACACAAAATAGGATCATGCGATAAATTAAAAACTATAGAAGATAGTGTCATAAAACTTGGTAAAGAGGTGGAGGAGCATAATTATGGAGATTTTGCACATACTTTTATTTGGTGATGTTTTTTTATTACAGGCTTGTGTATGATAGAGAAACAGGTAAACCTAAAGGTTATGGGTTCTGTGAGTACCAGGATGTAGAGACGGCCCAGAGTGCACTGCGTAACCTAAACAACACAGACTTTAATGGTCGCCCCCTGCGTGTAGGTGTGGCGGCTGGAGAGTCCAGCAAGGATGAAATGGCTGGCATGCAGCAGGCTCTAGGGGGACCAGTGCTTGAGGTAAAATAGCTAAAATGTAATCTAAGAACTGCATGATTTGCATTTTTTGTGGCATTTAAACAGATTTGAACGCCAGCACTACATTAACTTAAGTAAATAGCAAATTTATCATTTAATAGTGCTTTTTTGTAAGTTTGCCATTCACTACCAGCGATTAAAACTGCATAAAGACCAATCATTTTCTGTATGTTATTCAAAATTAGACATATTTTTTGAACAGGAAGTATCAAGTTAATGTAAATATTTAATGTTATCTGCTTAACAATGTACAGGTATCCCTTGTAATGTTGGCAATCAGATTTTCTTTGATATTTCTGTATTCATAGCTAATTGATACATATTGCTTCCAGAGTCCGTTTGGAGACCCGTTGTGAGCCAGAGAAAGCCCCCGAGGCCATCTCCAAGGCCGTGGCTAGCCTACCTCCAGAACAGATGTTTGAACTGATGAAACAGATGAAGGTAACTTACTACATTTGCAGTGGCAGGGCATGAAAATTCCACACATCCGCTCACCATAACGAGTGCCCATTGATGCAGGACGAGTAGAAATTCAGATGAAATCTTTATCAATTTGGTCATTCATATATTACATAATTAGGACCAGTAAATGAGAAACCAGTTTTCCTGCCCTGAGTGATAACGAGGGGTGGGTGCAAAACTATTGTCACTGTATATAAATAAAAAACAAGATACAACAGTTTTTGTTGAGCCCGCGATGTTTTATTATAACCGTAAGTCATCAGGGCTTTTTCCAGGTATTTTGGGGGAAAAGGACCCTTGTTAATTTGGGAAATTTCTATCGTAAATACGACCAAATTGGGAATTTTTTCATTTATAAAATGGCCAATTGAGAATTGTTTACGTCAACAGGTTGTAAGTTATTAGGGTGAGGTAAAAGCCTAAAAGGTATAATTAGGAACACTATTACATCAATAACATACCACTGCTATTGATTAGTATGTAACATAAGGGATGTATCGGTACAACATACATAATTATGTAAACATTTTTATTTATTTTTCAATAATTGGGAAAAAAAGGCACTACTGGTATTTTGCATTGGGAACGGGTCCGTTTTTCGGCCCTGAGGGACACCTAGAAAATGCCCTGGCCATATTTTAGTAGAAGTCTTATGTGCAGTCACAATAATGTATTTATTGTATTGCACAGTTATCAAGTATGAAAGAGGCAAATCATGGCGAGGTGTTCTGCGTCAGAATCGACATTGTATTACCTGCATTGCGGCCCTTTATTTGTCAGATTTTACATTTTCCGCATATTGTTTTCAGTGGAGGCATCTGTGTCTTTTTTTCTAGTTTAAATTTTATATCTTTGATTTTAATACATTGCATATTACAGCTGTGTATCCAGAACAACCCGACCGAGGCCCGTAACATGTTGCTACAGAACCCCCAGCTTGCCTACGCTCTACTGCAGGCTCAGATTGTTATGAAGATCGTTGATCCACAAGTGGCCATGGTATATTAGATTTTCTTATTTATAAATGACAAAGTTGTACTATCAGGGTTTTCCCCTTCTTTTTTGGGAACATGGCCCATCCCCCAGAAATTGGGAATTTTATCGGCGTTTTGTTTGAAATTGGGAAAAAGAAAGATAAGATGTTTAGTCAAATTGTGGGAGTCATGAGTTAAACAACAATAGAAATTAACTACATTAATTTTATAAGGATTATTTTTATTATCTCCTTGTATTTAGAATAAAATCAAAAACCCTGAGTGTGGAGCTTAGTTTCATTCTATGTGCAAAGGAGTTATTCAATCATACCTTGCATGTAGTCTTGTCAGTCATGTAATATATGTAAATTATTTAGGTGTTCTGTATCTGATTGGTCAAAAGTCCTGATTTGGTTATAGATTATTTGGCAAGGTGTTGTTTTGGTTGGAAGGTGCTGCGTGACGGACTGACATTTTTTATGATCCCGGAGATAGTCGGAGACTCAGAGAGCGATCTTCTGTCAATTTTTGGAGCTTTGTGTTGGGAATTTTTAGCCAGAAATTTGGGGGGAAAATATACTTTTTTGGACTCGGAATATAGCCGATTATCGGCTTTAAAATCGCCTAAAAAACCCTGAAATTATATGTTTATTTTGCTGCAAACAAAAATAATTTATTTCTGTTAATACTACACTTTGACAAAAATGCATCAGTATGGCATTCAGTATTTGTTGCAGACTAATTATCTTGTTTATACAACTTTACACTTGTTATTTTGATTGACAGGCCATGTTACATAGAGACAGTTCGCAGGTGCCACCCACAGGCAGTACAGCTCCATCCACAGCTTCCACGTCACAGCCACCCATGATGCAACAGGTGTGTAAATTTTCAATGAAAGGCATTCCCATTGCTTGATAGCTAAGCTCTACCTCTACATTTTCTCCTAGGGCAAAAAGAAAAAACATTTGTGTTTCGGGCAACCCAACCCTACTTTGCAAAACCTGCCAACCCTAAAGTTTTTTTGCCATCGCAAATATTGCGTTCAATCGAGTTCCGATGATGTCTGTATTTCAGTTTGTCAGCGTAAAATAGTTGTGGCAAGGGAGTTCACTCATAAGCTGACTCTTTTTAAAATGTATAAAGATAAAAACATCTAGGCGATATTGATGAAATCAGCATCAGCATGTCAGTACTTGCGCACATATTTAGACCTAACTGTTCTCGTGAATATGAATTCCTCAGTGTATCAATATTTCCTTCTTTTGGAGACCATTGCCTGAAACACCAAGTTGTTTAGTCCTTGGTAGTCCTGACCCCTGGTGTGATATGCAAGTGGAAGTAAAGTCCTTTCAGTTAAGCCAAGGGAGGTTACTGGTTGTAAGAGATAAGAGTGGCATCATTATTTAGGGAGTTGCCCGAAATTATCAGTATTAAATTATCGGTATAAAAACATTAATATAGCATATGTTAAAAAGTTTTATGATTGAGCAGGTCATGATGTCCAGTACTGATCCACTAGTAATTCTTGTTACTGGTGGAGTTTGGGCATGTCCCCCAATCCCCCTTCATGAAAATCGTAAATGCAAATTGGGATAGGTTAAAAAGCGTATTTTACTCTATTTGTGTCACCATCTGCAATTCGTACTTGCTCACTTTTTAAGGGATAAGTGAAGAATAAGTCAGTTTTGTGCTGAACTGACATCTCAGATCTTTTAAATATATTGCATACATGTAAATAAAAAGAGCTACATGTAGCAGGCAGTTAAAAATGAAAGGTGCTTGGAGAAGATATTAAGACCATTACAACATATTTACATGTATTTTATTGTATCCTCAATACTGTATGTACTGATTTCAGGCAATGATGAGCCTACAACAGCAGCAGCCATCTGGCCCAGATCTGTCCATGATGGGTAGGTAAAGGCACGCCACAATGTGCCACTAGAATACAGAATGTATTGTTGTTTAACATTAAGTCTGGATTCTTCTTATAGATTTCTAGGTCTCCTAAGTCAATAGCTGAAGTGAGCTACTGTAATCACTTTATTGAATCTTGCACAAAATTCTAGGCATCTCATTGGTTGAGTGCAGTCACGTGGTGACCCCCTATTTTTCTGTAGTGGATCAGTAGATTTCATACTAAAACAGTATGGACCACAATTCCAAGTAAATTAATAATGTTTTTAAACTGTACTGGTCGTGACGTGACGTCAACTTGCGCGAACATCTCAATGATGTTGACGCTCCATTGAAATGGGTTAAATATCGGGTTTGCCTTAAAAAAGGTGCTCGATGCAATAAATCAGTTATTGGGTTTGTTACAGACCCCCTACAGAAATATGTGGGGTCAGTCAGATATATAGGGGGACTCGGCTTTTGCCTCGCCCCCTATAAACCTTACTGACCCCACATATTTTTGTAGGGGGTCAGTAACAAACTCAATAATTAATATTTACCATTGTCCATCCATGTTTCACGGCATGTTCACAGGAATTAGGTGGCTACTTTGTATATACAGGCAGGACTACTTGGATGTACCCAGTAGTAGAGCCCAAAAGGTTGTGGACTGACAATACTCAGCAAATGGTGTTATGTGGGTTTGTCAGTCAGAATACAGATTTTAATCAAACTTCACAGTGTGGGTAGGGGTCCTGCTGGAGTAAATGAAGCATGTGGGGGGGGGGGGGGGGGGGACAGTGGTGTGTGTGGGGGTTATACCTGGTCCTGCTGGAGTAAATGAAGCATGGGGGCGAGGACATGGGTGTGGTGGGGGTTATACCTGGTCCTGCTGGAGTAAATGAAGCATGTGGGAGGGGGTGAGGACAGGGGTGCGTGTGGGTAGTACCTGGTCCTGCTGGAGTAAATGAATGCCATTTAGTGGGGTAGTGGGAGTCCTTCTGGAGTAAATGAACACCATTACTCAAAATAGCATCAGAAATGATCAGGCATATGGAAGTAAAGCCAAAATCAAATGTTAAGTGATGTGTGTAAAACTCGTTGAGTCCTGTTAGTTTTTCTGTATAACTTGTATTATTGCAATCATTAGTATAACTTATTAGAATAATAAATTGTTTTTGCATATTACTAATTGTTGATTATATTGCACCAATAATATATTTAAACCTCCGTGGCCTAATGGTTAACGACGTTGCATTGTAAACCTTCGCCTCTCACCGCTGCAGGTTCGAATCCCACTGGGAGCTCGACTTGTAAGTGAGGAAGTGTCGATTCTTATGGATGGCAGGAGGTGTACAGTACTGGTTCTACCCAGGAAAAGTGGGGGTCTGCCTCCACTACAAAAAATCAACCGTCATAATATAACCTTACTTGTGTTGAAATGACGTAAAACACCATACTAACAAACAAACAAATATTTAAACCTGTGGTCGAATAACGAAGAAATATGAAAACTCAAATTTTATATATAAATTACATATAAATGCCAGCAGGTTTTTACTGCAATAAGTATTTACTCATCAGATTCAAAATGAATGAGCAACAAGGAACACGTTCATCGTAATTTTTTTTTTAAATAGTTCATGCTTCTTAAGTGAATGTGCATCCATTGAACATATTTTAAAAGAAACGACCATTATGATTAAATTTAGAAGCTGGAAATTAAAGACACCATATGACCATAACTGATAGTGCAACTATAATATTCAATTCAATTCACTTGTTCTAAATATTAGACCCATGCTTAGAACAATTTTCTTTATGTAAATATGGAAAAGTATAATACTAATGATTTTTAAAAGTTTGAGTATTTGTAGTAAATTGATGAGTAATGATACTCACAATTTAAAAAAACAGAGTTTGTAAAAAAAAATTGAACAAAAATACTCAAATACTTATCTACAGCTCTGTGGATAAATAAATGGAGACATACTAATTTTAATGTTTGATAAAAACCAAGATTGCCATGCATCCCTTTAATTTTAACTTTGTCCGACTATCAGGAGAGCACTACAATTATTCTAGTATGTTTTGTATAATGTTCAAACTTTTTTTGAAAATAAGTGAAATGGTCAAGTACATATAGAATAAAAAATATGGTGGTATTTCTGAAAAAACAAATTCAACAATTTTGTAATACCAAAGTTATCTCATTATACTGCCGTTGCAGGTGGACGTCCAGGTAACATGATGGGAGGTCCACCAGGGCCCCAGGGACAAGGTGGGATGATGGGAGGCCCTCCACGGGGACCACCACAGATGATGGGTAAGAGGAATGCTATCAAAGCTTTAATGATCTATTCTTTAATTCACTTGCATTGAGAAAGCCTACTTGCATTGAGAAAGAAATCTAATATTTACCGCAAAATATTAATACACTAATGATAGTTAATTATGTAAAGTTAAGTCTGTTTTATACTCTGCAAATTGTAGAAATTCGCTACTATGTATAACGTTCATGTTTGGACTCAATACATGATGTTAAGAATCTGAAAATTGTCTGAATAATTACGACAAAATTGTTGTTTTTAGCAGTTCTGTTTACAGACATCATCAAAATATAGTTATTATTTAGGAAATTAAATATTTCCAGCAAGGTTTATATTGTCCCAGATCAAAACCTGGTGGGCGGGACTTAAATATCATCGATACCAAGGGCCATAGGCCCGCTGTTTCGATGTGTTGTAAGTCCTAAGCACCAGGTTTTGATCGCGCACAATATAAACCGGCTGGAAATATTTTATTTCTTTAATATCGTCAGATTTTTATGTATTTTAATGCACACATTTTTGAGAGATTGAACATAATACAAATTGTCATTACTTGCATGTGTGCCCATCTTTCAACAACAAACAATTTTTTTTTAGAGCTTTATCCTCTTTTTAACAATTTCAACTTGTTGATTGAACGTACTGTGGCTTTAATGTTTTCTAGCATTTTAAATCATTTAAAATGACTTCCTAACAGTTGAAGGACGTTTTGTCAGATTTTTTTTTTAGGAATTTGAAAAACTCGCTCAATAACATATCAGCATTGAGTATTTTAATAAACTGTTAGATAAATTATAAGTTTTTGGTAATATGAATTTGTTTCTTCCTGGTTGTCTACACCATATACACTCCATGTATTCACATTTAGGTGGACAACCTGGGCCAATGGGAGTTCCACGACCAGGTCAGCCATTCCAACAAAACCCTGGTATGGGCGGTCCCCCAGGACCAGGACAAGGGCCGCCTCGCCCAGAATACAGGGATCCCAGGGATCCGAGGATGATGGCCCAGGGGGATGGTCGCGGCATGCCTGGTGGGCCTGGCGGACCACGCCCTGGCATGCCACCTCAGTCTATGGCAGGCATGCCACCTCAGTCTATGGCAGGCATGCCACCTCAGTCTATGGCAGGCATGCCACCTCAGTCTATGGCAGGCATACCATCTCAGTCCATGGCAGGCATGATGCCACAAAACATGATGGCGGTAAGTGTGGCAAATACCCCCACCTTCTTATGCACACATTTATTCCAGGTTGTTTCCAACCCGAATAGTGTCACTGCCCGTCCTAGCAGAAGGGTAGAATTACCCAAAATTTCTCTTTTGGCTTTACTGGCCGAAGGCCAGCAGAGCTAATGGGATGGCGAGTTGTTTGTCTGCTAACCTTTGCTCAAATAACATTTCCTCTGAAACTGATGGGTAGATTTGACAAACTTCACAGGAAGCATCCTTGCATGGTCCTCCCTCAGATTTTTACAAATCGTCCCGATCCGTCAACAAATATGGTCGCCGTTATTAAAAATAGAAAAATCTCTCAACAGCTTTTTCTCATGAACTGCTGGGTAGAATTGGACGAAACTTCACAGGAAGCATCCTTGCACGGTCCTCTCATATTTATTCAAATAATCCCGATCTGTCAACAAATACGGCTACCGTTACTAAAAATAGAAAAATCTTTAAACGACCGCTTCTCATGAACTGTTGTGTAGAATTTAACGAAACTACACAGGAGGTATCCTTGCATAATCCTCTCCTAGATTTTTACAAATTGTCCTGATCCATCGATAGATATGGCTGCCAGTACTAAAAACAGAAAAAAAATTCTCATAAACTGTTGGGTAAAATTTGACGAAACTTCACAGGAAGCATCCTTGAATGGTTCTCTCTCCGATTAGTACAAATCGTCCCAAGCCATCAACAAATATGGCCATTATTACTAAAAATAGAAAAAACAACTTCTCATGAGTTACAACCCTTGGATAAGTTAAAAATGCTAAACTTAACTTTGTTCACACTCTAGCTACTTCAACTTTCATTCGATCTATACTCAGTGAACTTGTTCAGATGTATCATGATCATATCATATCCTCCCTCACTTGTTATAAGAACCATATTAGGCAGTCATGCTCGTAAATGTCTCCATCATGACCATTGTAATGTTCAGGTATGGGTCACTTAAGTGGTGGCAAACAAACAATTATATTTCTTGTAAGAACAAATCTGCAGGGTGTCTACTTTGTGTGACAATACAGATTTAGTAAGGTAAACAACACTTTAATAACAAACACTTGAACAAACACTTGGTAGTACTATCTCTCTATGTCTTTTAGCTGCTGTACATTTCAACAGTAAATTCTATATTATTTTTTTTAACAGTTTGTAAATAGTCCATGTTCAACAACTTAAAAAATAAATAGTCCATGTTCAACAACTTAAAACTTAAAAAACTCAGAGTACTGTACTTAAGTAACTGCCCTAGTACTTTTAGAGTCTGCTATCATGCCCTAAAAACACTCGATAATACTGTTAGAGTCTGTTATTTGGTATCAGGGACCCTGATGGAATTAACAAAGCTGGGTTCTTCTGGGCTTCTGTGAATGCCAGTCTGTTACCGCTGCATCAAAATCGAATGTCTTGACGTCTGGACCTTGCATGGAGATGGCGATCAAGCTGTTCAATACATGGTTGGACATATTACTCCTGTAGGTTGTCTTGATGCGATTTAGAGTGCTGAATCCACGCTCACAATCTGTAAAAAAAAAAAACATGTATTTTAAAACAAATCACATTACTGTTTTACAAAGGTTGTTTGGGGCATCTTTGGAGGAGCTTTATAAACTGAGTAAATTGACATTTAACTGTATATAACTGTAGCACTGTAATTTATTTTGTAGCATATGTTGTTTTTTAAGTTTGTTAAAATTAATTATATTAATTACCAGCAGTGGATGTTGGAAGTAGGAGACCTACAGCTGCAATCTTAAACAACAAAGGATGGGACTCTCTTAGCTTGGTGGTGATCCACTCCATAGCTTGGTCAGCTGTCAGGTCAAGATCTGTCAAGGTGACTCGAACCTGCTCCCATTGCCCTCTCAATGCTGTGGTGTCCAAAGAAAACTGCGCAGCAAGTTGCTGAAAAATGACAAATAACATAATTATATTTTACATCACACCTCTGAAGAACAGACTTTTAAATGGTACACAGATGAAATCTAAATAAAAATTGAATTCTTTTTATAAATTGGTAGTTTTTTGTCAAATATTTGAATCATTACATCATCCCGAGTACACTTACATTTAATTCCTGTACACCATGTGTAGAAATCTCATCTTCGGCCACTCCCCTGACGTCAAACACGCTGAAGTTCTCAATCAGTGGCAGGTCTGGAAAGCGATCCTCAACATTCTCCACCATGTTCTGAAGGAACCTGTCGTACACCTGGGAAAGAAAACGCATGTCATCTAGAGCTCTAAATTATGAATATTGTTAATAAATATTTGAAAAATATGTGTTGTTATTATTGCTGTTGCCTGTTTTTCTCCATTGGTGCATTTTGTATAATGATAATGTCGGCAAATAATTCGTCCCCCACTCCCACACCCCAAATCCCCTGTTGTTTTACTTACATTCTTCTTGAATTCAGTCTGTTCTGCTTCTGTCGGGACAGACACGTTGAACCCCTGATCCTTCAAGGCAGTGATGTCGTCCTGGATAGCAGTGAAGTGGACTCCAGGTCTCTCCTGAAGTTGCCTGACCAGTGCTATAGTTCCGGATACCAGTGGCTTCACCGTTGTATACACCGCATCTCTGGCCTGAAAAACATTTTAACATTTTGATTTAAACAATTATTTACAAGAATACTATTGAAGTCATTGAATGAGATGGATGGGTACAATACAAAATGTTACAGTAGCAGATTTATCAGGTCAGGTAAAAGCAACAATTAGATAGGTTACCTGCATAGCCTTTGATAAAGCTGACATGTGCGGTAAAACGTCGCACATCATTCCCAGTGTAGCGATGAACTTGTACTTCTGTACAAACACGGACAGTCCAAGTGCCTGGGAGTCGTTCCGCTGCTGTGCCTCTCGTTCCAGGCTTGTTATGACGGCTGGCAGGCATCTCTTCAGAGTCTTTGTAGCCTGGTCATGCGACAACCAGCGCACATCTTTCGCCTGTGACAGCTTGTGAACTCCATCCTGGTACAGATCCTAAAAAGAAAATTAAATTGAATTCTATCTGCTGTAGCCATCTACTGACACTAAGTGGCTATGGCAAATTTCATTATGTATTTTCTATCTATTATTAATAACACAAGTTAAATATAAATTTAAAAAAATTCTCCAATGTTCAACCTATAAACAAAAATCTTATTGATCATCTTAGCTTAATGAACATACCTGGATTTGACGCAGACCGTCCATTCTTACAGAACTGTACTTGTAAAATCTATGTAGCTGGTCGAGTACATCTTTGAATGTCTTGATGTAGGCAATGCCTTTCGCTGACTGACCAACAGCAAGGGCTAGTCGATGGGCCACACAGTGGTTGGAGATGATGTGGGGCACATGTTGTCGCAGCTTGGCACCAACGCCGTTGTTCTTTCCAACCATAACAGAGGCCCCGTCACTCCCAAGTGCGCACATCTTCTGTAGGGGTAGGTTGATCTTGGTAAGTAACTCCAATAGGGCTGTCACTATACTCCCAGCTGTCCCATCAGAAAGGGGGATCATGGAGATGAACTCTGTGTGGCTGACACCATCCTTCAAGTACCTTAGAAAGAGAAGAAAAGTTGCGGTTGCACAGAAAATATGTCAGTGGTCAATTAGATATAAGATTTAATTATTGGTGAACATTCAATAAATGATATTTTAACACGCATCAGATTCAATTCAATTAAACACTGGTTGACGGTTGGTATTGTAGTTATTTTCAATTAAACGATTTACCCCTGTGCTATTACAAAGGGAATTATCAGTGACTATGCTAAAATTTAAATTAATTAAAATGTGTTGCAATACATTTTAAACCCATTTGCTTTTGTCTTACCTTGCATACACGATCATCTCCTTGACAACAGCTATGTCGGTAGTCTCGTCAATCATGATGGCGTACCACGGTGATGAACGAAGGTCCTCCAAGATGGGTGCCTGCACGAGTTTTCCCATGGTCAGCAGTGCTTCCTGTAAAAATCTCTGTGACTCGCCATTGTCATTCCCGCCATTGTTGAGATTGTTAAGAACACCAACGCCCTGCTCAATACCTGTCAAATGATATATAATATATACAAGATGTTGCATCAAATACAACATTATAACATAAAATATATTGCAATATCCACATATAAAATATGAAAGAAATAATAATAATAATAAAGAGCGCGAGACAGACGGGCAGGCAATAGAGACAGACAGAGAGTAAACTTACACAAATCCAAGAGTGGTTTGTAATTGGTGGTGTGTGGAAGTTCCCTCTTCATCAGCCAGTACAAACACCGAAAGGCTGCAACTCGTGCTTGCTTGTTAAGGCTGCCCATGGTCTGTATACTGGTATCAACCCCTTGAGCTGGCTTCGTACGGTTGACTTCAAATGCCATGGCCTCAATGTGCGTCTCAGATTTCTGGTGTCTCACAAGGGAATCTCTAGCAAGCCACATGCATGGTACGTCTACCCAGGTAGCCTTCCCAATCTGGGCACGTTTGGGGCGTCGCTGGTGCCGGATACACAGCTTGCACATCATGCCTGCAAAAACAAAAACAAAATATTATTAAACCCCCCTCACCAGTTCTAAATATTTTTAAACAACAAAACATCACTACATGACATGCTTTTTGTTTTAATTTAATTTTCAGTCATTTTTTTGGTGAAATACATTGCAGTAGACGGCTTTTTTTATTTTATCATAATTATTCATGTTTAACCTTCATGTACAAATGAACCTTCATGTACAAATGAATACTATTTTACCAGCCAAAATCTTGTTTTGTGTGATGAACCCTTAAAGAAAAGACAAAAAATTATCAATTCAATCTAAAAATAAAAAGTTTCCATTAATTTACAAACTACATCAAACAATGTTTACCATTTTCAAACTCGTCAACCCATGGAAAGTCGTTCTTCCAATCTGGATTAAAACCAGATGATCGTTGTTTGATCTTCTTGGGAGTAGATACAGACACAGTAGTTTGAGGTTCGGGCTCGGACACGGACGTACTGGGTTCGGGCTCGGACACAGACGTAATAGGTTCGGGCTCGGGCACAGACTGAACAGACGGATTCTGTCGTATAAAAAACTTTACTATCCCCGCAGAACTAGACGTACGTGAACGCTTCATATTTATTACCGAAGTAACATTACTTCTGATCTTCGGTTTATATACACAAATACATATTCTCAAAATTTAATTATAGTTACTCGTTAATACTTACCCACGGAGACTGTGAAAATTTTACAATTAGCGTAGCGCCTTTTTTCTGTTCTTTCGCCACCTCTCCAAACATCCATGTTTACCCCAACACTGTCTCTTTAATCTTTTCCCCATTTTAATCCCTTGTTTATCCAGCAGTTATCCAATTATGTAATTAACGAGCATCCAATAAACCATCAAACATGACACACATCCCTAATCGTTCACAGCTTCAAACAACACCTGTGTAATCACCGACTAATAACACACTCCAGTGCACGCGCATACACAAGGTCACTTGCTGAGTAGCTTCTGGCAGTGATCCAATTACCAGACACAGTTGAGACAGTAGTGTATCACGCGTTTAAGTCAAGCGCTGTATGTCGCGATCAAAGCACAGCGGCGGCTTTGTAGACACCGCGGGATATGGTTTTTCGGAAATCAAGCACAGCGGGCCCGCTGTGCTAAAAGCGCCTGGGGAAGACCCTGTTTACCATATATATTTTCTGATGCAATAATGGTCGCTTGGAATTTGAGTATCTGAGTAACACTGTATGTGAAAAACAAACTTTAGGAGCTCATGTTTTATTGTATATACTATTGTACTATGACGAGACTTTAATAAACTATAAAACTATAATATTTATTAGTTCATTCATTTGTGTTAATAATGCCATTTGTATATTGTTTTTTTATGCATTGTTGATTCACAACAAAAACAACCCTGAGCATGTTTGACCTTCATTCATGAAATAGGACAGTGGAAAGTTATATAACGTTACTGGTAATAAATTAATTGCTATTTTATCATCCAAATTTATTTCAAAATAGAGGCGGCGGGTGAAATTTTATTTTTATTTTTTATTTTATACGACAAATGGAATATAGCCTCGGCACAAGGCAAAAATAAAAACACATACTACTGAGTACTTCCAAGATTGAAAACACATTTTTTAGTCTTTCATACTTTTAGCAAACTTTCTTTATTTTTTCTTTTCTTTAATTTTTAGCTCTACTGATCAGAGATCAGCAGAGCTTATGCCGTGGTGCAGCGTCCGTCCGTCCGTCTGTCCGTAAACTTTTATTTGTAGCGACTTTACAGCTGAAACTACTGGATGGATATTCATGAAACTTTACAGAAATGTTGCCCATAAAGTCTAGTTGATCCTAGCAAAAATTCATGTTGATGTGAAATCCAAGATGGCCGCCAAAGCTAAAAATAGAGTTTTAAAATACAAGTTTGTAGCGACTTCTTCTTGAAAACTATAAGTGATATTGATATGGGACTTTTTCTAAAATGATCAGCATGACATGATGTTGATCCTAGTCAAAAATCGTTTTGATTCACCGTTAAACATGGCTGCCGCGGCCATCTTTGTTTACATAGAGTTATATAGTAAAAACTTGTAGCGACTACTTCTCTGAAACTACTTGGCGGATTGTCATGAAACTTTACAGGAATGTTGCTCTTGATGTCTTATTGATCCTAGAAAAATTTAAGGTCGGCCGGAAATTCAAGATGGCCGTCACAGCTAAAAATAGATTTTTAAAAAATAAGTTAGTAGCGACTACTTCTTGAAAACTATAAGTGATATTGATATGGGACTTTTTCTAAAATGATCAGCATTACATGATGTTGATCCTAGTCAAAAATCGTTTTGATTCAACGTTAAACATGGCTGCCAGCGGCCATCTTTGTTTACATAGAGTTATATAGTAAAAACTTGTAGCGACTACTCCTCTGAAACTACTTGGCGGATTGTCATGAAACTTTACAGGAATGTTGCTCTTGATTTCTAATTGATCCTATAAAAATTTCAGGTCGGCCGGAAATTCAAGATGGCCGTCACAGCTAAAAATAGATTTTTAAAAAATAAGTTTGTAGCGACTACTTCTTGAAAACTATAAGTGATATTGATATGGGACTTTTTCTAAAATGATCAGCATGACATGATGTAGATCCTTGTGGAAAATTATTTTGATTCGACGTTAAACATGGCTGCCAGTGGCCATCTTTGGTTACATAGAGTTATATAGTAAAAACTTGTAGCGACTACTCCTCTGAAACTACTAGACGGATGTTCATGAAACTTCACAGGAATGTTGCTCTTGATGTCTAGTTGATCCTAGGAAAATTTCAGGTCGGCCGGAAATTCAAGATGGCCGCCACAGCTAAAAATAGATTTAAAATAAATAAGTTTGTAGCGACTACTTCTTCAAAACAATAAGAGATATTGATATGGGACTTTTTCTAAAATGATCAGTATGACATGATGTTGGTCCTTGTCGAAAATCGTTTTGATTTGACCTTAAACATGGCTGCTTTGTTTACATAGAGTTATATAATGAAAACTTGTAGCGACTACTTCTTTGAAACTACCTGACGGATTTTCATGAAACTTCACAGGAATGTTGCTCTTAATGTCTTATTGATCTTAGCAAAATTTCAGGTCGGCCGGAAATTCAAGATGGCCGCCACGGTTAAAAATAGATTTTCAAAAAACAAGTCTGTAGCGACTACTTCCTGAAATCAAAATCAATCAGTAGAGCTTCAAGGTCATTGACCTCTTGTTTTTATTTTATTTTTTTGAAGAAATAAAAATTACCGGGACGGCATAAAAAAACGTGGGAGGGCGGGTGGGGATGATAATCTAGCAATGAATTTATTATGGCCTTAATAAGATTAGGGAAAGTTCTCGGATTCCTATGTCAACTTTCCCTCTAAGTAACCTGTAACATGATGATGATCCGTTAAATAACATACATATTTAGTTCTAGCTTACAAGGCAAAGCCTTTCTTTCTCATTGTATTGCTTAATTGCATCATTGAATGTGTTGAAACGTAATTATACAAACATGTATGTATCCACAGGGTGGTATGCCCAACCTGGCTGGACTCGGGGGACTCCAGGGAAGCCTACCCATGCTGTCAGGAAGCTCTGTCACACCACAGGATCAGGAGAAGGTAACCAATATTGTTGATTGTGGTCAGATAGGAAGACAAAATCTTACAGACAGAATATGTTTTATATTAAAATGTCAAATAAAACAGTTAAAGGCCAGAGTCCTACCATAACTGCAGAGACAAGGGAAAACGTCTACTTTGTTGCTATTCACAACACTCTATATAAAGCATTCCAGCAGGCCTAATATTCATCAAACTTTTGAGCACAAGAATCTGACTCGACTCCAAATCTCAATTTTTTTAATTCCAAATAAAAACAATTTTACAAGCAAATTACTATATAAACGAGTAATTTTAAAGGTAATTTAACAGAAAATGTCTGAAAATCACAATTATTACCCATACTTTTGTTTTGATAGGGTTTGCAAAAAAATGAGATTTTGAGTCTGAGTCTGATTCTTGTGCTCAAACATATGATGAATTTAGGCGTAGAGAAAAAAAGAAAAGAAAATGAGATATCCCCTACTTCACATTTGAAACTTAGCAAAACTTTTTTTGAATACATGGAGATTTATTCTGACAGTCAAATATGACTTCAATCCATTACTTTAAAGTGCTATGCTAAAACATGTTTTGTTTTGTTGTTGGCTATAATATTAAGATTTACTCCCAGTGATATTAATAGCCAATCGAGTACGGTGGAGGTAGACAATGTGTGTGTCTGCAGTGTTACACCATGGACGTTCTATAGTAGCTGTCTTGGTGCATACAGTTGAACCCTAGCCTTTAAGGAAGTCCTGTAACTAATCCTTTCAATACGTTATTGTGAACATGCATGTGAACACATTAATAACTACATAGTGCCCCATTAAACAATGTACTTATGCATTATAAGGAGTAAGTTTATTTTTATTACAGGTATTGTTTACATTACAGTGTAAACGTAGGCTGTCTTAGTCAAATAAAAAGAGATGGTTTTCATACCCCCGCTTTTACAAAGTGAAGTGGGGCCTATATAGGAAACACGTTGTCTGTCCCGTTGCGTCACGTAACACATTTTTTGTCTCATTCCGTAACATATTTTTAATGCTTGCATATCTCAAACCCTTTTGAATGGGTTGTTCCCAAACTTCATATACTCATAACAACTGATGACCTTATGTCCCTCTAAATCACCCATCATTGATTGCCTAATTTATTACATAGTTGTGGCCCTTTGTTTGACTTTGTTCCCAAACTTCATGTTCACATAACAACTGATGAACTTGTGTCCCTGTACATCACCCATCATTGATTGCCTAATACATTACAGAATTATGGCCCTTCGTTTGACTTATAATTTTCCTCTCTAATATTGTATTAGTTTTAACATATTTCTTCTCCAACATTTTCTAATTGATTGTTCCCAAACCTTGTGTACACATAACAACTGATGACCTTTATAAGTCCTTTTACATTACACATTGTTGATTGCCTAATTTATTACAGAAGTATGGCTCTTCCTTTGAATTTCACTTTAAAACTTTTCATGGCTTGTTATTACCCTTGACATACAGTTCACAAGTGATGATATGATCCGTCTCTGCATCAATTGTTTTTCGATTCTGCAATATTTCTTTACAGAATTATGGACCTTTGTTTTACTTAAAATTTTATTCACATTAAAAATTAAACACATATTTTAGACATTTATGTTTCTTGATTTTGCCCATCCTCATCAGCAAAAAAGCAGGGGTATTCATCACCTGCAGTGATAGTTTTAGTTTTAAATAATGAGTATTTCAATTAGTGCCGACATTGAGGGAAAACAATACAAATTTGATGGTAATATTATACCATCCCTCCCTCTCTCCGGGTTGTGCGTTATCATTTTACATTTGACCAGTTGTGTATTTATGCTAAATGTGTGATACATATGTTGATTTCAGGCCGCCCTCATCATGCAGGTGCTACAGCTGACCGACCAACAGATCGCCATGTTACCTCCCGATCAGCGGCAGAGTATTCTCATCCTCAAAGAACAGATATCGAAAAACGCACAATAACATCATCTGTTTATGTGCTCATTAATTTTATCTTTATCTTTTCATCTGTCATGTTCTCATGTGTATTTTTTATGATTGTGAATATTTACTTTAATAAAGTAACATCTTGTCATATTGTGGTGTTTCCCAGAAATTATTGTCTTGTTCTATTGGTTGCGCATGGTCAGACTTGTCCGTTTGCATTTTTAATGTGATTGTTCTCCTCCCAATACTAAATGGTGGAATTTCATGAAACTTCACGGGAACATTTCTTACAGCATCTAGATATTTCCTAATATTACATATTTGTCTGTGATTTGTATAGGAAATCCTGGGAATAGAAAGCTATATCTACTCGTTTGCTCTACTCGGAAATATCTCCTGCCAAATTACGTTCCGATTGTTTTACGGACGTCGTCGTCAGATTCCGCCACTAGGGAATAACGATTACGGAAATTAACGAAGTGTTCCGGTTCCACTTGTTTTGTTTGTATGACGTAACGACGTCTTGGCGTTCTCGTGCAAACTGGTGTAAACTGGTGTAAAAAGGCGTGATCCTTAGAAATATTAATAAAATATCATTTTAAATTATGTAATATATAGTTTAATAACCAGTGTTTTTGAGATACTGAAAATATCTCCCTCGGTAGAGAAATGGCCCTGATATAAGAACTATTGCTCCGCACTCATTCTTATATCGGGGGCCATTTCCCTACCTCGGGAGATATATCCCGTATCTCAAAAGCACTGGTTATTAAACTATCTCCTACGCCTGTAAAACTGTAAGATATTTACTGAAGTTATTAGCATGAAGTTTAGTTGTTCCTTAATTAAGTCCAGCAATTTGGTTTTCAAAAGAGCCACCAGTGGCAATTCTATGTTTTTGGCCATCTGACATTTATAGGAAAATGTTGGGATTCCTGCTGGAACCTACTTCTCGTAAACTTTTCCTGGAACTTTTCTTTGTGAAACTTTGATTTACAACTTCCTGCAAAATTCAAGATGGCTGCCACAACTAAATAGAACAGTTTATGATCGCTACTTTTGTAGAGCTATTGATACTTGATCTTTACTTAATTGTTTGGCATGACATGTTGGTTGTAAATAAAATGTGAAGAGTACGCAAGAGAAGCCTGCCCGCAGCCATCTTTGTTTACATAGACTTCTGAAAGTAAAATGTGATCACTTCTTAAGTTCTAAACTTTGATCAGGTCTTCATGAAACTTCACTGGAAAATTCCTTATAATACCTTGTAGGTCTCAACTGAAGTTCAGATTCCTTTGATTGCAGATGGCCGCCACAGTGTGTGATTGATACTGCTCTTAGAAGTAAAAAATGTTAAGATAAGGGATCTTTGCTAAAGTAAAATGCACGATATTTAAAATTGATTCCTTTGATTGCAGATGGCCGCCACAGTGTGTGATTGATACTCCTCTTAGAAGTAAAAAATGTTAAGATAAGGGATCTTTGCTAAAGTAAAATGCACGATATTTAAAATTCAGTTCAGGGTGAGAAAGTTCTAGGCCCATTTTCCATATTTTATCTCGTACATGGAGCATGAGCCTGGCATGTTCATGCCTGTTAGGCGTCATATATAGAGGATCTTAAACAAGTTCCCATTTCATTTTAGATTTATGAAACGAGTTTGAATTATTTTAATTTTAACGAGCCTTTTGGCGAGTTAAAAAGTTTCATAAATCTTATATGGAATGGGAACGAGTTTAAGATCCTTTTTATCACAAAACATTGCAATCAAGTTAGTAAAAATTAATTCAGACGGACATAGAACGGCCACGACGTCAGACACACTTGAGCGCCAAAACGTCATAAAATATGTGACGTCGTTAAGTCGCATCTCACACATAACGTTGTGTATAAAAGAGTTCGTGTTTTACCTCTTTACAAAATAGCAGTTTACGCCAACTTTTTAACAAACCAACAACAATGTTTTGTATAACATGCATTATTTTTATAAGCTGTCACAAATAATAACTTTATGACTCAGATCTGGGTAAATTTGTAATAAATAAAATAGTTTCAGTTAATAAACTTGCGCAGTGTTACAGGTTTAACTCAACCAATCAAAATCGTTCCAGGTTGTATTACACGTGTGTCATACAATAGAATATTAAATGGGTGTTCGACACTGCTAACAAGGAACGTTATGTGATAAAACCTTTCATGTGTTGGTGCGCCTTAAAACACAATTCAATTCAACTAGAAGACCTGCAGGTCGTGCCCTAAGGTGAAGTTGTCCAGATTTTTGATTTGACCAACACCCATGTCAATACCCTGAGATGTTCATCCCTTACATACTTAATATTTAATTTATTTAATGTCATTAACAGTGGGGGATGCAAATCGTAGCGGAGACGGGACGTGACCTATGTTTTGTTCAAAATAGATCACAGAAACCGGAATTTGCACATGATGTTCGATAAGGAACATTCTGGTGCAGTTTGGTGAAAATCCTGCAAGAAAGAAGCACTATACGCATGTCGTAGCGGAGACCAGATGTGCTATATATTTCGTCGAAAGTAGGTCACAGCGACCCAAAATTTTGCTCATGATGTTAGATGCATATAAGAAATATGCTGGTGAAGTTTGGTGAAAATTCTCAAGAAAGAAGCAAGATACACATGTCGTAGTGGAGACTGGATGTGTTCTACATTTCATCAAAAGTTGGTCGCAGCAACCCAAAATCTGGCATGTGATGTTAGATGCATGTAAGGAACATTGCATTTAAGTTTGGTAAAAATTCTGCAAGAAAGGAGCAAGATATGCATATAAGACGCATTTTATAGCGGAGACAAGATGTGACCTATATTTCGGCAAAAGTAGGTCACAGTGACCCAAAGGTTTGCCTATGATGTTAGATGCATATAAGGAACATTTTGTGGAGGGGAGACATTGTTTTTGTGCTGTCTGTCGTCTGTATGTCACAAACTTTGTCTGGACTAGTTCTCCTGAACCTCTTGCTGGATTTCAACGAAACTTTGCAGGGATGATCAGTACCAAGCCTAGTGCATATTGTCGCCGTGTTACAGCAGTGTTCAACCTGGAGGGCGACATAAGCGACTTTGTCGCTTTTTCCTCCGTGACTTTGCTTTTTTTTTAGCCGACGGCGAAGTTTGTCGCCTTCAGATTGACCACTTCGCTTTTTTCCCGCCCTCAAGTGAAGTGTAACCAGTCCTTTAATTGACCTGTTGTTTATGTCTCAAGACTGGCAAAGACATCTCTGGGAAGGGATTATGCTATTTGCTTTGATCGATCACATCAGAAACCCCATTTTCGCACCTCGCCATGTTTTGTTTACAAATTAGACTGTACAGGGAATACACACGCCTTATCCAATGAGATTGCGTATAGCTGAACAATTGACCAATCGTAGGTTCCGTTAATGTTAGACAAGTGCGTGTTGAAAACGTGATCGAAACAATAATCTGAAATAACTTATGAGGTGATTAAATGATACCACCGAATAATGATTAGAGTTGTGTTTTCTCAATTGTTTGATAAAACGGACCTTTTGGCATTCCAAACAATGCATGAAAAAAGAGTTAATAATAGATGACATTTCTACTGAATTTTCGGCAATATTTTACTTCCGGAAAAGTGCGGTGTCATAGTAGTTCGGATATGTACATAAGTTTGGATGGAGGAAAAACTTTTTTTTTTATTAAATAGTGTTTTTAGCTTGGGAATTGGGAAACAAAACACATAAATTGGTCTTATATATCTTAATGAGGAATAAACCTTTTAGGAAGAAGTTTGAGAATCATATTTACACCTTCATAGAACTCCATACAAATAGATAGAAAGATGAATAAATAAAGATACATGCAATATATTTATATTAATTCTTCTCTCAATCCTTTCTTCTATAGTTACAGTATATATATATATATAAGTAAAGAGTGCCTGTGAGTGTGAAAAAAACCAATAGGGTGTATACATGTATATCAGTTAATAATTAACAATAACCGATTGCACGCTTAATTTAAAAGATCGTGTCTCCCTCACTTCTCCCTATTTTTTGGTCACTTCTATTTTCTTTGGAGGGAGAAATCACTTCCCTAAAATCCAGGCCTAGTTTGAACCCTGTTACGGTTGAATGTTTTTTGGCGGAGTTATGACCTTCTAAAGGTTTTAATACACAAACTTTGTCCGGAATAGTTCTCCCGAACCTCTCGCTAGATTTCAACGAAACTTTGCAGGGATGATCAGTACCAAGCCTAGTTGTGCATATCATCGCCGTGTTTTGGTTGAAGGATGTTTGGCAGAGTTATGGCCCCTTTAAAGGTTTTAATACACAAACTTTGTCCGGACTTATTTTCCTGAACTGCTTGCTGGATTCAACGAAACTTTGCAGGGATGATCAATAGCCATGTTCCGGCTGAATGATTTTTGGCAGGGTTATGGCCCTTTAAAGGTTTTAATACACAAACTTTGTCCGTACTAGTTCTCCTGATCCCCAAGCCAGATTTCAGCAAAATTTAGTAGAGATGATCACTGCCAAACCTAGTTGCGCATATCATCTTCATGTTCCAGCTGAATGATTTTTGGCAGTTTTATGGCCCTTTCCTCAGTGGGGGAGACATCTGCTTTCACTAAAAACAACCTCTAGTATACCTTGGGTTTCAAAGAACACAACTTGATCTTTTGTTTGGTATTTTTTATTCTTTTCCATCTATTTAGTAACAGTTGATCAAGAAATAAAACAACAATTGACTGTTTAGTGTGTTGTTGTGAATTATTCCATGAAAGTAACAACTTTAATATAAAATAAGCTGTTTTATATTGGTTTGTTGTGGATTTTAGCATGATCCCCTAAAAGGAAATTGTTATTATACGACTGACAAAAAATACTATTGCATAGTTATGGGTAAGGTACATTAAAGATAGCATCTAAACAGTATGTGTAAAAAAAGTACATAATTATACTACACTGGCCGATTTATTAACTATTTAAAAAGTTATTTAATCTGTTAAATAAAATGGTGGCTACCAAGATAATGGCTTCAGAAGGCCAAAAGATGCCAATGGTTGATGGCTACGTTGACAAAAAAAACAACTAACCACATTATAACATTTTTTAATTGCATATTAATTCTTAAAAATAGAATGTATTTAAATGTAAACATTTTAAAAGAAAGTGCATTTTTTCATAATCATTATTTGATACATGTCCCTCATTGTTGATAAACAGGGTATATATTTGACATACCGGTAGCGAGTGAAAAGATAGGTTTGTTACAACTTCATTAAAAATGTGTTGTCTATAAAAACAATTACACCCCCACTTATAAATATCAATCTAGGCCTGATTCTGATATCTGCTGGCAAAACAATAACAAGAGGTCAATGACCTTGAAGCTCTACTGATTGATTTTGATTTCAGTAAGTAGTCGCTACAAACTTGTATTTTGAAAATTTATTTTTAGCCGTGGCGGCCATCTTGAATTTCCGGCCGACCTGAAATTTTGCTAGGATCAATTAGCCATCAAGAGCAACATTCCTGTGAAGTTTCATGAAAATCCGTCAAGTAGTTTCAGAGGATTAGTCGTTACAAGTTTTCATTATATAACTCCATGTAAACAAAGATGGCCACTGGCAGCCATGTTTAAGGTCGAATCAAAATGATTTTCGACAAGGACCAACATCATGTCATGCTGATCATTTTAGAAAAAGTCCCATATCAATATCACTTAGAGGTTTCAAGAAGTAGTCGCTACAAACTTGTTTTTTAAAAACTTATTTTTAGATTTGGCGGCATCTTGGATTTCACATCAACATGAATTTTTGCTAGAATCAACTAGACTTCATGGGCAACATTTCTGTAAAGTTTCATGAAAATCCATTCAGAAGTTTCAGAGGAGTAGTCACTACAATAAAAAGTTTACGGACCGACGGACGCCGCACCACGGCATAAGCTCTGCTGATCTCTGATCAGTCGAGCTAAAAATGATTAAACTTTTGACCAGAGGAACCATTTTGATCACATGCTTAACAGTCCTGTTTGTTCATAATGATGAAAACAAACACATAGAACACAAAACATAGTTTCATAAAGATAGGCACCCAGTGTATGAGCCATTAGTGTATTTTCGAATAAAAAACGAATAAAAAACGAGACAGGTGTTGCTTTTTCAGCAGCGGCAAAGGCGTAACTTTCAAGTTTTGCGGTTAGGTCATTTTCTCACAAACTAGAACTTTCAATCTTTGCTTATAGTTGTATCTTAAGTGGTACATTGCAACGTGACAAAGTAAATGTGGAAGTGACCTTGACCCTCCAAGGAAAGGGCAGATAATAATTTGTACCTTCAACTTTTGCGAGGAGGTCAATTTCTCCCAAACTGTATGCACTACTCTTTTCAAACTTTGCTTATAGTTGTATCTTGGGTGGTACATCGCAACTTGACAAAGCAAATGTGGATGTGACCTTGATCCTCCAAGCAAAGGGCAGATAACCTTATAATTTTTACCTTCAACTTTACAATTATGTATATACTTGATTGTTTATATCAATGTAAATACTGCTGATTGAGTAAAGGACTCACACTTACATATACGAGTATCATTACAATAAACACAATATACGTGCATGTGGAGAACATTCTGCAGAGTAATATAAGGATAGATAGAGAATATTATGTCTTCGTTTTCGTGCCGAGCCTAATAAACTTGATAGTAAAAGGCACTGACATAATATTCTATTTATCATGTAGATTATCCACAATTTTTGTATGAATTACTATTATTACCTATTTCTCAGAATGTTACGCTTATCAAGGACGCCACCATGTTGTTGTTTTTTGTTTGTTTTATGACGTCAGGCAACGTTACGTGCATGACGTCAGATAACGTTACGTACAATAAATGCCGAGGGATTCCGCATTGATTTGCTCTATTGGTCAGTGCCCAATAAAGCAAAATTTAATAGGTCACCCCTTTATTAGGCAGAAAAGTGCTTATCTGCATGATAAAGTGAAATACGATGTCCAGACATGGATTACATCTACTAGATGGGCACTTTCTGGAGCACGAGTGTCACCTGTCTGAACACGGGCTATGATATGGACATGATACGATGTAAAGACAGGTAGTATGTCTACTAGATGGGCACTCTCTGGAGCACGAGTGTCGTCTGCTTGAACACAGAGTATGATATGGCCATAATACAATGTCTAGCCATGGAGTACATCTACTAAATGGGCGCTCTATGGAGCACGACTGTCACCTGTCCGAACACTGGCTATGATATGGACATGATATGATGTCCAGACATGGAGTACATCTACTAAATGGGCGCTCTATGGAGCACGAGTGTCACCTGTCTGAACACTGACTGATATGGACATGATATGATGTCCAGACATGGAATACATCTACTAGATGGCCACTCTCTGGAGCACGAGTGTCACCTGCCTGAACACAGACTATGATATGGCCATGCTGTCTTTTGAAAAATTCAAACAGTTACACATGCACAATCATGATGGCAATAGTTTCCTTTCTCTAAAGCAACTGTTTAGAATGTTTACATGCAGATTACGTTCATATTTACCAAAAACATTAGGAACAAAATCTAGGCAATTCAAATATTATAATAGTCTAATTTGCTGGTAGGCCATTGAATTTTCCAACTTTTTCCAACTTTACCCAAAACGTACACAGAATCTCCAAATTACTTAGATTGTCTATCCCTAGCTTTACATCCACAACGGGTTGATTAAAATCAAAACATTGCATAATATCACAACTCTGATGATTAAAATCAAATATCTACACATTTAACAACTAATACCGTGTATCATAATCATAAATAACAATTTAACAACTGGAAGCCTAAGTAAACAATTATCAAGATAATTTGTCGGCCCGTCCACTGTTCCAGTAAGCTTCAGTCTGCATCGCTGTCAGTCGGGACACAGTACGCTCAAAAGCAAACAGTTCCTCCTCCCCTGTGAATATACTGGCTAAGGAATCTGATGCCTGGAAAGCAAGTGAGAGTTAAAACTTGATTAATTCATTTTCTATATAAAAGGTCAATTCCCCTCCAGACTTATTCACAATCAACAGTCTATATATAGAATTTATGAGATTGATTGTACGATGTTTAACACCCTTTTTTTTGAAAATTTTAGGATATAATTATATGATTGTTGATTGTTGATTAGTAATGGTGGAGGCAAATCACCCACTTATTCCTGGGTAGAACCAGTACTGTATACCTCCCGCCATCTGTAAGAATCGACACTTTTTCACTTAAAAGTCAAGCTCCCAGTGTGATTCGGACCCACAGCGGTTCGAGGTTAGAGGCAAGAGGGTTTCAAATGCAGCATCTTGAACCTCTTGGCCATGGAGGCTTACGCACTTACGAAATTCACACAAACTGACAGTGGGTATTTAGTCAGAACTGTTAAAATCACCTAATGTAAATAAAAAGTGTTGAAATGTAATAAATTAATCCATCAACAAGTGGGTTTGATTGTCAAAAAATATTTCGCTCAATGGAAGGCGTGATTTGTGTTGGCACTCGTTCTCACAACTCACTCGTGAAACAACAACACCAGAATTACTGGCTATCAAATAATCTCTAACTCTGAAAACAACAGTACTATCATCATTTGCAGTCTGTAGTAATTTATGCAAGATTTAAAGCATGATTAATATTAAATATTCATTTAATAACATTGTTTTATTTAAAATGCATTGCAACTTTAGATTCGGCCTCTACATAATACTAGTTTTCATTTGATCAACTTACCCCTTTAATACCTAGGTCATCCATTAACATTCTGTTTGTATCTTCCTCTCTGAGGCTCATTTTTCCCTCCGTAAATAATTCTTTTGGAAAAGCTGCAGCCGAACAGACAAACCGTACCTACACAAAAATAAATGGAACAGGTAATCCTTCAATAATTACAGTCATACGCCATGAGCTTATTTCAGCCAGTTAAGAGCTTGGTTAGGTTGCAGGTTAAAGTTTTATGAAAAGGTGCATAACTTTGCAAAAATGCAAGTCAGATTTTGTGCTTTCTGTCTGTCTGTCTGTAGGTCTCACCGTCTGTAGGTCTGTCTGTGTCACAAACGATGTCCGATCAATAACTAGAGAATGGTTGGACCTAGAGTCCTCAAACTTGGAAGGATGGTTGGTCATGACAAGTAGATGACCCCTATTGATTTTGGGGTCACTAGGTCAAAGGTCAAGGTTGTGGTGACATCGACTATTAAAACGGGGCAAAGAATAGGGCCACTGCAGATCCCTTTGGAGGGGTAGGCGGAGGGGTAGAATCTCCCCAAATTCATGTTCATTTTATCTTTTTTTGTTCATGTTCATTTAAGGTCTTCATCATGATCCCTGCATTGTTTCACGTGCCATCTTGCTCACATCAAAAGAGCAGTGGCAGAAAAACAATTATGGCTCCAGCGTAAATGGGAGTTCTTACGATAGAATTTGCATCAACTCTGCAGTTCAGGGTGAGAAGGTTCTAGGCCCATTTTCCATATTTTATCTCGATGTACATCGAAGATGAGCCTGGCATGTTCTTGCCTGTTAGGCGCCATATAACCTGTAATGTGTTGGTGCGCCTTAAAACCCCAATTCAATTCAATTAAAACGATGTCCGATCAATAACTAGAGAAGGTTGGACCTAGGGTCCTCAAACTTGGAAGGATGGTTGGTCATGACAAGTAGATGACCCCTATTGATTTTGGGGTCCCTAGGTCAAAGGTCAAGGTCGTGGTGACATTGACTATCAGAACAATGTCCGATCAATAACTAGAGACTGGTTGGACCTAGGGTCCTCAAACTTGGAAGGATGGTTGGTCATCACCAGTAGATGACCCCTATTGATTTTAAGGTCACTAGGTCAAGGTCACGGTGACATTGACTATCAAAACGATGTACGATCAATAACTAGAGAATGGTTGGACCTAGGGTCCTCAAACTTGAAAGGATAGTTGGTCATGACCAGTAGATGACCCCTATTGATTTTGGGGTCACTAGGTCAAAGGTCAAGGTCGCGATGAAATGATGTCCGATCAATAATTACACAATGGTTGGACCTAGGGTCCTCAAACTTGGAAGGATGTTTGGTCATGACCAGTAGATGACCCCTATTGATTTTGGGGTCAATGGTCAAGGTCAAAGTGACCTTCACTATCAAAACGATGTCCGATCAATAACTACACAATGGTTGGACCTAGGGTCCTCAAACTTGGAAGGATGGTTGGTCATGACCAGTAGATGACCCCTATTGATTTTGGGGTCACTAGGTCAAATGTCAAGGTCCCGGTGACCTTGACTATCAAAACGATCCCGATCAATAACTAGACAATGTTCGATCAATAACTAGAGAATGGTTGGACCTAGGGTCCTCAAACTTGGAAAGATGGTTGGTGATGACCCGTAGATATTAGGCGAAACAAAATAATATGTGTGGTTCAGGTAACACTGGCAAAAAAAATTCTCAGTAATGAATTCAATTCTTATAATGAATTTAATATTCCTTCAGCTTGATTTGTTTGGCATTATCAAAAACAAATTTTTCGGTTTTGATTTTTTTTTGATTTTTTTAATATTTGTTTATTTTTAAAAAAAATTATGTGGCCTTACTGATACAGATAGAAGATACAGTCACAGGGATATTGAATATCAAAACGATCTCAGATCAATAGAGAACGGTTGGACCTAGAGTCGTCAATTATGTCTGTTGGGGCGAGTGGGGGAGCCATACGTTTTTGTCCCATGGACAATAACAATTTCTAGTTGGACATGTGTAACGACATTCCTTAAAGTGAGACGAAAATGTGTGTGAAGTTTTATTAACATAGGTCAAATGCTAGTTGGTAACCTGCAACATGTACCCTTCTCTGCCTGCTAGCTGGTACCCTGTAATATGTACACATTCTCTGCCTGCTAGCTGGTACCATGTAACAATTACCCACGCTCTGACTGCTAGCTGGTACCCTGTAGCATTTACCCACATTCTGCCTGCTAGCTGGCACCATGTAACATTTACCCAAGTTCTGCCTGCCAGCTGGTACCCGTAACATTTACCAATGTTCTGCCTGCTAGCTGGTACCCTGTAACATTTACCCATTCTCTATGAGTTGGTACCATGTAACATTTACCCATTCTCCGGGTTGGTCCCCTGTAACATTTACCCATTCTCTGTGAGTTGGTACCCTGTAACATTTACCCATTCTCTGTGAGTTGGTACCCTGTAACATTGTGAGCGCCTACCTTGTTATCATAGAAGGTATCTATCATGGTGATAAACCGCTTGGCTTCCGACTTGTGTTTCAGCGTCATCTTAGGTACATTGCGTAATATCACCGTGTCGAAGTGGCGACTTATCTCTATATAATCAATAGCTCCAAGGGCCTGAAAAAATGTTAGCTAAGTCTAAAATGGTGAAACATGTTGCCCATTTGTTAATAATTGATATATACGTGTAAAACAGTCTATTAAATCATTTTAGAATTAGTTTTTGTCTTGACATATATCAGAAAGTCAAGAAACTATTTACTCAATTAGCAATGCAAACCACTAAAAATATCCTTTTCTTCAAAACTTGGAACTCAAAACACAGTGAGTCATATATATGAGGCGAGTCCTATATATGAGGGATGAGTCCTATATATATATAAGGAACTCGAAACATAGTGAGTCCTATATATGAGGAACTGGAAACACAGTGAGTCCTATTATATATATGAGGTGAGTCCTATATAAGAGGTGAGTCCTATATATAAGGAACTCGAAACACAGTGAGTCCTATATATGAGGAACTGGAAACATAGTGAGTCCTATATATGAGGAACTGGAAAAACAGTGAGTCCTATATATGAGGAAATGGAAACATAATGCGTCCTATATAAGAGGTGAGTCCTATATATAAGGAACTCAAAACATAGTGAGTCCTATATATGAGGTATTGGAAACATAGTGAGTCCTATATATAAGGAACTCAAAACATAGTGAGTCCTATATATGAGGAACTGGAAACATAGTGAGTCCTATGTATGAGGAACTGGAAACAGTGAGTCCTATATATGAGGAACTTGAAACATAGTGAGTCCTATATATGAGGAACTGGAAACACAGCGAGTCCTATATATGAGGAACTGGAAACATAGTGAGTCCTATGTATGAGGAACTGGAAACAGTGAGTCCTATATATGAGGAACTCAAAACATAGTGAGTCCTATATATGAGGAACTGGAAACACAGCGAGTCCTATATATGAGGAACTGGAAACATAATGAGTCCTGTATAAGAGGTGAGTCCTATATATAAGGAACTCAAAACATAGTGAGTCCTATATATAAGGAACTCAAAACATAGCGAGTCCTATATATAAGGAACTAAAAACATAGTGAGTCCTATATATGAGGAACTGGAAACATAGTGAGTCCTATATATGAGGAACTGGAAACACAGTGAGTCCTATATATGAGGAACTGGAAACACAGTGAGTCCTATATATGAGGTGAGTCCTATATAAGAGGTGAGTCCTATATATAAGGAACTCAAAACATAGTGAGTCCTATACATGAGGAACTGGAAACATAGTGAGTCCTTTATATGAGGAACTGGACACATAATGAGTCCTATATATGAGGAACTGGAAACATAGTGAGTCCTATAAATGAGGAACTTGAAACATAATGAGTCCTATATATGAGGAACTGGAAACATAGTGAGTCCTATATATGAGGAACTGGAAACATAGTGAGTCCTATATATGAGGAACTGGAAACACAGTGAGTCCTATATATGAGGGACTGGAAACACAGTGAGTCCTATATATGAGGTGAGTCCTATATAAGAGGTGAGTCCTATATATAAGGAACTCAAAACATAGTGAGTCCTATACATGAGGAACTGGAAACATAGTGAGTCCTATATATGAGGAACTGGAAACATAGTGAGTCCTATATATGAGGAACTGGAAACATAGTGAGTCCTATATATGAGGAACTGGAAACACAGTGAGTCCTATATATGAGGAACTGGAAACATAGTGAGTCCTATATATGAGGAACTGGAAACACAGTGAGTCCTATATATGAGGGACTGGAAACACAGTGAGTCCTATATATGAGGTGAGTCCTATATAAGAGGTGAGTCCTATATATAAGGAACTCAAAACATAGTGAGTCCTATACATGAGGAACTGGAAACATAGTGAGTCCTATATATGAGGAACTGGAAACATGGTGAGTCCTATATATGAGGAACTGGAAACATAGTGAGTCCTATATATGAGGAACTGGAAACACAGTGAGTCCTATATATGACGAACTGGAAACACAGTGAGTCCTATATATGAGGTGAGTCCTATATAAGAGGTGAGTCCTATATATAAGGAACTCAAAACATAGTGAGTCCTATACATGAGGAACAGGAAACATAGTGAGTCCTATTTATGAGGAACTGGAAACATAATGAGTCCTATATATGAGGAACTGGAAACATACTGAGTCCTATATATGAGGAACTGGAAACATAGTGATTCCTATATATGAGGAACTGGAAACATAGTGATTCCTATATATGAGGAACTGTAAACATAGTGAGTCCTATATATGAGGAACTGGAAACACAATGAGTCCTTTATATGAGGTGAGTCCTATATAAGAGGTGAGTCCTATATATAAGGAACTCAAAACATAGTGAGTCCTATACATGAGGAACTGGAAACATAGTGAGTCCTATATATGAGGAACTGGAAACATACTGAGTCATATATATGAGGAACTGGAAACATAGTGAGTCCTATATATGAGGAACTGGAAACATAGTGAGTCCTATATATGAGGAACTGGAAACATAGTGAGTCCTATATATGAGGAACTGGAAACACAGTGAGTCCTATATATGAGGAACTGGAAACACAGCGAGTCCTATATATGAGGAACTGGAAACACAGTGAGTCCTATATATGAGGAACTGGAAACACAGTGAGTCCTATATATGAGGTGTCCTATATATGAGGAACTGGAAACACAGTGAGTCCTATATATGAGGAACTTGAAACACAGTGAGTCCTATATATGAGGAACTTGAAACACAGCGACTACTATATATGAGGAACTGGAAACACAGTGAGTCCTTTATATGAGGTGAGTCCTATATATGAGGAACTGGAAACACAGTGAGTCCTATATATGAGGTGAGTCCTATATAAGAGGTGAGTCCTATATATAAGGAACTCAAAACATAGTGAGTCCTATACATGAGGAACTGGAAACATAGTGAGTCCTATATAATTATGAGGAACTGGAAACATAGTGAGTCCTATATATGAGGAACTGGAAACATAGTGAGTCCTATATATGAGGAACTGGAAACACAGCGAGTCCTATATATGAGGAACTGGAAACACAGTGAGTCCTATATATGAGGTGAGTCCTATATAAGAGGTGAGTCCTATATATAAGGAACTCAAAACATAGCGAGTCCTATACATGAGGAACAGGAAACATAGTGAGTCCTATATATGAGGAACTGGAAACATAATGAGTCCTATATATGAGGAACTGGAAACATAGTGAGTCCTATATATGAGGAACTGGAAACATAGTGATTCCTATATATGAGGAACTGGAAACATAGTGAGTCCTATATATGAGGAACTGGAAACACAGTGAGTCCTATATATGAGGAACTGGAAACACAGTGAGTCCTATATATGAGGTGAGTCCTATATAAGAGGTGAGTCCTATATATAAGGAACTCAAAACATAGTGAGTCCTATACATGAGGAACTGGAAACATAGTGAGTCCTATACATGAGGAACTGGAAACATAATGAGTCCTATATATGAGGAACTGGAAACACAGTGAGTCCTATATATGAGGAACTGGAAACACAGTGAGTCCTATATATGAGGTGAGTCCTATATATGAGGTGAGTCCTATATATAAGGAACTCAAAACATAGTGAGTCCTATACATGAGGAACAGGAAACATAGTGAGTCCTATTTATGAGGAACTGGAAACATAATGAGTCCTATATATGAGGAACTGGAAACATAGTGAGTCCTATATATGAGGAACTGGAAACATAGTGATTCCTATATATGAGGAACTGGAAACATAGTGATTCCTATATATGAGGAACTGGAAACATAGTGAGTCCTATATATGAGGAACTGGAAACACAATGAGTCCTATATATGAGGTGAGTCCTATATAAGAGGTGAGTCCTATATATAAGGAACTCAAAACATAGTGAGTCCTATACATGAGGAACTGGAAACATAGTGAGTCCTATATATGAGGAACTGGAAACATAATGAGTCATATATATGAGGAACTGGAAACATAGTGAGTCCTATATATGAGGAACTGGAAACATAGTGAGTCCTATATATGAGGAACTGGAAACATAGTGAGTCCTATATATGAGGAACTGGAAACACAGTGAGTCCTATATATGAGGAACTGGAAACACAGCGAGTCCTATATATGAGGAACTGGAAACACAGTGAGTCCTATATATGAGGAACTGGAAACACAGTGAGTCCTATATATGAGGTGTCCTATATATGAGGAACTGGAAACACAGTGAGTCCTATATATGAGGAACTTGAAACACAGTGAGTCCTATATATGAGGAACTGGAAACACAGTGAGTCCTATATATGAGGAACTTGAAACACAGCGACTACTATATATGAGGAACTGGAAACACAGTGAGTCCTTTATATGAGGTGAGTCCTATATATGAGGAACTGGAAACACAGTGAGTCCTATATATGAGGTGAGTCCTATATAAGAGGTGAGTCCTATATATAAGGAACTCAAAACATAGTGAGTCCTATACATGAGGAACTGGAAACATAGTGAGTCCTATATAATTATGAGGAACTGGAAACACAGTGAGTCCTATACATGAGGAACTGGAAACATAGTGAGTCCTATATAATTATGAGGAACTGGAAACATAGTGAGTCCTATATATGAGGAACTGGAAACATAGTGAGTCCTATATATGAGGAACTGGAAACACAGCGAGTCCTATATATGAGGAACTGGAAACACAGTGAGTCCTATATATGAGGTGAGTCCTATATAAGAGGTGAGTCCTATATATAAGGAACTCAAAACATAGCGAGTCCTATACATGAGGAACAGGAAACATAGTGAGTCCTATATATGAGGAACTGGAAACATAGTGATTCCTATATATGAGGAACTGGAAACATAGTGATTCCTATATATGAGGAACTGGAAACATAGTGAGTCCTATATATGAGGAACTGGAAACACAATGAGTCCTATATATGAGGTGAGTCCTATATAAGAGGTGAGTCCTATATATAAGGAACTCAAAACATAGCGAGTCCTATACATGAGGAACAGGAAACATAGTGAGTCCTATATTTGAGGAACTGGAAACATAATGAGTCCTATATATGAGGAACTGGAAACATACTGAGTCCTATATATGAGGAACTGGAAACATAGTGATTCCTATATATGAGGAACTGGAAACATAGTGATTCCTATATATGAGGAACTGGAAACATAGTGAGTCCTATATATGAGGAACTGGAAAAACAGCGAGTCCTATATATGAGGAACTGGAAACACAGTGAGTCCTATATATGAGGAACTGGAAACACAGTGAGTCCTATATATGAGGTGTCCTATATATGAGGAACTGGAAACACAGTGAGTCCTATATATGAGGAACTTGAAACACAGTGAGTCCTATATATGAGGAACTTGAAACACAGCGACTACTATATATGAGGAACTGGAAACACAGTGAGTCCTATATATGAGGAACTTGAAACATAGTGAGTCCTATATATGAGGAACTGGAAACACAGTGAGTCCTATATATGAGGTGTCCTATATATGAGGAACTGGAAACACAGTGAGTCCTATATATGAGGAACTTGAAACACAGTGAGTCCTATATATGAGGAACTGGAAACACAGTGAGTCCTTTATATGAGGTGAGTCCTATATATGAGGAACTGGAAACACAGTGAGTCCTATATATGAGGTGAGTCCTATATAAGAGGTGAGTCCTATATATAAGGAACTCAAAACATAGTGAGTCCTATACATGAGGAACTGGAAACATAGTGAGTCCTATATAATTATGAGGAACTGGAAACATAGTGAGTCCTATATATGAGGAACTGGAAACATAGTGAGTCCTATATATGAGGAACTGGAAACACAGCGAGTCCTATATATGAGGAACTGGAAACACAGTGAGTCCTATATATGAGGTGAGTCCTATATAAGAGGTGAGTCCTATATATAAGGAACTCAAAACATAGCGAGTCCTATACATGAGGAACAGGAAACATAGTGAGTCCTATATATGAGGAACTGGAAACATAATGAGTCCTATATATGAGGAACTGGAAACATACTGAGTCCTATATATGAGGAACTGGAAACATAGTGATTCCTATATATGAGGAACTGGAAACATAGTGAGTCCTATATATGAGGAACTGGAAACACAGTGAGTCCTATATATGAGGAACTGGAAACACAGTGAGTCCTATATATGAGGTGAGTCCTATATAAGAGGTGAGTCCTATATATAAGGAACTCAAAACATAGTGAGTCCTATACATGAGGAACTGGAAACATAGTGAGTCCTATACATGAGGAACTGGAAACATAATGAGTCCTATATATGAGGAACTGGAAACATAGTGAGTCCTATATATGAGGAACTGGAAACATAGTGAGTCCTATATATGAGGAACTGGAAACACAGTGAGTCCTATATATGAGGAACTGGAAACACAGTGAGTCCTATATATGAGGAACTGGAAACACAGTGAGTCCTATATATGAGGTGAGTCCTATATATGAGGAACTGGAAACACAGTGAGTCTTATATATGAGGAACTGGAAACATAGTGAGTCCTATATATGAGGAACTGGAAACACAGTGAGTCCTATATATGAGGAACTGGAAACACAGTGAGTCCTATATATGAGGTGTCCTATATATGAGGAACTGGAAACACAGTGAGTCCTATATATGAGGAACTTGAAACACAGTGAGTCCTATATATGAGGAACTGGAAACACAGTGAGTCCTTTATATGAGGAACTTGAAACACAGCGGCTCCTATATATGAGGAACTGGAAACACAGTGAGTCCTATATATGAGGAACTTGAAACACAGCGGCTCCTATATATGAGGAACTGGAAACACAGTGAGTCCTATATATGAGGAACTGACACATAGTGAGTCCTATATATGAGGAACTGGAAACACAGTGAATCCTTTATATGAGGAACTGGAAACACAGTGAGTCCTTTATATGAGGTGAGTCCTATATATGAGGAACTGGAAACACAGTGAGTCCTTTATATGAGGTGAGTCCTATATATGAGGAACTGGAAACACAGTGAGTCCTTTATATGAGGTGAGTCCTATATATGAGGAACTGGAAACACAGCGACTCCTATATATGAGGAACTGGAAACACAGCGAGTCCTATATATGAGGAACTTGAAACACAGCGGCTCCTATATATGAGGAACTGGAAACACAGTGAGTCCTTTATATGAGGAACTGGAAACACAGTGAATCCTTTATATGAGGAACTGGAAACACAGTGAGTCCTTTATATGAGGTGAGTCCTATATATGAGGAACTGAAAACACAGCGACTCCTATATATGAGGAACTGGAAACATACTGAGTCCTATATATGAGGAACTGGAAACATAGTGAGTCCTATATATGAGGAACTGGAAACACAGTGAGTCCTATATATGAGGAACTGGAAACACAGCGACTCCTATATATGAGGAACTGGAAACACAGTGAGTCCTTTATATGAGGTGAGTCCTATATATGAGGAACTGGAAACACAGTGAATCCTATATATGAGGAACTGGAAACACAGCGACTCCTATATATGAGGAACTGGAAACACAGTGAGTCCTTTATATGAGGAACTGGAAACACAGTGAATCCTTTATATGAGGTGAGTCCTATATATGAGGAACTGGAAACACAGTGAATCCTATATATGAGGAACTTGAAACACAGCGGCTCCTATATATGAGGAACTGGAAACACAGTGAGTCCTTTATATGAGGAACTGGAAACACAGTGAATCCTTTATATGAGGAACTGGAAACACAGTGAGTCCTTTATATGAGGTGAGTCCTATATATGAGGAACTGGAAACACAGTGAATCCTATATATGAGGAACTGGAAACACAGCGACTCCTATATATGAGGAACTGGAAACACAGTGAGTCTTATATATGAGGAACTGGAAACATAGTGAGTCCTATATATGAGGAACTGGAAACACAGTGAGTCCTATATATGAGGAACTGGAAACACAGCGACTCCTATATATGAGGAACTGGAAACACAGTGAGTCCTTTATATGAGGTGAGTCCTATATATGAGGAACTGGAAACACAGCGACTCCTATATATGAGGAACTGGAAACACAGTGAGTCCTTTATATGAGGTGAGTCCTATATATGAGGAACTGGAAACACAGCGACTCCTATATATGAGGAACTGGAAACACAGTGAGTCCTTTATATGAGGTGAGTCCTATATATGAGGAACTGGAAACACAGTGAGTCCTTTATATGAGATGAGTCCTATATATGAGGAACTCGAAACACAGTGAGTCCTATATCAATCTCATTAAAATCATATCCACACCTTTTCTTTTTTTTAAAAGGATATTAGTTTAAACTAAATTCCGATATATTTAAAAAGTGTTACCACATGTACAACTTTAAATGCTTACCTGTGCACACATACTGTTGAACGTTGTATCCAGGACTTCGCCACATGTTTTATGTAAATGTAAATCTCTTCCTAGAACAGTTAGTGTCCTGGCATGTATAACTGGAATTGCAGAAATTGCATGAAAATTGATTGTTATATAAAAATATTCTGCTTGTTATTTTTTCTGCAATATAATATAAATAATATCAATCAGCAGATGCCACCGTCAATATTTCCCGCCAACTCCTACAATCGTCAATATTTCCCGCCAACTCCTACAATCGTCAATATTTCCCGCCAACTCCTACAATCGTCAATATTTCCCGCCAACTCCTACAATCGTCAATATTTCCCGCCAGCTACAATTGTCAATATTTCCCGCCAACTCCTACAATCGTCAATATTTCCCGCCAACTCTTACAATCGTCAGTATTTCCAGCCAACTCCTACAATTGTCAATATTTCCCACCAACTCCTACAATTGTCAATATTTCCCGTCAACTCATACAATCGTCAATATTTCCCGCCAACTCATACAATCGTCAATATTTCCCGCCAACTCCTACAATCGTCAATATTTCCCAGCCAAATCCTGATGGCACAGAGGGTTTAAACTAAACAATTTTATTTTTTTTATAAAACAATAGGCTGATATAAGAGGAAAATTCCACCACGATATCTTTATCAGTAAATATTTGTATTTAAGTTATTGTCTGCAAATGAAAAATTAAATAAAAATAATCTTGTTTTCATTTAAACAAAAATTTAATTTAATATAAGAATGTTCTAAGTAGCAACAGGCACAATTAATTCACAATGTTCTTGTCAAGCTTCATTAACGTTCCTTGAATAGAGTTTGAGTTAAAATCCATTATTACAAAACTATCTTGTTCCCACGGAAATGCCAAAAATGTTAATATAAGAAAAAATTATATCGATATTTCCCTAATAGTAGAGCCTGGGCACTATGCAAAGGGGGCGCTCTTATTTTTTTAAATATTTTTGTTTATAAAAGCAGTTCTTGCCAGACTGTATATCCCAAACTGAGCTTCAAATGTCAGCAGTTCTTGCCAGACTGTATACCCCAAACTGAGCTTCAAATGTCAGCAGTTCTTGCCAGAATGTATACCCCAAACTGAGCTTCAAATGTCAGCAGTTCTTGCCAGACTGTATACCCCAAACTGAGCTTCAAATGTCAGCAGTTCTTGCCAGACTGTATATCTCAAACTGAGCTTCAAATGTCAGCAGTTCTTGCCAGACTGTATACCCCAAACTGAGCTTAAAATGTCAGCAGTTCTTGCCAGACTTTATACCACAAACTGAGCTTCAAATGTCAGCAGTTCTTGCCAGACTGTATACCCCAAACTGAGCTTCAAAAGTCATTCACACTAAATCTAAAGCTAAAATCTTTCCTTTTATTTTACAAAAGATTGAAATTCAAGATTTCTATAAAAAAAAAAAAATCACCATAATATGACTAGAAATAGAAGAAGAAGGAGGACAGGAAGTATGGATTTATTTACAAAAGGTGCATTAATTAGAGGTTAATATATGGCCGTGGTGTGCCTTTTGTTGATAATGGCACACCTAGTGCCATAATGGGTCAAGCAATTGGTGTGCCATTATCGACAAAAGGCACACCACAACCATATATCTGCCTTTTTATCACATACCTTACTATAAACAGAGAAGAAGAAAAAGAGCAACAGATGCATTTTATGTCATGTTTACAAAATGGTACAAATTTAAACAAATAAATACCATAATATGTAAACAATTATTTGGCAAATACATAACATTAAATTATGTTAAATTAGTTTTCTTCCTTGCTTGTTTTTAAAAACCACACCTTTCACTTTAATGATGTATTTCAACGTTCAATGTTTACGTTTTTGTGCATGAAAATTGCAGTTGAGATTGCAATATTCGCTTCTCAGCCATAGCACTCCAATATGACGTCCGAGTGTTGCTTGAACGACATCGCGTGTGGATAGTCCATTGCTAGTGTGCCGACTATCCATAATGGCACAGTGTGCCGATTATGGATTTTGTAAAAGGACTGATAATTATTGTTTTTCTACTGAAATATGTTACTATTTATAGTAAGGTATGTAATAACTGGCAATACATGTATTTATAATTTTCCTTTAGCTGTTCAGTTTATAAAATTATCCTAGCAAGAATTAGGGAATATTTACCATCATCTTCCTCTGCTATTAACTCCTCAAACACCTCGTCTAACCTCTCATCGCAGTCTTCATTCGTCTGTCTGCAAAAAAAGTTACGTCTACTTATAGTTATGCCAAAATGACATGTAGCAATAATTATTCTAGCATGACATGTAGTTACCTATACCAACATGACGTGTAGTTATAGATATGCCAAAATGACATGTAGCAGTAATTATTCTAGCATGACATGTAGTTACCTATACCAACATGACATGTAGTTACCTATACCAACATGACGTGTAGTTCTAGATATGCCAAAATGACATGTAGCAGTAATTATTCTAGCATGACATGTAGTTACCTATACCAACATGACGTGTAGTTATAGATATGCCAAAATGACATGTAGCAGTAATTATTCTAGCATGACATGTAGTTACCTATACCAACATGACATGTAGTTACCTATACCAACATGACGTGTAGTTATAGATATGCCAAAATGACATGTAGCAGTAATTATTCTAGCATGACATGTAGTTACCTATACCAACATGACGTGTAGTTATAGATATGCCAAAATGACATGTAGCAGTAATTATTCTAGCATGACATGTAGTTACCTATACCAACATGACATGTAGTTACCTATACCAACATGACGTGTAGTTATAGATATGCCAAAATGACATGTAGCAGTAATTATTCTAGCATGACATGTAGTTACCTATACCAACATGACGTGTAGTTATAGATATGCCAAAATGACATGTAGCAGTAATTATTCTAGCATGACATGTAGTTACCTATACCAACATGACATGTAGTTACCTATACCAACATGACATGTAGTTACCTATACCAACATGACGTGTAGTTATAGATATGCCAAAATGACATGTTGTAATAGTTACACCAATTTGACGTTTAGAATAATTACGCCATTATTATCCCATTATAACAGAAACTAAAGAACAAACTTCTGATTGCAGAATGTTCAATCTGCAGTTGGAGATTTTTTATTACAAATTGGATCTGCTGTTACTTTAGCTCAGCACCCAGTTTTTCAGAAAAAAAGGTGAATCATTGTGTTATTTCAAGTTCAAGCAAGGGATGTATCTCGTAAAGCTTGTATAACTGGCATAAGAAATTACAGGAACTTCCCCCTGATCCAAATGAACTGCAAATTTATATCTCTTAGTATTTTGAGCAAAACAGCTAACTGGAAAGCCGCTTATGTGACAGGTGCTACAATTAATATATGTTTTAAGATATGTCATAGTTTTAATTTCCTAAAAGTGACACAAAGGATAAATATTTAGTATTAATAATCTATTGTCAAAACATAAACATTTGTATATTTTGAAATACCTACAAGAAGTACACCGTCCCCTCCGATGGTAAAGTTGTCATTCTGTAGTCAATACCAGAGTCTAAACACAACACTTCCGTGTTATTCTGTAGGGAGATAACACAATAGGATTATTACTACAGTAACATGATCTGGAAGTTTGTATCACCTCGAGTGGACATGCGATATCCGCAGTATCTCACGAGAGGCTTTAGACCCGAGTGTGATCCTGGAGATGCGATATATCCACAAGAGACGATGCAACTTCGTGAACACTCATTCCAGTAATAATACATTTATTATATACCTTCATAAGAAAGCTCGCAAAACAGTACAGCACCGTATAGTAGACTAGTTTGTTTACACAGGTAGGCGATGACGTCACATTGACAAAATTAATCCGAGCCTTCTCTGACCTTACCAGCCCTTTTTATGATTTTTGATATTTCATCTGCCTGTGAACGCAATAAAGCCGCAAAAAAAATTAATCAAAAAAAAGGCTTTTAGGGTCAGAGAAGCTTCGGATTATGACAAAATATCTTTAAAGGCAAAAAAAATCACCGTAAATTGATTAAAAATAAATAACTATACAAATGAAAGAAAATCACTGCAAATTGATTAAAAATAAATAACTATACAAAAATGAAAGAAAATCACTGCAAATTGATAACTATACAAATATAAAATGTATACATTGATTGCATGCTTATTTTTCATTTGCAGTGATTTTCTTTGCCCTAAAACATATTTTTCCAATATGCCATATATGGTAAAAAGGTGCGATGATGTCATCGTTCCAAGATGGCCGCCTCCATTTATATTTCTTTGCAAATATGCCAATAGGTCAATTTTATGTTGCATTTTGATAATTCTTTCAGCTTTTTTCAAGTTTTTCAGAGCCCTTTTAAATAAATGTTGTTTGAAAATAGTGCATCAACCCCTTTAACATAAATGAAGCCAGGTTAAGACAGGTCTTCAGATGTTACGGAATATTAAGAGTTAAACAGAAACTAGCACTCCTGTTCATTTATTATTGAATTTATTCCACGCAGTTGAACAATGAATGATGCTCAGCAACCTGTATCACATCATTTCATTTAAGAAATTCAATAATAAATGTCCACTCACTTAAGATCCCTCTGTATATGTATGTAGTGATGTCGGAGCAGTCAAAAGCTAGTTCATTCAAATATAGATCATTCTTTATTCAACCTCTATCACCACAGAAACTGAGAAATCTACCCACCTTTAAAATGCCAATAAAGGGGAAAAAGTTTGCTCTCTGTAAACCATTTTTATACAAATCTGAAATATATCAAGAAACAGGAACATGTAAAATGTATTTATTTGGGCAATCTGTGTGAAAATACTGACTTTTTTCAGTGGTCACACAAAGTCTTTCTCTAGTTGAGTGGACGGAGGTGTTATGGTAAAGTAAATTCTGCCAGTATAAATACAAGAGAAACCCCTCATAATGTTCTTCAGTTTCATATGAAATGTGCACATGCATTAAAAAGGCCGCATATTAAGTTTGTTTGAATTTTTATTTGTAACAATATTTGAACTGGAAATACATGATGACACGGTGTATTTTTGCTGTTCAAGATATTCGTAATAGTTCAGTTATTACAAAACTGGAGAAACAAGAAATGTCACCTGTAAGTGACAAATGCACCCCGAAAAGTGGTTTTTACTAATTTGACCTTTGACCTAAAAGTGTGACAATGACCTTTGAGATACTGACCTAATTTATGTGCGTGACACACCTTCTCACTTTATTAACATTTGTGTGAAGTTCCATAAAATTCCCTTTAGTACTTTCAAAGTTATGGCTGAGAAATGATTGTTTCAAACGGACGGACGAACAAACGGACGGACAGAGGAACTAACAGTGGGATTACTATATGCCTCCTTCTGAGCATAAAATCAATGGACAGGGAAATATTTGTGTGGCCCGGATACGTGTCACTATGATACTTTATTTACTACCTACCATCAGGGCCTCTGTTTGAGGTTGCTACAACAATAACACCATTGTTGAAGAGTTCTGTAAACAATCTCTTCAAAATCATGGCATCTGCTATGTCAGTCACCTACAATATATGCATATGCAATAATAACGGCAATAATAATGGCAATAATAATGGCAATAATAACGGCAATAATAATGGCAATAATAACGGCAATAATAATGGCAATAAGGAAGAAGAGCATTGCTTGTAATTTAGTAAGTTGGTTATCACCAAACATTTGCAACGACATTGTGCTTCAACAAAAGCTCTATGAAATTAGTTTTTGTTTAATCACTCTTGACGTCTTCCTGGGTAGAACCAGTACTATCAGCAAATGCAGATAAAGTGTCTTGCTCAAGGACACAACACATATGGTCATGGCGGGGATCAACCCACGACTTTCCGATCATAGCCTAGGTCCAATGCTCTACCACTAGATCACAACGCTCCACAGCAGTGCGGTATTACTGTATATACAGAACGATGAAAGATGTTTTTTCTGCATTTCTTTACATGTGATCCAACTTTGCAGATATATTACTCGACTGCGGGTTCGAATCCCACTGGGAGCTCAACTTGTCGAGTGAGAGAGTGTTGATTCTTATGGATGACAGGAGGTATACAGTACTGGTTCTAGCCAGGAAATATGAGGTGGTCTGCCTCTACCACACAAAAATCAACCGGCATATATGGCCTAACACGTGCTAAAAATAAAACATCATTCAAACAAATTGTATCATTAAACAAGAGCTGTCGGAGAACAGCGCAGCTCGACTATTCGATTTTTCAGAGAATAATAAATTTATAGCTAGTATATACCATCAGAAAACAAGGCTACAACAATGTGGGGTGGGGTTGGGAGCACAACATAACTATGTGTAAGAATTGACCAAAACTACACAGAAATAAAAAAATAAAAATAAATAAAAATACGAATTTTGAGTGTGGTGCGGGGTGGGTGTGGGAGTGAGGTGGGGGTGGATGGTGGGGGAGTGGGGGTGGTGAATGAAGAAACATATATGTGTAAGAATTGACTAAAACAACAAAGAAATATGTAAAAAAAATTAAAAAAATTCAAGTATGGGGAGTGGGTGAGAGGCGGGGTTAGGTGGTGGGTGTGGGGCTGGGAGGGGGCAATATATATGTGTAAGAATTGACTAAAACAACAAAGAAATATGTAAAAAAATAAAAAATAAAAGTTTCAAGTGTGGGGGGAAGGGGGAAGAGGTGGCGGGCGGGGGGTGGGGGCGGGGAAGGTTGCAACATATATGTGTAAGAATTGACTAAAACAACACAGAAAAATGTAAAAAAAATATATATATATTAGATTTTCAAGTTGGGGTGGGGTGGGGGCTGGGGGAGCGGGGGTGAGAGGCGGGAGTGGGTTGGGAGTGGGGAGGGGGCAACATATATGTGTCAGAATGTCAGAATTGACTAAAGCAACACAGAAATGTAAAAAAAAAGTTTCAAGTGGAGCGGGGGTGAGAGCCCATGCCCCAATATGGGTGAAGTAATAAGATGCATAATGCTATGACAAATCCAAAACCAAAATTATAGATATATAAATGCTTACATGCAAACCCAGATCTGCCTTTATTGCACATTTTATGGGCCATCACATTTTGGGTTCCATGGGAGCCCAGAATTTGCAGAAGACAAAATTACTTATCCAACCCTTTACAACATACTATAAGGAAACCAATTCCAAAATTTAGTTCAGCTAGGACAAGAAATGTAAGAGATATAGACCTGTAAACACAGCTTACACGCAAAATTTGATGTGAAGTAGACATATTTTAAGGGCTATCAGAATTTGGGTTCCATGGGAGCCCAGGGGTTACGGGGTTACAGGGGTTACGGGAACCAAAATTGCTTATGCAGCCCTTAAGATAATGCTATAAGGAAGCCCATGGCCAAACTTGGTTGTGCTAGTGTAAGGATTGTAAGAGACATAGACCTGTAAACACAGCTTACACGCAAAATTTGATGTGAAACAGACATATTTTAAGGGCTATCATAATTTGGGTTCCATGGGAGCCCATGGCTTACAGGAACCCAAATTGTTTATGCAGCCCTCAAGATCATGCTATAAGGAAGCCCATGGCCAAATTTGGTTGTGCTAGGATAAGAAATGTAAGAGATATAGACTTGAAAACACAGCTTACACGCAAACCTTGATGGGACGCCGACGCCGACGCCGACCCCGTGGTGATTACATAAGCTCTCTTGTTCTTCGAATAGTCGAGCTAAAAATATGACATAATTTCAAAATATATCACCCATTAAGCTCTGCTTCAGAGTCAAATTTAGAAGTTGTTTTTGAGAAATAAATCTGGATCTAACTTGTAAGAAATCTGAACGGAAAAAACATTTATGAATGTGTAAGACATGGTTAGCAGAGTTTTATAATCATACTGTATACCTGAAACTCATCAAAACAAAGTAGCCATGTTTCTTCACTGATAGCGGCAGCCACTGGGGGTATAGGGTCATAGGACTGGTTCTTCTTGACATTATTGTCTCGTGGTTGAGACTGCTTCCATGCATGGATTCCTAATTTAGAATATAAAACATTTAAAGATTTAATTCAAATAGAAAAATGTACACTACCACAGAAATAATGTTTATAAATAGGTTTATAAAGTGGCCTTATGGGTAAAGTTCCACAATTTTTTTTTTTTTTTAATGGATAAAGTATTATTAATTTTTTTTATCTTTAACTATTTCATTTGCTAGCAGAGGAAATGGATAACACTTGATATGCATGTCATTTAGATATATTAAAGTTCCCCGGTCCTGTTTTGTTCCATGAACATGTTTATTTTTATTTAAATCGAAATCAATACACAACAATAGATATTTACAATTCAAACATTGCAATATCTGTGAAAAGCGAGAATAAGATTTTATTTGACGACGTAGAAAAGTTTGAAAGGGTAAATTAATCCACAGGTAAATGTATTTATCAATTATCTGGCAATAGTTGTGCAGCTATACAATTCAGATTTACCTCATTTCCCCGTGCAGTCACGCAGTGGTAAAAGTAGTATCTACGTCATGCAATCAATACTTATTTTTACATACATGTACAACTTAGTAGCGGTTTCAAATATATGTTTCTCTCCATGGCTATCGAGAAATGTTCATATAATGTTTAAGTGTTAAATTTGCTAACTGATAATACTACAAAAAGGGTGGCCATTCATCTTTAATATTCACAAGAACGTATGTGTATGTTCCTTCCTTATCATTAAGCTGGAACCCTAAGGCAACGGTTAATTGATATCTCCTCAACCCATAGTTTTTCTTTTATTAAATGCAGCCCTATTTGACCATGTACCTGTGCTGCACTTTTGTAGAAGAATTAATTAACTATTTCAAACAATTTAGTACCTTATATGTTATATACAGATTTTTTTATTTTCCCCCAATTTTTTACAAGCATATTTCCCATTTTCCCAATTGAAAGGGCTCTGGCTGCACTTTCAAACTGTAGAAAAATCCCTGTTACTATGCATTGGATTAAACATATATCTGGTGGAAATACAAATGCATGCTATATGGTGAGTACACCATTTTAAAAAGAAAGGAATCAGTTTATAACATTGTATGTAAAGAAATTATTTCATATTGTAAGGAAATGTTTTATCTTGAGGCATAAATTAAATCTAAATTTTGCATAATAAAGTTACATACGTTGATGGACGTCCAACATGAACTTGTGAAAGTGAACCCTCCGTTTTCTTCTCACGGTTGACTGATCATGAAACAGGTCCATCAACATCGTCTTGCCGCACCCTGATGTACAAACATACAATTAGCTGATTACCATGACTTTCAGAAAATGACGTTTGTTTTGTTTGAATGGTGTTATTACGGCACATGTTAGGCCATATAGGTCAGTCGATTTTTTTTGTGGTAGAGGCAGATCACCCATTTTGTGGTAGAGGCAAATCACCCATTTTGTGGTAGAGGCAGATCACCCATTTTGTGGTAGAGGCAGATCACCCATTTTGTGGTAGAGGCAGATCACCCCATTTTGTGGTAGAGGCAGATCACCCATTTTGTGGTAGAGGCAGATCACCCATTTTGTGGTAGAGGCAGATCACCCATTTTGTGGTAGAGGCAGATCACACATTTTGTGGTAGAGGCAGATCACCCCATTTTGTGGTAGAGGCAGATCACCTATTTTGTGGTAGAGACAGATCACCCCATTTTGTAGTAGAGCCAGATCACCCCATTTTGTGGTAGAGGCAGATCACTCTATTTTGTGGTAGAGACAGATCACCCTATTTTGTGGTAGAGCCAGATCACCCCATTTTGTGGTAGAGGCAGATCACCCTATTTTGTAGTAGAGCCAGATCATCCCATTTTGTGGTAGAGGCAGATCACCCATTTTGTGGTAGGGGCAGATCACCCCATTTTGTAGTAGAGCCAGATCACCCATTTTGTGGTAGAGGCAGATCACTCATTTTGTGGTAGAGGCAGATCACCCATTTTGTAGTAGAGACAGATCACCCATTTTGTGGTAGAGGCAGATCACCCATTTTGTGGTAGAGGCAGATCACCCGAATTTAGAGGTAGAGCCAGATCACCCCATTTTGTGGTAGAGGAGGCAGATCACCCATTTTGTAGTGGAGGCAGATCACCCATTTTGTGGTAGAGGCAGATCACCCCATTAATTTGTGGTAGAGGCAGATCACCCATTTTGTGGTAGAGGCAGATCACCCCATTTTGTCAATGTGGTAGAGGCAGACCACCCAATTTTGTAGTAGAGCCAGATCACCCCATTGTGTAGTAGAGCCAGATCACCCCATTTTGTGGTAGAGGCAGATCACCCATTTTATGGTAGCGGCAGATCACCCATTTTGTGGTAGAGGCAAATCACCCATTTTGTGGTAGAGGCAGATCACCCATTTTGTGGTAGAGGCAGATCACCCATTTTGTGGTAGAGGCAGATCACCCATTTTGTGGTAGAGGCAGATCACCCATTTTGTGGTAGAGGCAGATCACCCATTTTGTGGTAGAGGCAGATCACCCATTTTGTGGTAGAGGCAGATCACACATTTTGTGGTAGAGACAGATCACCCCATTTTGTAGTAGAGCCAGATCACCCCATTTTGTGGTAGAGGCAGATCACTCTATTTTGTGGTAGAGACAGATCACCCTATTTTGTGGTAGAGCCAGATCACCCCATTTTGTGGTAGAGGCAGATCACCCTATTTTGTAGTAGAGCCAGATCATCCCATTTTGTGGTAGAGGCAGATCACCCATTTTGTGGTAGGGGCAGATCACCCCATTTTGTAGTAGAGCCAGATCACCCATTTTGTGGTAGAGGCAGATCACTCATTTTGTGGTAGAGGCAGATCACCCATTTTGTAGTAGAGACAGATCACCCATTTTGTGGTAGAGGCAGATCACCCATTTTTTGGTAGAGGCAGATCACCCGAATTTAGAGGTAGAGCCAGATCACCCCATTTTGTGGTAGAGGAGGCAGATCACCCATTTTGTAGTGGAGGCAGATCACCCATTTTGTGGTAGAGGCAGATCACCCCATTAATTTGTGGTAGAGGCAGATCACCCATTTTGTGGTAGAGGCAGATCACCCCATTTTGTCAATGTGGTTGAGGCAGACCACCCAATTGTGTAGTAGAGCCAGATCACCCCATTGTGTAGTAGAGCCAGATCACCCCATTTTGTGGTAGAGGCAGATCACCCATTTTATGGTAGCGGCAGATCACCCATTTTGTGGTAGAGGCAGATCACCCCATTTTGCAGTAGAGGCAGATCACCCCCATTTTGTGGTAGAAGCAGATCACCCATTTTGTGGTAGTGGCAGATCACCCATTTTGTGGTAGAGGCAGATCACCCATTTTTAAATTTAAAATAATGAAGAAAACTTCAAACTCCCAAATATTATTTTATTTTGATTATATTCAAGCAGGTGTAAATTCAAAATGAAAAAAATTTTAATACTTGAAAAATACTTCAAGATTGCCAATTGTTTGTTTTTGCACTCGTGTATTAAAACATGCATGTGTTCTTTCTTTTTTATTGTATGGTTAAAAACCATATAAATATAATTCTATATATACGTTATATAATGTCATTCACGTTTTCTCTTGCAACAAAAAATATAGTTCAACTATCTAAGAATGAATGAATGGTGTTTTACGGCACGTCGACACATAAATAGGTCATATTGTGCGCAAAAACTGATGAAAGATGAAGAAATGAAGTAGTAATTAAAAAATAATGAAAATATATGGCCTACTGATATTAAATAGGCTTGTTTATTTCAGTGCCAAAAGCAGGGCCTCTAAGGGGGATATTTTACTCTGGTAGAAATTTACCCTGACACCGGTCTTACTATCGCACCGGCTGCCAGAAGGTTATAATAGCGTAAATGAGTCTCCATTGCCCTTCCATAGTAAAGTTAGAATTTTGACAACCTGTTAAAAACTCAAACCTCGTTAGAATTCTGGGAAACTTACTTTATCATGCAAATAAACATGTCTGCTATTAAACATCAACAAGGAAATAGGGGGTTTAATACCTTCTAAGAAACATTTCTTCAGTTGTTTACTAACACCGGGTCAAAGGTCAACACTATTTTTACCCCTTGCAATTTCATACCCTGTCTACTTTCACTTCTCAAATTTATATCAAAATCTGTCAAAAACATGATGAGCTGCATTTTCAAATATCAACAACATGTCCAGAATACAGTTACAGCCAAAAAATAACAGGAAACTGCACTAAAAAAAGTTTTTAAAGAAAAAAAGATTAGCACTCTTTAATACAGAACTACTTTCGACTGCACCAGGCGAGCACATCCTGTTGATTTAGTGTAATTAGACCTATAAGGGATTATTTTGCGTCATGTTTTTTAATTAAACTGGTCGATTCAACTCAACAACTTAATAATACAACATTTTGACTTGTTTCGCAATGCTGAATGACTTCATCTTGAAATTATTGCGATTTACCTGCGCTTGACCATGCACTAAATCGAGTCAATTTTGTCGCGAAATTAAGAAATAATAAAAAAAGCAATATCTCAGCAACCGTTCAACATTTTCTCATCAAATCACCTCTGGTGGCTTTGTTTTGCATCCTTGAGTATGTATACCACACATTTTGCTATATATCTTTCACAAAAATTCCAAAAAAAATAAAAATGTCACATTTTTAGAGAAAATCAGAAAATTTGAGGAAAAGTTGCCAAAAACACTCTAAAATAGTCTAAAAGTCTGAAAATGATATTTTTTCTCTGTTTCTGAGTTCAACTCACCTATTCAAACAAAATAAATGCCTAGAAAATCATTTTTTATGCAATTCTGAAAAATACCTGATTTCTCCTTATAGGTTATAATAGCGTAAATGAGTCTCCATTGCCCTTCCATAGTAAAGTTAGAATTTTGACAACCTGTTAAAAACTCAAACCTCGTTAGAATTCTGGGAAACTTACTTTATCATGCAAATAAACATGTCTGCTATTAAACATCAACAAGGAAATAGGGGGTTTAATACCTTCTAAGAAACATTTCTTCAGTTGTTTACTAACACCGGGTCAAAGGTCAACACTATTTTTACCCCTTGCAATTTCATACCCTGTCTACTTTCACTTCTCAAATTTATATCAAAATCTGTCAAAAACATGATGAGCTGCATTTTCAAATATCAACATGTCCAGAATACAGTTACAGCCAAAAAATAACAGGAAACTGCACTAAAAAAAGTTTTTAAAGAAAAAAAGATTAGCACTCTTTAATACAGAACTACTTTCGACTGCACCAGGCGAGCACATCCTGTTGATTTAGTGTAATTAGACCAGAAGCAGATTCTAACAGATAAATATTTTCTTGTAATTCATTTTGGTCATCTTGAAATAAATAAAGATAAATTATATACAAATAAGGGACGATATGGTAGTAATATAAACTATATATGTAAATCAAAAAATGCCCGTCAACGGGTATATAAACAAGTAAATATATATAAGAACATATTATAATGATTTATATAGTCTGATTTATTTTAGGAAATCTAAAACAAGACTAAAATCTATAGTATCAAATAACTCTTTCATAGTATTAACATTGTAGTACCTTTGACGCATATGACTAAAGTCTACACATTCCATGAAGATGTGTTTGACCGTTAACATCAACTATCTAAGATAACAGACAACAAGTATAACATACTGACAGTTTCTACGTACCCACGCTTCCATACAGATACAGGCCTTTGGGGGGCACCACCTTCTTTGGACCAAACAACTATAAAAAGAAGAGTACTAGTTTATCATATATAATCTTCATATTTAATTCTTTGAGTGAATTCTTTCAGACCAGATGATTGTCTTACAGTTAAATAAGCAAAAAACATTACATGAAAATAGATATATGAGCCGCAACACACGAAAACGTCCCTTCGGGCGTTTAGACGACAACGTCATAAAGTAACAATTTATGACGTCGGCCGGTAATCAATTAATTACTTATCAAATTTCTCGTCACTTCTGTGTTTTACTTAATTATTATATCATAGGGAATATTTTTTCTTATATAAATAGTTGATGCTATAGAAAATGGTAATTGTTGATGTTTTTTTATGTAATTTAATCAACGACGTCGTCCAAGACGCCGACGTCAAAGTAAAAATTAATGGCGGGTATCATCTTTAATTTTCAAATTGAGATAAAATCACCGCGTTTCATAAACATCAAAAAACATAAAATGTGAAAATTTTGTCTGAAGGGTCGTTTTCGTGTATTTCGGCTCATATAAGAAATAAAATATTTTCAGCGGGTTTATACTGTCCAAGATTGATACCAAGATCAATACCTGGTGGGTGGGACTTGAAGACCATCGATACCAAGGGCCGTAGGCCCGAGGTTTTGAAGTATTTCATGTCCCAAACACCAGCTGCAGCTGAGTTTTGATCTCGCACAATATAAACCTACCGGAAATATTTGATTTTTATCTGACGTGGATTTTTATGTATTCAATACACACATTTTCGATAGATTGAACATAATACAAATTTTCATATCTTACATTGTATGTCCATCTCTCAGCACCAAACGAAGAAAATACTGTATACAGCTTGATATCATGTTTTTAACAATTTTAATTTGTTGTTTGTTATTTTGGATGTTTTCTGACATATTTAAAACGACGTCCTAATGGTTAAAGGGCGTGACGTCAGAGGTCTTGATAGGTATTTTAAAAATACCTCAGTAACCAATCATCACTGAGTAATTTAATAAACAATGTTAGATTCATTTTTTAAGAACCGGTAGTTGCTCCGATATTCATCATATTAAACTCACCATCTTATTTCTTGAACAGGGTCAGTTACGTATGCTCTTCAGATATATTTAACCATTTACAAATCTAAAAGGAATATACAGTAAAACCTGTCTTAAGAGACAAATAAAGTGAAGAGCAAATTTGGTCTCTTAACACAGGTGGTCTCTTAACACAGGTGCATTTTAATTTAAATGAGGAATTGAAACAGTGGTCTCTAAAAGCAGGTAGTCTCTTAACCCTTAACCAGTTAAGTATGACTATAATAGCTTTTGCGTCCATTGTAAACCCAGATCAGCCTGCGAGTAACTCACAGTATGATCAGGGTTTACAATGTCCAGCTGCTGATCAGTCATTTTCCCCAAATCACCCCTCTGTCACATAAATGGAATGGTATTAATTCAAAGAAAGAACAGTCCATTACATATATGTAGCGGGTTAATAGAGAGGGTATCTTAAACAGGTTTGACTATAGCTATTTTAACTTGATATGATGATGATGATGAAGCTACATAAGAGCAAGAAAATATTCACCCTGATTTGTTTTGTATACTCTTTGTCTCTTTTCTAGATTAGCCCTCCCAAAAAATCAAGAAAACTAGAACTATCACTGAAGGCGATGAATACTCCCGCGTTTGGATCAGTTGTTATGTGTATATGAAGTTTGGGAACAACCCATTTAAAACTATCTGAGAAATATAAGTAATAAAATGTGTTATGTGACGGGACGAAAATGTGTTACACAATGGGACATTATGGACAGTGTGATTCCTATACAGGGAATTTTTACCTTCTATAACAGAGGCCTGTAACAGGGCTCTTCCCAATTAAAAACTTGACTGTTTTTTCCCAATTGTGGCAGAAAATTACCCAATCAGAATGCAGCTGTAGTCTCTCAGAATTTGAGAAAAGGCATTAATACTGCAATCTGCTTTTGCCTGTCTAAGTCCGTTCTGACAGAAGTCAGTAATTATAGTAAATAATGGATGAAAAAATATAAATAAAGCATAATATTGTCATATTTACTTAATCAATGAAATCTTACATCTTTCCCAAAATGAGAATAAGCGTGTGTTTTGTCCCAAAACGGACAGGCCAGACCTCTTCCCAATTTTGTGGGAAAAAAGCCCTGCTATATAGCCCCCACTTCACTTTGTGAAAGCCGGGGCCAGACTCTATCGTGCCCATCCCTTTAAGACGTCTTATCGGGTTATGTGGTGGAGACACACACGTGAAAGCCGGGGTATAATGACAGAAAGCCTGTAATTGTGTACATTTTGGGATGGTTAATCTTAGAAAGTACCGGAGGAATCAATTACCTTTTATGACAGAGGAAAGGGCATAATGTGAAGTGGTATTTTAGCTTGAACAACATATCATTTTTTATTAAGAAAAGTAATGAAGCAAAAACATGTATCTGACGAGAGCTTTGTTGATATGGTTTTTGCCATAAACACGATCAAAAAGTCACGTGGTTTTGCCACAGTGTCTTAGTAACCACGATAATGAAAAGATTCCTACCGACAAGAAGTTGTATCCCTTTGCTGGTGGCCTGTAGTCTGTCAGTTGCATGTGCAGACGGTCAAGGGAGGTTATAATCTTCTTCTGATATTCATCTTCATTCAGTTCTCCCTTCCTGACACGCGACATATATGCTGACATGGGACTATGCAACTCATTCTCGGTCGCTACAAATCAAATGACAGTGTAAATATTATAGAATTTTCTACAACATTGGCTTAACTGAATTAAAATATGCCTACTGACTAGCATATTTATTCAAATATGCCTACTGACTAGCATATTTAGGTAAGCCCATGTTGCAACAAGAGGCCCAAGAGGGCCTGTGGACGCTCTACTGGCTAATATGGCTCTTATGACATCAATGAAGCGAGTGACTATCGCCTTAAAGAGGCAAAATATAGCATTTTTAACTATATCAAGAGCAGTAACTCTGTCATTACTGGTCCGATCTGGCTGGTTTTCCAAGTTGGCCAGTAGAGATAATAAAAATAAAAAATAAAAAAATAAAAATATATAAAAAAAAAAAAAAAAAAAAATATATAAAAAAAATAAAAAATTAAAAAAAATTAAAAAAAAAAATTCGAAAAAAAAAATTCGAAAAAAAAAAAATATGAAAAAAAAATAATAATCAAAAAAATAAAAAATAAAAAAATAAAAAATAAAAGATATTAAAAAATTTAAAACAAGCATTGATGTAATACTGTGACCCCCTGGGCGGGGCCAGATGTGATCCCAGGGTCAGCATTTGAACAAAATTGGTAAAGGACCATCAGCTTATAGCAACAGCAAAATATTAAACCTCTGGCTCTTGCAGTTTCAGAGAAGAAGATTTTTTAAGTTTTTCCCTATACATGTCTATGTAAAACATGTGACCCTTGGGGCATGACCAAATGTGACCCCAGGGTCACCATTTGAACAAACTTGGTAAAGGACCATAAGCTTATAATAATTGTAAAATATCAAACCTCTGGCTCTTGTAGTTTCCGAGAAGATTTAAAAAAAAAAATCCTATATAAGTCTATGTAAAACTGTGACCCTCGGAGCGGGGACAAATTTGACCCCAGGGTCACCATTTAAACAAACTTAGTAGAGGACCATAAGCTGATGCTACATGTAATACATGAGAGCTCTGTGCCTTGTGGTTTCAGAGAAGAAGATTTTTTAAACTTTTTTCCTATATGTCTATATGAAAAACATGCAAAACCTCAATATACAAACTTTGGACCCCCGAGGCACGGCCATTTTTGACCCCGGGGACTTTATTTGAACAAACTTGGTAGTCTAGGCGTTGACAATCATTTTAAAAGAAAAACTGTTGAAATCTGTCAAGCGGTTCTGGAGAAGAAGATTTTTTAAGGTTTCGACCATATATGGTAATGGCAGCCATCTTGGATGTAGCGCTGACCTAATTTTAACAAATCTAAAAAGCATTCATCTAAGGATCATCCATTTGAAGTTTGATCAAAATTAGCCAAGCGGTTTCTGACGAGAAGTCGTTTGAAGAATTCCCTATACATGTCTATGTAAAACATGTGACCCTTGGGGCGTGGCCAAATGTGACCCTAAGGTCACCATTTGAACAAACTTGGTAAAGGACCATAAGCTTATAGTAAATGCAAAATATCAAACCTCTGGCTGTTGTAGTTTCTGAGAAGAAGATTTTTTAAAAAAAAATCCTATATAAGTCTATGTAAAACTGTGACCCCCGGGGCGGGGACAAATTTGACCCCAGGGTCACCATTTGAATAAACTTAGTAGAGGACCATAAGCTGATGCTACATGTAATACATGAGAGCTCTGTGCCTTGTGGTTTCAGAGAAGAAGATTTTTTAAAGTTGTTTCCTACATGTCTATATGAAAAACATGCAAAACCTCAATATTCAAATTTGGACCCCCGGGGCACGGCCATTTTTTACCCCGGGGACTTTATTTGAACAATCTTGATAGTCTAGGCGTTGGCGGTCGGGGTATTATTGTGTGTGTGCGCAAAATTGATACTGATGTCTGGTGTGTGTGTGTGTGTGAGGGGGGGGCGGTCGGGGTAAATAATTTTGTTGTGTCGGGGGTGGGGTGGGGGGTGGGGTGGGGTGGGGGGTGGGGTGGGGGGGGGGGGGGGGGGGGGGTAAAATGAATTTTATTGTGTGTGTGCGTGTGGAGGCAAAATTGGTACTGATGTCTGTTTTAGCACAGGGAGTTTAAGATTGTCATTATTCAATATGCATGTTAATACAATAATAGTATGTAAGACTGTAATTTGACAACATAAATCGTCGGACATTAATCATAATCATGTCCTTGGGCCAACTTTGGGGCAACTTGGAAACTGACATGAATGAAAACTTCTTCTGGAAATTACCTGTGGAGTCAAGTTTTGTCTGTACAAATTGTCTTTTTAGCGCATGTATTAATCTATTACATTCCTTCGAAAACAGTATCCTTTTATTCATAGTTTTGTCCTAAAACAAGTTATTGTTGAATGAATCGGGCTGTCAAAAATTCTGTCAAATATGCGTTGTCTCCCTTTACCGGTCAATCGTGCATGTTACGCATTCGTAATAGTTGCATGCTTAAAGCTACACTATCCTTATGAATGTAGAATGATATGATTCTTCTCAGCTTTGTGTAGTTAAAGATGTACCAACTATGTATGTAAAACAAATCTAGCAAGCAGAAGTGCATGTGTCATCCTGTGACCTATTTTAGTGTAATATGGAGCCACAGTGTCACCATTTGAACAACTTAGTTCAGGACGACCATAAGCTTTTGCAACTCAGTGTCACCATTTGAATCAGCTGTGAAAATCATAGCTCTTATATTCTGAACCTACCATAGAGCTATATATACACTATAGGGAACTACATGTGGTAGCCGAGTGGTTCGAATGCTTGCCTCTCGTCCCAAAAGTCAAGGGTAAGATTCCCGGTGGGGTCACGTCCCGGGTTTTCAAACGCACTCCCGCAGATTCTTAATCGGGCAAGGTATTGGGAAAGTCTTAGGAGGGGATGTAAAGCTGTTGGTCCCATGTGCAGGGAGAGCTATACCTACCCTGTGCACGTTAAAGCTGACTGGCTGAACTGTGATAATCAGTGATTCATAAAGCCCGTAAATCCTTGAAAACGAGGCTGCCATGATAATCAAAATTACAGTATCGGTAGAAAGAAAGAGAAAGCTATGAAGTGGCCTATATAAAATACAGTTAGATTTGCGACACAACTTCATCCGCACTTTTTGGATTTTGTAACGATTGTACATTTTCAGACATGTTTTGGTTTTCCGTTTGAAATATCTTGCTCTCGTCAAAAATCTCATTTCATGTCTGGAAACTTAGTTTTATGCATGGAGATGTGGTATTTAAGGTTTATTCAAGTTTTTTTTTATGCAGGCATTGCGTGACATATTCAGAAACCTTGCCAGAAAGTGTGAAGTTATCACATGAAACCATTTTTCTGTTTTTAGTAACAGTCACTACTGTTGACTCATTGACCCCAAATGCAATCACAAGCTTCCTTTCCATATAAGCTACATACACGCTTCCTTCCAATTTCCCATTAACTAAAGTTATTGCCCTGAAACTGTCATAGGACTGAGAATTTTATCGTTTTGGTTACACAAATAAAATAGAAAACTAAATAATGGGTGTTGTTTTTCCTTGTATTCCTTAATCTAAAGTTGAAACAGCATGTGTATATAAGTATGTTGAAAGCCCATAAATTACTTCCAATATGCCTTATATAAACCTTAAAACAGTCTGCTTTTCCAATTGCCTTATTATCAAAGTACCGTTAACGCTCACTAACACCAATTACTAATCTGTGACCCTTGGCTACACTATGCAATGCTGATTGATGAATGCAACGGTGCGTGGCATTCGCCATCTAAACGTTGACCAGTGTGGTCAGGAGTATTTATATGAATTATATATCTAAGATATACATACTGTTTCAGGTTAGTGTCATATTTATGTTTTAGTTTGTACTCTGAAATAGTGTATTAGTTTAAAAGATAATAACTGTGTATTTTACAACTCATTCCTTCAGGCCATCAATGTATGCTATGTGTTCGCCATTTGTGTATTTATAATTATAACGATGGGCATTTGCCATCTACACATTGACCAGTGTGGTCAAGAGTATTTTTATGTTAATAAATATGAACTATATCTCTACGATATATGTATTGTGGTCGGTGGTTCAATTCTGGTTTGGGACCGGTTTATACACTGAAATTGAAACTGAAACATTATATGTATATCTTAGATATATAGTCATATTTATTTACATAAAAATACTCTTGACCATGATAAAATTCTCAATCCTATGACAAAACAATGAGTCAAGGTCGGTTTTAGTTTCAGTTCACTGTGACCTTGACCTAATGACCTTAAACCAGTAGACATCTGATCAACACCAAATGGATCATTATTCCAAAGATTAGTGAACATAGTGCATATAAAACTTGAGCAGTTAGGCCGACCCAAATTTTAGGGTCATTGATTGTTAATTTGAAAATGTTTAAGAATAAAATTTGTTTTATAAACAGGGCGGGAGTAGCATCTCAATTCCACCATTACTCATGAAGATTTCCAATAAAACTGAGTGTCACTTTTAAAGGGACTGGTATGGGGCGCCGTTTTACTATCTATTCACTATTTATAGATATCTATAATTCGAATATAAGATATCTTATATTATTTATAGATATCGATAATTATTTATAGATATCTTACATTCTAATTATGGATATCTTTAATTCATTTAAAGACATCTCTAAATCGATTTATAGATATCTTCTATTCGAATTATGGATATCTATAATTCATATTAAGATATCATTAATTGACAAGCATTTATAGATATCTTATATTAGATTTATAGATATCTATAATTTAATTTAAGATATCCATATAGATATCTTTAAATGAACTATGGATATCCATAAATACCGTTAAATTAATGACATCTATAATTTAATGCATTCAATGTCCACGAATAAATGTAAGGGATCGGCTATTAATTCCACGGCTGAATAAACTGATATATAGATATCTATAATTCGAAGTGATTTAAAGATATCTTATACTGAATTAATAGATATCTATAAATCGATATCCACCCCCTCCCCTCACTAACTTTAAAAAAAAAAAATTACCTTGAGGTAAAAGTGATTAATATCCAAGAAAAGTAGTTCAAATCCAAGAAACAGTATATGCACACTTATGAATTTATTTCAATATTTCAGTAACGCAACATTTTTTAGCATTATATAAGGAAATTAAAATGTGTACTGGCTTACGAAAAGCGTTCTAATAAGCGCCCCCCTTTCAGAAAATGTCACGCCCCCGGGGGCGCTAATTAGAAACAATATGGTATCTATAAATCAATTTATAGATATCTTATATTCAAATTTATAGATATCTTTAAATCATTTATGGATATCTATAAATAGTGAATAAATAGTAAAACGGAGGCAATCTGGAAAAGTAACTGGTACCAATACATGCACAGTGAGTTGATACAGTTGTAAAACTGCTTATCACAAACATCATCTGCCCATCTTCCTCTGGGTGTTTTGCCCCTTATCTCGGAACACCCTCCAGATGGAGGGGCAGCAGTGTTGATCAGGCACTGCTTGTCGGTGATGGCTGCCATGTCAGTTTGTTGCGTCTCAACCAGAGCCAACTAGATGCTCTTTCTGCTGTCTGACCTAGCTTGTTTACTGCTGTCTAGCTTACTTGACCCTTGATGCCTGGGGTACTGAACGTTCTCCAAAGTGACTGTGCTGGGACATCCAACTTCCACCGGAAACAACCATGTTTTCCATCCTCTGTCGATGCATATATTGACCAGCTCTTGGTATTTGGCCATCTTCCTTTCATATGCCTCCTCTGTTCTCTCTTTCCAGGGCATTGTCAGCTCTACCATAATCAGCCTTTTAGAGATCTGTGACCAGATATCAATGTCTGGTTGAAGAGTTGTTTGTACCACATCTGGGAATACAAGTTTCTTCCTCAGGTCCACCCGCATTTCCCATGTCTTGGCTTCATTCAAGAGACCACTGTTGCTGGTAGTTGTGGTTTTCTTCTGACCCTCCTCGATAAAGCTGATGAACTGCAGGCCTGTTTTGTGCGAGTTTCTCTCTTTCCTCCCTCTCCAGAATGTCTGCCATATCTTGAATGACTCTGTCATGATGACACCTGTACCTTCCTTGTGACAGAGCTGTTGGGCATGATGACATTATTAGTTATTGGGTTTGTTACTGACCCCCTACAGAAATATGTGGGGCCAGTAAGATTTATAGGGGGCGAGGCAATAGCCGAGTCCCCCTATATATCTGACGGACCCCACATGTTTTTGTAGGGGGTCAGTAACAAACCCAATAACTGATTTATTGCATCGAGCATGTTTAAGGCAAACACTGATATTTAACCCATTTTAATGAAGCGTCAACGTCATTGAGACCATGTGACCGCTATAATCCAATGAAATTTCTAGGATTTTGTGCGAGGTGCAACAATATGTGTAGAAGGGTGCCTTTGCTTTTACACAATGAACAATACAATACGAGAGAAAACCCTCATTACGTGCTTTAGTTTTATATGGAATGTGCACATGCATCAAATAAGCTGCATATTAAGTCTGGTTGAGTTATTATTTATGAAAATGTTTGGACTAAAAGACATGATAACTCAATGTGTTTGTCCTATTAAATCATCAATATGAATTTGTATGGGGTTCATCTTGCTAGCTGTACTACATATTATTAAATCTTGCTAGCTGTAGTACATATTATTAAATACAAGACATCGGTCTGAGAGTGTCTCGCCCTATGCGGCAAACCGCGTATGAAATATTTGATTAAATTTGTGCTTAAATGATGTCCACCAAAGACAACACTTCATATGACCAAGTATCAAACAAATAAAAGCAAAGTAATCATAAGAAAATGATCAAACTATGACCTTGACCTTGGTATTTTTTGTCGTTCAGTCATGTCCACCAATGCCAACAACACATATGACAAAGTATCAAAGAAATAAAGTCAGGCAATCACAAAGTTAACTGAACCAAAGTTGTTACCTAATAAAGGTTAAGTTTGGGTGAAATAACGCAAAATATTACCTTGAACTTGGTATCTTTTGTATTCCAGCGATGTCCACCAATGCCAACTAGAGCTGTCGCCTTTTAAGGGTGACAAATATACCCCCACTACCAGTCCCCCACATACTGTTTGAGTGGAATGGGATCTTCAGGATCAGTTAATGGTGGCCTTGACCTTTGACCTACTGACCTCAAAACCAAAAGGGGCCATATTTTCATCACAGGCAGTCCACCTATCAAGTTTCATGAGATTTGCTTCAGGGGAGAGGAGTTATGGAGCGGACAAGAATTTTAATTATCTGGTCCCGGTAACCTTGACCTTTGATCTACTGACCTCAAAATTAATAGGGGTCATCCTCTCACCATAGGTAGTTCACCTATGAAGTTTCATGAGATTTGCTCTAGGGGAAGAGGAGTTATGGAGCGGACAAGTTCTTTAATTATCGGATCACTCTGACCACATGCAGTTCACCTATGAAGTTTCATGAGATTTGCCTCAGGGGGAAAGGAGTTATGGAGCGGAAAAGTTTTTTCATTATTGGGTGCTGATGACCATGATCTTTGACCTACTGACCTTTGACCTACTGACCTCAACATCAATAGAGGCCATCCTCTCACCACAACCAGTAATGTTCACCTATGAAGTTTCAAGAGATTTGCCTCAGGGGGATAGGAGTTATGGTGCGGACAAGGTTTTTCATTACTGGGTCCTAGTGACCTTGACCAACTAACCTCAAAATCAATAAGGGTCCTCCTCTCACCACAGGCAGTTCACCTATGAAGTTTCATGAAATTTGCTTCAGTGGGAGCGGAGTTATGGTGCATACAAGCTTTTTCATTATCGGGTCCTGGTGACCTTTGACCTACTGAACTCAAAATCAATAGTGGCCATCCTCTCACCACAGGCAGTTCACCTATGAAGTGAGGGCTGGCATGGCGCAGTCGGTAGCGCGGAGGATTTGTAACTGGAGGCCGCGGGTTCAATCCTCCGTGGTGCCACAGAGTATCGTCGGTGTGTTCTTGGGCAAGACACTTTCCCATAACCTCGTCCGTCGGATGGGGACGTAAACCGGTCTGTCCCCCGAGCAGGTTAAAGAACCATAGGAATCTATTCGATAATAAAAGTAGGGCACGATTCCCTGATTCCTATGTATTCTTCCCCTCTCTCTGGGGCGGCTCTAAATAACCTATACTGTGTCGATGAGCCGTTAAACAACAATCAATTCACCGATGAAGTTTCATGAGTTTTGCTTCAGGGGGAGAGGAGTTATGGAGTGGCTAGGGTTTTTCATTATCAGGTCATGGTGTCCTTGACCTTTGACCTCAAAATCATTGGGGGTCATCCCCTCATCACAGGCAGTCCAGGCATGAAGTTTCTGAGATTTGCTTCAAGGGGAGAGGAGTTATGGAGAGGACAATGTTGCTTCTATAGACAGACGGACCTTGGTTATTTTTTTCATTCAGTGATGTCCGCCAATGCCAATAATACATATGATCAAGTATCAAACAAAGAAATTAAAGTTATCAAAAAAAGTTAACTGAGGTTAACTTACCTAACCGAACTGATGTTTAGGGTAAATAACGCAAATCTTGACCTTGACCTTGGTATTTTTTGTCGTTCAGCGATGTCCACCAATGCCAACCATACATACGACCAAGTATCAAAGACATACAGTTAGGTCATCACATAAAGTTAACTGAGGTTAAGTTACCTAACCAAGGTTAAGTTTTGGGAAAATAACGCAAACTATGACTTGACCTTGATAACTTTGGCATTATGTGTTGAGATACAGTTGATTTTAAAATATGGCCGCTGCCGGAAAAGTGACTGCTATGTCTCGCTATCCACTATGTGGGCGAGACAAAAAGTGCAACTGGATCGCAAAATAAAAAATAACTATAGCCTTTAAGCATCATATGGATTAATGGTAATGATGTATGTACCATAAACTAACCGAGTCTTCGAGTTTTCCCCGACCAAACTATTTCATTAAAAAAAAAGAAATTTGACTCTTTTATGGAGCCTAGTTTAGTCCAAAACAATATGTATAATGAATATGCAACTGGAACACACTAGGATGGTTTAATTCATTTAAGGAATGAAATGCGCTCTTTTGGTTTTCATTGGGGTATGAACAATATTTGGGTGGTTTAAAGTGTGTGGACTCCACGTGTACTTTAAACCATCCATATGTTTTTCATACTCCAATGAAAACCAAAAGAGTGCATTTCATTCCTTATATTTACATAAATATTTACCTTTAACATGGCGTTGATTTCTTCTCTATACTATTTATTTCGAAAAAATAGTTTATTATACGGGATTTTTATGGAGTAAAATGTAACAGCCGTTACGATCGGCAACATTTTAGACACACCCCTCATGCGCAATATTCTATTAAGTTAAGCTCCGCCCATCATCCAATGAAAACCGTTAAAGGGCATATCATGATGTATTCCGAAGGTAATGGTATTCATTGGAAAATTAAATGCAGCGTGTCAAAAAAGATTCAACGTAGCGAATGCAATAGCGATGTAAATATATTTCGATTGCTACCTATTATTCTTTCAGATTGGCTCCAGTCCCTTTAACTAGTTTTAGAGTTCCCGAATTCCCAAGGGCCATTTTTTTTAAATATATCACAGACCTAATAACAAATAGATTGGACACTATGAAAATTGTGTAAATTTCAAGTGGCACATTTCGAAAATGTCACAAAATATTTCCAACTTTAAACACACATATCATGAAGAGTTTTATAGATACAAGTTTCATTCATGCCAAATACCATCACAAATTTAATTTTCTTTCCAATGATAGTATTTTGTTTTCTCTTACATTGAGAGCAAAAAAGAAGTTTGATGGAAACTTTGACTATGTCAAAACATTGATTTTTAAGAGAAAAGCGAAAAAATGAAGACATTTTAAACATTAAACATTTTTTTATACAATTTCTTATTTTGAAAATAAACATAAATTATTATAATCACATTTTGCTATTCACTGTGAATCTTTTGGATGTATTCTCATCAAAATCGGTGAATAATTGAAAGAGAAGATAGAAGGAAAAGTTAAGGTGCCACGTGATAATTTGGTTAATAGGAAGTTTCCTATCTGTTTATTAATATGTCTGTGAATATATCAAGAAATCATGAAAACTAATGTACATGTTGAAATGACATTTTTATTATAACATTCTTCAACTACAAATAAATGTAAGTGTTGGTTTACAAAGTTGTATATATTATATTATTGCAAACCTTCTATGCTTTTCCCAGCTTCAGCAAATGTTTAAAAGTTGAAATTATTCAATAATTAGAATGAATTATTTGAACATGTAGGAAAGTAGATTAGTTTTTGACACTATCTAAACAGAAATAATTTTGAAATTATCTAAAGAAATAAATTAATTCAGGGTTCATTTCCTATGTACTGAGTACTCAGTTCATTTGAAAAAGCAACACTTGTTGTTTTTTTGAATTTCTAGAGTGGAACTGAAGTCCTCTTGCAGAATGTGTTTTAACTGAAAGAAGTGGAGCAAATCTTATGCAACTGCTTATTACCATAAAGGGACTTGAGTACTAACATAAAATACAATCTTGAAATAATCGAAAATCAAAAATGTTGCGTTTTTAAATGTACTAAGTATATAATGTCCTAAGCTAGGTCAAATATCAAAACATTTCCAATTTTTTTAAATATCTCCCCTTCTAGTGAGTTTTGTTTTCAATATCTTAAATAAGGGGATGTCAGAAAAGGAGTTTAAGGGGGAAATATTTTTGATGGGTCTGCCTGACCAAAACACAATTTAGGTCTAACAGGAATAAACGTGCCAGGCTCATCCTCCATTTACATCAAGATAAAATATGGAGAATGGGCCTAGAGCCTTCTTACCTGCAGAATTGCAGAGTTGCTGCAAATTCTATAGTAGACACTAATTTACGATGGAGCCACGTTTCCACGTTTGCAAACGCGGTGTCATAAAGACCTTGAATGAGCATGATAAACAAGAGGCCCAAGAGGGCCTGTGGACGCTCTACTGGCTAAAGATAAAGTTTATGCACAAGGGGCCATAACTCTTTCAAATATCGTTCAACCAGAACATGGTGATGACATAGGCAACTATGCTTGGTACTGATTGTCCCTGACAAGTTTCTTTGAAATCCAGCCAGAGGTTCAGGAGAACTAGTCTGTACAAAGTTAGTGTATTAAAACTTTTAAGGGGCCATAACTCTGCCAAAATTCATCCAACCAGAACACGGCAATGATAGGTGCAACTAGGCTTGGTACTGATCATCCCCATCAAGATTCGTTGAAATCCAGTAAGGAGTTCAGAACAGACTAATCTGGTTTCTCTATTAAAACCTTTAAAGGGCCATAACTCTGACAAAAATCATTCAACCCGAATATGGCGATGATATGCAAAACTAGGCTTGACACTGATCATCCTTGTCAAGTTTCGTTAAAATCCAGCCAGGGGTTCAGGAAAACTAGCCCGGAAAATGTTTGTGTATCAAAAACCTTTAAAGGGCCACAACTCCACCAAAAATCTGTTAACCGGAATGCGACGATGATATGCACAACTAAGCTTGGTGCTGATCGTCCCTGTAAAGTTTCGTTGAAATGTGGGGAGACGTTCAGGAGAATAGTCCAGACAAGGCTTGTGTATTAAAACTTTTAAAGGACCACAACTCTGCCAAAATTCCTTCAACCGGAACACAGCAAAGATTTGCACAACTAGACCTGGAACTGATCATCCCTAAAAAGTTTTGTTTAAATCCGGCCAGGGGTTCAGGAATACTAGTCAGGACAAAGTTTGTTTATTAAAACCTTTAAAGGGACATAACTCCGCCAAAATCATTCAACTGGAATGCAGTGACGATATGTACAACTAGGCTTGGTACTGATCATCCTTGAAAAATTTCAATGAATTTTGGCCAAATGAAGGCCCTTTCTTCTTAATGAGGCCAAAATATAGCATATTTCAGAAAATAAAATCAAGGGCCATAACTCCGGTGTAAATGGTCTAATCTGGCTGGTTTTCAAATTTGTCGGAGCTTTCATTGATAGTAACAATCTGGTAAAGATCGGATGAAAAATGAAGACCCTATCGTATTAACAAGGCAAAATATAGCATTTTTAACTAAATCAAGGGCCATAACTCCACTGTTACTAGTCCGATCTGACTTCGAACTTATCCGAGCTTTCATTGATATTAACAAGATGGTAAAGTTTGGTAAAGATCGGATGAACAATGAAGCCCCTATCGTCTTAACGAGGCAAAATATAGCATTTTGAACTAAATCAAGGGCCATAACTCCGCTGTTACTAGTCAAATATGAAATGGTTTTCAAACTTGTCCGAGCTTTCATTGATATTAACAATCTGATAAAATTTGGTAAAGATCGGATGAACAATGAAGCCCCTATCGTCTTAACGAGGCAAAATATAGCATTTTTAATTAAATCAAGGGCCATAACTTCGCTGTTACTGGTCCGATATGGCTGGTTTTCGAACTTGTTCGAGCTTTCAAAGACATTAACAATGTGGTAAAGTTTGGTAAAGATAGGATGAAAAATGAAGGCCCTATTATCTTAACGAGGCAAAATATAGCATTTTCAACTAAATCAAGGGCCATAACTCCACCGATACTGGTCCGATCTGGCTGGTTTCGAACTTGTCCGAGCTTTCATTGATAGTAACGATCTGGTAAAGTTTGGTAAAGATCGAGTGAAAGATGAAGACCCTATCGTCTTAACGAGGCAAACCTTAGCATTTTTAACTAAATCAAGGGCCATAACTCTGCCAATACTGGTCCAATCTGGCTTGTTTTCGAACTTGTTCGAGCTTTCATTAACATTAACAATCTGATAAAGTTTGGTAAAGATCGGATGAACAATGAAGCCCCTATCGTCTTAACCAGGCAAAATATAGCATTTTTAACTAAATCAAGGGCAATAACTCCGCTGTTAATAGTCCGATCTAGCTGGTTTTCGAACTTGTCCGAACGTTCATTGATATTAACAATCTGTGCAAGTTTGGTAAAGATCAAATAATAAATGAAGGTGCTAGAGTGTTCACAGGGCTTAATATGGCATTTTTCAGCAAAACAAGGGCCATAACTCCGTTGAAATTATTTTGATCTTGCCGGTTTTCAAAACTTGTTCAAGCTTTCATTGACATAAAGACACTGGCAAAGTTAAGTAAAGATCCGATTAATATTGAAGGCCCTAGAGTGTTCACAAGGCAGAAAGTATCATTTTTCAGAAAAAACAAGGGCCATAACTCCAGTGTTACTGATCCGATTTAGCTGGTTTTCGAACTTGTTCGAGCTTTCATTGATGTAAACAAGCTGTGCAAGTTTGGTAAAGATCAAATAATAAATGAAGGTGCTAGAGTGTTCAGAAGGCAGAAAATGGCATTTTTCAGAAAATACAAGGGCCATAACTCTAATGTTACTGACCCAATTCAGCTGATTTTCGAACTTGTCCAAGCTATAATTGGTATTAACAATCTGTGCAAGTTTGGTAACGATCAAATAATAAATGAAGATGCTAGAGCGTTCACAAGACAGAAAATAGCAATTTTTAGAAAAAACAAGGGCCACAACTCCGGTGTTACTGATCCGATTTGGCTGGTTTTCGAACTTGTCCGAGCTTTCATTGATATTAACAATCTGTGCAAGTTTGGTAAAGATCAAATAATAAATGAAGGTGCTAGAGTGGTCACAAGGCCTAATACGGCATTTTTCAGCAAAACAAGGGCCATAACTCCGGTTAAATTATTCCGATCTGGCTGGTTTTCGAACTTGTCCGAGCTTTTATTGATATTAACAACCTGTTTAAGTTTGGTAAAGATCTGATGAAAAATGAAGGCCCTATGGTGGTAACAAGACAAAAGTTAACGCCGGACGCCGGACGGACGGACGGACGGACGGACAACTCGTCATCCCATAAGCTCTGCTGGCCTTCGGCCAGTAGAGCTAAAAATGACAAAATGAATATGAATAGGGGGGTCCTACCCCTCTGCATGTGACAGTGTGTTTGTGAGATTGCAGTGGTTGTATTCTACCCCGGAAACCACACAGGGATCCAAATTATTTCTTCATGTTCAAAAAAAGAGTCAAAAACAAGGTTTATTACAAGGTTTATTGAAATATTGCAATTATTGAATGTTAATCTATAAAACCTTGTTATCTGGAGCTGATAAGCACAGTACCGGTAATGCCATTCCATAATAAAACATTAATAATAACATGACTGAATCAACAAGCGTAACAGATGTAGAAATAAAGAAGTTTGTTATTTGTTAACAACAAAAAAAAAAAAAAGAATTAATATGACATTGCAATTATTTCAGTTGAATTCGGTTTAAAGGTGCACCAACACAAACAAGTTATATGGTGCCATCAGGAAATAAAATATTTCCAGCGGGTTTATATTGTCCCAGATCAAAACCTGGTGGGCGGGACTTGAAGACCATCGACACCAAAGGTCGTAGGCCCGTGGTTTCGGTGTGTTTCAAGTCCCAACCACCATGTTTTATTTTTTATCTGACATGGATTTTTATATATTTTATACACACATTTTCGAGAGATTGAACACACTACAAACACATTCTCACAACTTACATTGTACGTTCATCTCTCAGCACCAAACAACGAAAATATACACCTTTATCGTGTTTTCGAATATTTTACAGCCCAAATGATTTTTTTATGGGGCTTTTTCCATGTAAATTCCTTGTTGGTGGGACAGCAGAAAATTAAGAAATTTCATATAACTTCAGTTAGTTAGCCTTCATATTTTGCTATAAAACTTTTAGGGTGTCTTAATTTACGAATATCCAACAATTTAAAACAATTTTTGGATAAACATTCTAAAAAAAAAAAGTTTTTCATGCAGCAGAATTTTGCATTGAAAATGCCCCATCAAAAAACAGCTTTCGCGCATAAAATGTTTATTTTTCAACCGATTTTGAAAAGTAAGGTATTTTTATTTACCACTAAAAATGTCTGTTTCACTGATATACAACTTATTTAGGTACGAGATGTATTTTGTCTGAAACGTCCAAAAAACCTTTGGCTGATACAAGTGCCACAAACAATAGAGCCTTCTCACTTGCAGAACTGCAGTTATTCAAATACAATGTGTACAGCTTAATTTTAAAGGGACACCTGCTAATCTTGAAGTATTTATTAACTAACGAATTTAGAAGATGAATAATTATGTAATATTTTCTCGAAAGCCCAGAACCTTTTAATACAGAGCGTACAATTACATAAACAATTAAAAATGCACGGCTACATAATTACATACTAATATGCTATCAATATATAAACATATTCTACATACCAAGAGCACCACAGCTAGGATATCCACTGAATTCAAAAACAGAAGCTTGAGATAACACTGGACACTGACCCTATTCTACTTCTAATCCATGGCATACAGATGTTTGATAAGGGGTTTGACCTTAATTTATTATCAAATTAAGTAGCAATAGTGAATCTAGGGGATGGGGGTGGGATGGGGCATAGGGTCTGGAATTTCCTTGAGATTTCAGATAAAAAAACAGACAATGAAATGGAGTGAGAGTGTGTTTTTGTGAATAGATTTTTCAAAGGCTGGACAAATACAAATCCTGGATCCACGCATGAGTAGGGGTAAACCCCTACCTTATATCTGGTATGCATTATAAACATTTTTATTAATTATAAACAATAATATAACAAGAACTGGCAGTAACATGAGTAGTTAGTTAACGTATCCATATACAGTGGGGAAAAAAAAGCATATACATTTACACTGATGATGAAAAATGATCCATTTAACATATGTTGACCTTTATTAAAGGCTCAGGCAATCTTGGGCAGATAAGGAATGAGATAAAATGTGATGCTAGCTGTCACTCATTAATCAAACCAATACGTGCCTCAGACATGTGCAACTGTATTATAATAAAACCTCGCAGGCTGATCATGGTTTACAATGTCTGGCTGCTGATCAGTCATTTCCACCAAATCACCCCTTTGTCACATAAAAGGAACGGTCTTAATTCAAAGAAAGAACGGTCCATTATATATATGTCTAGTGGGTTAAGGGTTAATATATAAATATCACATTCATGAGAGGTTGATAATTCTTACTATCACCCTCTCATGAATGTGATATTTATTTTATTATACCGAAATCCCCCCGGGCAAAAACAAGATTCATTTTTAGTACCGATTTTACTTTGCCAGATTCCTTTTTTGAAAAAAACATTTTTTTTCTAAAAGTTGCTATGAATGTTATATCGTTGGATCGGAAATAATGTAACTAAGAAAATGAGTGGTAGTTTATTGAAATCGGTCAAGTACTTTTGAAGTTATGATGAGTTAAAAATAGCGATTTCACCATACTGAGCCGATGATGTCAGCTAAACAGCACGCATCAAAACTGCGCATGTAATGATTTTTTTACTATCACCCTGCGATTTACTATCACCCTGTACTATCACCCTCGCATGAGATAGTAAGAAATTACACATTGTTGTCTATGGGGATTTAGCATGGGCGTCTTATGTGAGGTATAATAATTTTCATTGATGTCACACTATACCACTAGTGGATTATCCAAATAATTATGCTATTACACCCAAGCCGTAAGTTATGTGATAAGTATAAATATAAAAGGAATACAGATTAATAGATGCATCACTTTAGACAACATGACAAAATAAAAGCTAATACAAAACCAGAAATGTGTCCATGAGACACGGATGCCGCTGGGTTTACAATGGATGCAAAGGCTACTATAGTCATGCTTAGCGGGTTAAACACATGATAATCTTGAGTTTTATTCAAACATTAAAATTTGCTCCTCGATTTAGTTATCCTGTGTCATTTTGACTTTAAAACTGCTTGCATATAATTAAATAAAAAAATTGAGATTTCAATTTTCTTCGTTATTTTACCAATTTTTTGTAAAAACTACTTGCTTTGAACTATTCTAATAATTTATATTAATGATTGAACAAATGCAAGTTAAGAGAAAACTAACGGGATTCCATGATTTTTTTAAAATCAGGATTGCCATGTGTCCCTTTAAAGAGGCACTACCTATATCTACGCGATTTTTAATGTAAAATATTAAATACTCAATATTACTGCATTTATATGTATACAAAGCTTTTTTATGAGTATTCTAAGAAGAAACATGGTTCGTATTCCAGTTCTGTAAATTATTAATTATGATCAAAACAATATCTTGAATAAAATGCTGCCCAGCCATTTATTCCTGCCGGAGAACTACGAGTTTTTACGATTTTCTCGGACATGCGCAATGCGATTACAAACTATTCGGCGCAGTTCCGATAGCAAACGAATCGATCGGAACTCTTCGCTAATCAGACGAGGTAGTTCCGATTGTAAACGAATAAGATCGGAAAATCTCCGCAATCGGCTTGTCTAAAACAATTACGAATACAATTTCAAAAATCCGATCTTTTCAATCCTGTTTTTCCCCAGCAAAACGCATATTACATTGGGTGAAATTATTGCCATTTACCTTTTTCATAGTCTCTTTATAATTAAGTAAAGTTTATATCAGTTGGTGGACAAAAAGATAGGTAGAGCCTCTTTAAGGGTTAAATAACAAGCTAAATATACATTTATGAATCTTATCTACATTTGATTTTATAGATTTATCATTTGGTAAACTTAGAATCAAATTAATTCTGTTTTAACACTTAGGTTTGTCTGGCGTTTAAGGTATATAGCATATATGGCTATTATATATAATTTAAAGGGACACAAGGCAATCTTGATTTTTAAAAACTCGAGGCTTCCCGTTAAGTTTAAATAAATTTTACATTTGCAAATCATTCACATCATTGATTATTTTGCTGACCAATTGCGTTGACCAATTTATGACTGAATAATGAAGAAAAAATTTAACTTTATAACAAATTGTATTTTATAAATGCTACCAGGTTTCAAGTCAAATCGATATTGAATTAATATCTCAAGATGCTAATTTTAATGCTCGATAACAACTTCAAGATTGCAGTGTGTCCCTTTAAGCAACAAAACAGGCTTCAACGTAAGTTGGGAGCTATTCTGCTATGTGGAACACTGTATCTTTTGTTGTTGGTATTCGAAAGTTTGTAGAAAATGTCAATTTATACAGATTTTACAATTTAAAATACATCTTCCAATTATATTTATAGCTGAATTCAAATTTTCTGGCATTTTTTATCTACAAGACAGAAATAACACCCGTGTTTTATGTAAATTCAGTGTAAAACAAATGATTTTATATATTGCCGGAAAGACATTTTAAAGATAAATAATTAAGCTGTTGTGAAAAAGCAACATTTTCACTACAACTTAATTATTTATCCTGTAAAAGGAAGTTCGGCTGGTCCCCATTTGCATTGGGTAATTATTCACGACGGAAATTAATATTTAGGTCATGGAAATATTGTCAATAAATTTATACCAAATCCAAATTTGATGAAAGTAGTTGACTGCACCCTCACATGAATTTCTTTTTTTGGAGCATATCATCTTTGCCACAGGTACTTCTTCCAATATATACTAAAATGCATTAGCTATGAGCCTGCGAAACAAGCTGTACACCCGATTGTCAAAATGTGAAAATTCTAGTTTCTAATCATAAACTACTACCCAGCCGATTGTCAAAATGTGAAGATTCTAGTTTCTAATCATAAACCACTACCCAGTCGAATGTCAAAATGTGAACGTTCTAGTTTCTGATCATAAATGTGAACATGCCAGTTTCTGATCATAACCCACAACCCAGCTGATTGTCAAAATGGGAACATTTTAGTAGTTTCTGATAATAACCCACAACCCAGCCAATTGTCAAAATGTGAACATTCTAGTTTCTGATCATAACCCACAACCCAGCCAATTGTCAAAATGTGAACATTCTAGTTTCTGATCATAACCCACTACCCAGCTGAATGTCAAAATGTGATAAATTCTAGTTTCTGATCATAACCCACTACCCAACCGATTGTCAAAATGTGAAAAATTCTGTTTCTGATCATAACCCATAACCACTAACCCAATATGATGAAACGAAAAGGCCTATAAAAAAACATTCATTCTGACTCAGAAATGTAAAACAAACTGATCTTGACAGAAAAAACAAGGAAAATTAAGAAGTAGGTCAAGGTCAGTCATGATGACCTACTTTTCGTATGAATATCTCACACTCAGGTAGTTAGTTGTATGTATGCAGTTAAATGAGTGTAGGGCGATGTTAGTGTATAAAGTTTGAAAACTGCGTGGTGGTTACTGTTTGATTAGTAGGTCAATGTCATTCTTACTGACCTACATTTTATGGGAACATACTGCTAGCATGTAGATGTAAGTGTTATGAAGCTTAAAAACTGTGTGGCTTTTAGTATCAGAGTAACGTCCTAAATAAAACAAAAAAACAAGAGGGCCTGTATCACTCTACTGGCTATATGGAGAATGTGGTTGGGAACACTACAATGCTATGCGCAACTTGGCTTGGTACTGATCATTCTGCCAAGTTTCACTGAAATCAGCCAGGGGTTCAGGAAAACAAGTCAGGATAAACTTTGTGCAAAAGGGGCCATAAATCTGTCAAAAATAATTCATCTGCAACATGGCAATGACATGCCCAAACTTGTCTTGGTACTGATCATCCCTGCCAAGTTTCAATTAATCTGGCCAGGGATTCAGGAGAATTAGTCAAAGTTAGTGTATTAAAATCTTTAAAGGGCCATAACTCTGCCAAAATTCATTTAACCAGAACATGGCTAAAATATGCACAGTTAAACTTGATACTGATCATCCTTGCCAAGTTTCGATGAAATTCGGGCAGGGGTTAACGAGAACTAGTAGGTTGGTGTAAATAAAACATTTAAAGGGCCATAACTCCACCAAAATCATTTAATGGGACACAATGACGATATGAATAACTAGGCTTGGTACTGATCATCCCTGTAAAGTTTGTTGAAAACAGGCCAAATCAAGACACAATCATTAATAGTAACAATCTGGTAAAGTTTGGTAAAGATCGGGTGTAAAATGAAGGGCCCTATCGTGTTAACAAGGCAAAATATAGCATTTTAACTAAATCAAGGGCCACAACTTGCTGTTACCGGTCCGAAATGGCTGGTTTTCGAACTCGTCTGAGCTTTCATTGATACAAACAATCTTGTAAAGTTTGATAAAGATCAGGTGATAAATGAAGGCGGTATCGCGTTGAGGCAAAATATAGCAATTTTAACTAAGTCAAGGGCCATAACTCCAGTGTAACTAGTCCGAACTGGCTGGTTTTCGAACTCGTCTGAGCTTTCATTGATATTAACAATCTTGTACAGTTTGATAAAGATCAGGTGATAAATGAAGGCCGTATCGCGTTGAGGCAAAATATAGCAATTTTAACTAATCAAGGGCCACAACTCCGGTATTACTGGTCCAAACTGGCTGGTTTTCGAACTCGTCCAAGATTTCATTGATATCAACAATCTGATCAAGTTTGAAAAAGATCCGATGAAAACTGAAGGCTCTATTGTGTTAACGAGGCAAAATATAGCAATTTTAACTAAATCAAGGGCCATAACTCCGCCCCAAATGGTCCAATCTGGCTGGTTTTCGAACTCGTCCGAGGTTTCAGTGATATGAACAATCTTTGAAAAAGGTCGGATGAAAAATGAAGGGCTCTATCGTGTTAATGAGGCAAAATACAATTTTAACTAATTCATGGGGCAGAACTCTGGTGTTACTGCTCCGAATTGGCTGGTTTTCAATCTCGTCTGAGCTTTCATTGCTAGCCAACAACCTCGTAAAGTTTGAAAAAGATTAGACGAAAAATGAAGGCCCCTATCGTGTTAACGAAGAAGAAGTTAACGGACCGACGCACGGGACGACAACTCGCATAATAACACTTAAATTTAAAGTTTTAATGTAAAATAACAACCTACAAATAGTAGGACAAGGTCATTTATATTGATCTACTTTTCATTGGAACATACTGCTGTTAAGTAAATGAAAACGTGTGGTTTGACAGCTCTGGTATCCTGAAAATGGGGTTAACTAAAACTTGAATGTAAACTTGTTTTCGTACAGAATGACAATCTGACAGATGGACGGACAGACAGACAAGGGTAACACTATTTCATTGAGAGGGATGAGGAGAGGGCATAACAATAGAGGAGGTATAGATAAACCTTTATGACAAGACAAATCGACACTGGTAACACAAGCATGATGCAGAGCATAATAAAACCTTAACGAACGAGAATACTGTGTAATAACCAACAGTTGGGCTATTTCTGAGGGATGAGAAAGGATCGATGACCTTTGACATGGTAAACATTATCTGATAAATAGAGAATATTAAATGGGTATTTTCATATCACACCCTATATCAGGCCTGAGATGCCATATCAGCTCTGCAAGAGCTTCCAAGGGCTGGCATTTTTCCCCCCTCTTTATTCAATACTTGGCTATAAATCAGTTTTTTTCCTAACATATCAATTAAAATATAGCTATATTTTATGGAAAGAAGTCATACACACATTAACAAAATCAGTGGGAACAAAAAAAATATGTTGTCGTGATTGAGAAACCAACCCAAGTGCAGTATGCTCAAAATATGGATGACTCTCTCTACATGTACTTATTTGAATGAAATTGAACGTAAATTGTAAAAGCATTTGGCTCTTTCCAAAATACGTTTATTTTTTCATAGTTAGCCGAATATCATAGAGTTATAAATAGAACATGGAATTTCCAAATTGATATGACTTTTTTCACCCTTTATTTCAACCGTGTGATAAAGCTTTATTGCCCGGTAGACTGATATGTCAGACTAGCTACATCTTTGTGTCATACTGTATATTCAGAAACTTATTTATAGGCAAGTATGAGATAAATCTTAGATTATCTATAAACACATCAGGTATCAATGTAATATTAAGGGCTATTCCATTAAAGGCATACCAGGGACCCCAGGAAGGCAGTTTATTAAACATCTATGGGTAAACCCTATTTTCCGAAACTTGGTTCTTTAAACTCAATTTTGCCTCTATGGGTGGGTGTTCAATCCTGGGGTCCCATATGTTTTAATGGAATAGCTCTAATAAACTTAAACCTTATTTCACTTATTATCTCCTTTGTTAAATATTGGTGTACATATTAGTTTTGATATACTGAAAGGAAAAAGAAACGTGACACAGGAATTTCCGCTATATATTGAATATACTGCACACTTAATTCCATAAATATTCCAAGGAAATCCCATGATGTTTTGTAAAAAAAAAAGTTTCAGTTAGTTAGAGAAAGGACACAACTGTGATGTTGCAGACGTTTTAATCACAGTACACGTTGTAATAAGAAATTCATAAATGTTGAAGTTCCTCTTCGAAAAATTGAGTTAGTTCAGTACTGTATTTAACGTAAAAAGTTTGCAAAATTTTGCATCCTAAGTTTGCTCTCATGCTTGAACCAAACGCATACTCTGTCAATAATAAAACTTTGCAGGAATACTATTTGCTGTGTTACGTGTTGTTTTAGTCTTTTTTCAGAAAGGAAAGATCTTACATAGCCATGTAACAGCAGCATATTGTACATACAATATATAGCGTAAATTCCCGTGTCGTGTTTCTTTTTCCTTTCAGTATATATCACAAAGCAAAACAACAACACAGATGTGACATCAAAAAGCAATTAAACAAGTCGTGCCATTTATATTCATGCTAATATAATATATATTAAATCACGTAAAATTATTATACACAGTATAAATTATCTGTTTACATTGTTCACAATGTACAGTACACTAGTTTGGATCCTGCCTCTTTTTTTATTAAAATGCAAAACCCAAACTTTTAATTAGGGCTATTCCATTTAAACATACCTCGGACCCCAAAAGGCAATTTAATAAACATCTATGGATGAACCCAATTTCCAAATTTGGTTCTTCAAACTTAATTTTGGATCTATGAGTGGGTGTTCAATTTGAAAAGTGCCTGCCTGGGGTCACATGTATGTTTTAATGGAATTGGCCTCAGTCAAAATATTTTTTTAGGTGACATTTTTTTCCAAAATGTTCCCATCTGCACAGATTTTAGAGCCTATATTAAGGAGTTTTGGAGTAAATATAGATTCCTGTCCTATAGATTTTTTCAACCAGATCAACATGCTTCTGGACAGACCTTGTTTGAAAACCCGATTCTTTGGTCATTTTTAAATATCGATGACCAACTTGTATGACAAGTGGCAACAAAACACTCATAGCTGACAGACCGTGAAGGATCACTCATAGCTGACAGACCGTGAAGGATCACTCATAGCTGACAGACCGTGAAGGATCACTCATAGCTGACAGATCATGAAGGATCACTCATAGCTGACAGATCGTGAAGGATCACTCATAGCTGACAGACCGTGAAGGATCACTCATAGCTGACAGACCGTGAAGGATCACTCATAGCTGAGACCGTGAAGGATCGTTGTAAAAGCATTTTAAAGAAATCCTGATAGTATTTTGACATAAGTTTTATTTCCCTTTATAACCTATGAAAACAATTGCTGATTTGATGCCGAGGGTAAACAATAAGTTGATAGCAATCATCACTGTATTTAACGTAAAACCTCAGGAATTTTCGTCTCACGTTCTGAATAATCACTTAAGTTGTAATGGATACGCCATGTAAATGGGCAGTGATATTATAGGAGTACATGTTAACACACACAGTCATGTTTACATTTATGTGGCAAAACTCTATGGCGCAGCTTTTTTTTTACACTGAGATTGCAGTAGTAGTTTTAAAACTAACTACATTATTTCGAAAGGTGAACGCAAAGCTATTGTATTTTATTCTTCATTGATATATTGTTACATGAGTTTTGCATTCACCACTCAATTTAAGGGAAGTGTGAGATGGATGAAGTCCGTCACCATGCTCAATTTTAAACTCAAACCTTAAACATACATTATATATGTGAATATGTAATGTTGAAGCACTAAAGGACAATGCATGCAATGACATATGCTGTCTTGTAGGGACAATTGATAACTTTGTAAGTTGTGACTATGGATGAAATATATTTTATGATTTTAATGGATATTTACTTTATAGGGCTATTCCATTAAAACATACATGGGACCAGGGCTTCTAAAATCGCCGGTTTATCGGTTCCCAGACCGAAATCTGTTTCTCCGGACCGTTTTTCTTTTCAAAATCTCTGTTTAAATCGATCCCAGATATTTTATCTATCGGTCGTTAAAAAATCTACAATTGCCCTTCACACTCCTTCTGATATCCTAAAATATGCCTTGCGGCAATATTCTTTGATCCATAACACGATGTTTGTCACTCGCTGTGCGAAAGTAGGTCAATTTGGTCAATTTGGACTAAACCATTACCGATAGTAGGGAGTTTTCTGGAAGAGTCTATAGCCAGTTAGCATGCCTTTGATGTGTGATCAGTGAAAGTATATCACGTGTTCTGTCGGTTCACTGAAGCGAGTGTCTCGTCTGTTACTGTCTATTTCTTTGATATACCGTTAGTCGTAAGGTGTTAGCCTGTTTGCTTGTGTCGGTTTGTTTTTTTAAGTAGCCAAAGCTGGGACTGAAATTTGTTTGCGTCATTAAAAAAAAATAAAAATACCGAGATGTGTTAATTGTTTTTTTGTTTTGTTTTTTTTCAACAACTTTTAATAAGTATAATATTAATGACATTAATTAAGGAAAGTGATCAAACTTGACAAAGTTTTTTTTTTAAGTCGGACCGAAATTGTTTGCATTAGTCGTAACATTTGGTATTAATTAAGCTAATTGATGAAAAACGTGTGTTAGTCTGCGTTTTATACCTACCCGGTTTATTAAACACTTCCGGTTCAATTCCTCAAATGATCAACAATTTTAATATTGAGTGAAAATTATTCATTCAGTAAAGCGAAGACATGATGTCAGTCATTAAAATGTACAAATTGTGATAAAGTCAGTTATAAATAATACAAATATAATACAAACATACATTTTAAATAGTTCTCTATATCAATGACTAAACGGAAAAAATGCATGGTGCAGCTGACATGGTGGGTGGGGTACGACGATTTTAGTGATTTTTCCAAAATAAGTGCGATTCTTACGGCAGTAAAAAACCTGGACCGATTTGCATTTTAAAATTTTAGAAGCCCTGCATGGGACCATAGCAAGGCATTTCTGAAACTGAATACCCACCCATAGATGCAAAATTTAGTTTTAAGAACCAAATTTCAGGAAATAGGGTTCAATCATAGATGTTCATTAAATTGCCTTCCTAGGGTTAATGGCACAGTCCTTATAGATTATAATATATGTCATTCAGTTTTCCAAATGCAGGATTTCATATATCTCAACATAGCTTCAAGCTTAAAAAACTAGAACTATCACTGAAGGTGATGAATACCCCTGCTTTTTTGATTCTGAGACATACAAAGAGCCATAATTCTGTAATAATTTAGTCAGTCAACAATGGGTGATATAGAGAGACGTAAGGTCATCAGTTATGAGTTTATGAAGTTTGGGAACAACCCATTCAAAACTGTTTGCGAAATATCATATCACATGTTAAATAAATATGTAAGTCAAACAAGTCATCCAGAAATCAGATATCCGAGAGAGCATTTGAGAGTTCTTGTGACGCTGCATTTGAAAGTGGTATGAGTACATCCCGTATGTCCGAGTCCGAGTCGACATCATTTGTGCAGTTGAGGTCGTCCTGAAACTGCAAGTCATCCATGACTGGGTAACTGAGGATGTACTCCTTATTTGCGTCCACCATTTCTGTGTAATCTTCACAATGATCCCGACAGTGTGGGTCAGGACATGTTTCGGGACCGACATCGACACCGACAGTTTCGACACCTGGCGTTATCATCGACTCAATCACAGGTACGTACTGTAGATTTTGTGAAGCCGTAGAATCCTGCTGCTGAAAATGATCGACCATGTCGATGTTGACGGGAATTAGAGTTATTTTGTCATCTGAATTGGCACACTGTTCAAATTGTATGTTCTGTATGTTAGTGGTCAAATCAAGGGGCATCTGCTCTTGAACCCTTTCTGTTGATGCAGCAGACGTGTATGGTATCTGGTCGTCTGTTGTTTTTGCCTTTAGATTGTTAGTGTAGGTCTCAGACAACGCATTTGATTCCCGAATGTCACTTACCTGCGAAATATCACTATACTCATCACTTACTGTATCACCCTCAATTAAAACTGGTGTCGCAACAAACTGAAGCCCCCCAGTGGCGTTGTCAACAGCAACAGTATCAGAGCTCATGTCGCTAGAGTTTGGCAGTATTATTGGCTGCGTGATGAGTTGACTGGTCTGCTTGCCTGATGCAGTGTTAGTTATAATACTTGTGAGCAGATAGTGCTGTACCAGGACTTTCTCTCCATTCTCATTGGTCACCTCCATAGGATCCACTCCCGTCACAATGTTCTGTTCTGCGGAGATGTCCAATTCTGGCGGTTCTGTGGTCGTTGCGTGCTCGGGGACGTGTGTGTACATCGGTACCTGAACAACCGGCTCGACTGACTCTATAGTGCCCGCATCACTGTGGCTCATCTGTGGCACAGGAAATACTGAAATGGTCGATAAAATAAATAAAAAATAATACTAGGCTTAAAACATATCTTTATCATAGAATTTGGAATATACAGATTTTGGTAAGAGTTTGTTAATGTGTTGAAGAGTTGATTGTTGGGTTATACACATGCAGCTTAAGATCCAGAATATTTATAGAAAATGTTGACAAAATATACAAATCTACCGACCAATTTATTAATCATTAAAACACACTGTGCTGGACAAGAAACAACTAGAATTATCATTGAAGGTGATGAATATCCACGCTTTGAAAACATCTGAAGTAAAAGCTCAGTGAAGTTCATTATACAATATTAGAGTGGAAAATTCAAACAAAGGGCCATTATTCTGCAATAAATTAGGCAATCAAAATGTGTGAAGTAGAGAGATATAAGGTCGTCACTTGCTACCTGAACATGAAGTTTGGAAACAATCCACTCAAAACAGTTTGAGAAATACAAGTAATACAAATGTGCTACGGGTCATTATACAATATCACAGTGGCAAATTTAATGTCAAATGAAGGGCCATAAATCTGTTAAAAATTAGGCATCAACAATGGATGATGTAGAGGGACATGAGGTCAACAGCTGTCATGTGTATATGAAGTTTTGGAACAATCCATTTGAAACTGTTTGAGAAATACAAGTAATGAACAAGAGGCCCAAGAGGGCCTGTGGAAGCTCAACATTAATGAAGCGAGTGACTATTGTCTTAAAGAGGCAAAACATAGCATTTTTAACTAAATCAAGAGCTATAACTCAACCATTACTGGTCCGATCTGGCTGGTTTTCCAAGTTGGCCAGTAGAGATAATAAAATTAAAAAATAAAAAATTTAAAAAAAAAAGAAATATAAAAATAATAGAAGAATAAAAAGTAAAAAAATGTGGTAAAGTTTGGTAAATATCAGATGAAAAGCAAAATATAGCATATTTAACGAAATCAAGGGCCGTAACTCCGTTGTTACTGGTCCAATTTGGCTTGTTTTTTAACTTGTCCGAAGCTTTTATTGACATTAACAATCTGGTAAAACTTGGTAAAGATCGGATGAAAATTGAACGCCCTATCATCTTAACGAGGCAAAATATAGAATTTTTAACTAAATCAAGGACCATTACTGCGCTGTTACTTGTCCGATCTGGCTGGTTTTCGAACTTGTCCAAGGTTTCATTGCCACTAACAATCTGTTAAAGTTTGGCAAAGATTAGATGAAATATGAAGACCCTATCGTCTTAACGAGGCAAAATATAGCATTTTTAACTAAATCAAGGACCATAACTCCGCTGTTACTGGTCCGATCTGGCTGGTTTTCAAACTTGTCCGAGGTTTCAATGACATTAACAATCTGTTAAAGTTTGGCAAAGATCAAATGAAAAATGAAGACCCTATCGTCTTAACGAGGCAAAATTTAGCACTTTTTAACTAAATCAAGGGCCGTAACTCCGCCGATACTGGTCCGATCTGGCTGGTTTACGAACTTGTCCAAGCTTTCATTGATATTAACAACCTGTTAAAGTTTGGTCAAGATTGGATAAAAATAAAAGGCCCTATCATCTTAACGAGAAAAAGTTAACGGACGACGGAAAACTCGTCATCCCATAAGCTCTGCTGGTCTTCGACCAGTAGAGCTAAAAAAATTGTTTAATAAGTGACGGGACGGGACGAGACGGGACGGGACTTACGCAACAGACTCAGCATGATATATATCCTATATAGCACTCACTTCACTTTATGAAAGTGGGTGTAAAATAATTGTCTATAAAAAAAAATAAAAAAAATAATAATAATGTCTAATAATAATAATAATGATTGTCTTCTACAAGATTCCATCTCCAGTCAGACCATATCAATCATGAATAAAAAAATGTTTATTCTCATGTGACTTAAAAATTACATTGATAGTGTGCCACTGGAGAATCAATTCAGTATTTGCTCTACTATTACTATAATAGTAATCACAGTATCCATAGTTTAAATTGAAGTGTTGTTTAACGGGTTATCAACACATTACCTGTGGCTATTTCCAGCCAACCCAGAGAGAGGGTAAGGATACAGAGAAACCCAGCTTTCATTGACATTAACAATCTGGTAAAGTTTGGAAAAGATCAGATGAAAAATGAAGGTCCTATCGTCTTAACGAGGCAAAATATAGCATTTTTAACTAAATCAAGGGCTATTACTCCGCTGTTACTAGTCCGATTTGGCTGGTTTTCGAACTTGTCCGAGGTTTCATTAACATTAACAATCTGGTAAAGTTTGGCAAAGATCATATGAAAAACAAGAGGCCCAAGAGGGCCTGTGGACGCTCTACTGGCTAACACAGTTCATATAACATCAATGAAGCGAGTGAGTGCCATTTACGTTTTTTTGAAAGTTTCGGGCAAAAAACAGCTTTTTAGCTAAATCAAGGGCCATAACAAAAGAATCTGGTAAAGTTTGGTAAAGATCAGATAAACGATGAAGGCCCTACAGTATTAACGAGGCAAAATATAGCATTTTTAACTAAATCAAGAGCCATAACTCCTCTGTTACTGGTCCGACAGGTAAAAAACATAGAGCTAAAAAAAAAAAAAAAATTATAATAATAATAATAATAATAAAAAAATAAAAAAACATTTAAAAAAAATATAATAAAAATAAGTAATAATTAAAAAAAAAATTAAAAAAAAATAAAAAAATATTAAAAAAATATTAAAAATAAAAAATAGAAAAAAATATATAAAAAAATAAATAAAAATAGTAATAATATAAAAAAAAAAGTCATAAAATCTGCTAAAGTTTGGCAAAGATCAGATGCAAAATAAAGGCCCTATCGTATGACGAGGCAAATTATAGCATTTTTAACAAAATCAAGGGCCACAACTCCGCTGTTACTGGTTCGATCTGGCTGGTTTTCGAACTTGACCAAGCTTTCATAGACATTAACAATCTGATAAAGTTTGGTAAAGATCGGATGAAAAATGAAGGCCCTATCGTCTTATTGAGGCAAAATATAGCATTTTGAACTAAATCAAGGGCCATAACTCCGCTATTACTAATCCGATATGAATGGTTTTCGACTTTGTCAGAGCTTTTATTGATATTAACAATCTGATAAAGTTTGGTAAAGATCGGATGAACAATGAAGCCCCTATCGTCTTAACGAGGCAAAATACAGCATTTTTAACAAAATCAAGGGCCATAACTCCGCTGTTACTGGTCCGATATGGCTGGTTTTCAAATTTATTCGAGTTTTCAACAACATTAACAAACTGATAAAGATTGGTAAAGATCGGATGAACAATGAAGCCTCTATCGTCTTAACAGTGCAAAATATAGCATTTTTAACTAAATCAAGGGCCATAACTCCATTGTTACTAGTCCGATCTGGCTGGTTTTCGAACTTGTCCGAGCTTTCATTGATATTAACAATGTGGTAAAGATTGGTAAAGATAGGATGAAAAATGAAGGCCCTATTGTCCTAACGAGACAAAATATAGCATTTTTATAAAGGGCCATAACTCCGCTGTTACTAGTCCGATATGGCTGGTTTTCAAACTTGTTCGAGCTTTCATTGATATTAACAATGTGGTAAAGTTTGGTAAAGATATGATGAAAAACGAAGGCCCTATCATCTTAACGAGGCAAAATATAGCAATATAGCATTTTCAACTAAATCAAGGACCATAACTCTGGTGTTACTGGTCCGATCTGGCTGGTTTTCGAACTTGTCCGAGCTTTCATTGATATTAACAATGTGGTAAAGTTTGGTAAAGATAGGTTGAAAAATGAAGGCCCTATCGTCTTACGGAGGCAAAATATAGCAATATAGCATTTTTAACTAAATCAAGGGCCATAACTCCGCTGTTACTTGGCCGATCTGGCTGGTTTTCGAACTCATCCGAGCTTTAATTGATATTAACAACCTGTTAAAGTTTGGTAAAGATTGGATGAAAAATGAAGGCCCTATCGTCTTAACGAGACAAAAGTTAACAACGGACGACGGACGGACGGACGACGGACAACTCGGCATCCCATAAGCTCTGCTGGCCTTTGGCCAGTAGAGCTAAAAAAATTAAAAAAGAAAGTCATAAAATGTGGTCAAGTTTGGCAAAGATCAGATGCAAAATGAGGCCCTATGGTATGACGAGGCAAATTATAGCTTTTTTAACTAAATCAAGGGCCATAACTCCGCCGCTACCGTCCATTATGGCTGGTTTTCGAACTTGTTCGAGCTTTCAACGACATTAACAATCTGATAAAGTTTGGTAAAGATTGGATGAACAATGAAGCCCCTATCGTCTTAACGAGGCAAAATATAGCATTTTTAACTAAATCAAGGGCCATAACTCCAATGTTACTATTCCGATATGGCTGTTTTTCGAACATGTCCGAGCTTTCATTAATATTAACAATATGATTAAGTTTGGTAAAGATCGGATGAAAAATGAAGGCCGTATCGTCTTAACGAGGCAATATATAGCAATATAGCATTTTTAACTAAATCAAGGGCCATAACTCCGCTGTTACTAGTCCGATATGGCTTGTTTTCGAACTTGTCCGAGCTTTCATTGATATTAACAATGAGGTAAAGTTTGGTAAAGATAGGATGAAAAACAAAGGCCCTATCATCTTAACGAGGCAAAATATAGCATTTTTAACTAAATCAAGGACCATAACTCTTGTGTTACTGGTCCGATCTGGCTGGTTTTCGAACTTGTCTGAGCTTTCATTGATATTAACAATGTGGTAAAGTTTGGTAAAGATCGGATGAACAATGAAGCCCCTATCGTCTTAACGAGGCAAAATATAGCATTTTTAATTAAATCAAGGGCCATAACTCCGCTGTTACTAGTCCGATATGGCTGGTTTTCAAACTTGTCTGAGCTTTCATTGATATTGACAATGTGGTAAAGTTTGGTAAAGATAGGATGAAAAACGAAGGCCCTATCATCTTAACGAGGCAAAATATAGCACTTTAACTAAATCAAGGACCATAACTCTTGTGTTATGGTCCGATCTGGCTGGTTTTCGAACTTGTCCGAGCTTTCATTGATATTAACAATGTGGTAAAGTTTGGTAAAGATAGGATGAAAAATGAAGGCCCTATTGTCTTAACGAGGCAAAATATAGCATTTTTAACTAAATAAAGGGCCATAACTCCGCTGTTACTTGGCCGATCTGGCTGGTTTTCGAACTCATTCGAGCTTTCATTGATATTAACAACCTGTTAAAGTTTGGTAAAGATTGGATGAAAAATGAAGGCCCTATCGTCTTAACGAGACAAAAGTTAACAACAGACGACGGACGACGGACGGACGGACGGACGACGGTCAACTCGGCATCCCATAAGCTCTGCTGGCCTTTGGCCAGTAGAGCTTAAAATAGAAGGCCCTATCATCTTAACGAGAAAAAGTTAACGGACGACGGAAAACTCGTCATCCCATAAGCTCTGCTGGTCTTCGACCAGTAGAGCTAAAAAAATTGTTTAATAAGTGACGGGACGGGACGGGACTTACGCAACAGACTCAGCATGATATATATCCTATATAGCACTCACTTCACTTTATGAAAGTGGGTGTAAAATAATTGTCTATAAAAAACAATAAAAAATAAAAAAAATAATAATAATGTCTAATAATAATAATAATGATTGTCTTATACAAGATTCCATCTCCAGTCAGACCATATCAATCATGAATAAAAAAATGTTTATTCTCATGTGACTTAAAAATTACATTGATAGTGTGCCACTGGAGAATCAATTCAGTATTTGCTCTACTATTACTATAATAGTAATCACAGTATCCATAGTTTAAATTGAAGTGTTGTTTAACGGGTTATCAACACATTACCTGTGGCTATTTCCAGCCAACCCAGAGAGAGGGGAAGGATTTAGAGAAACCCAGAAACCGTGCCCTACTCTTATTGCTATTTCCAGCCAACCCAGAGAGAGGGGAAGGATACAGAAACCCAGAAACCGTGCCCTACTCTTATTGCTATTTCCAGCCAACCCAGAGAGAGGAGAAGGATACAGAGAAACCCAGAAACCGTGCCCTACTCTTATTGCTATGTCCAGCCAACCCAGAAAGAGGGGAAGGATACAGAGAAACACAGAAACCATGCCCTACTCTTATTAACAAATAGACCCCTGTATTTGTTTAACATGCTTGGAGTATATACTCAGATACAGGGGACAGCCCGGTCTCCATCCCTATCTGATGGTACAGATAAACAGATAGGAACATTCAAAATTAACAAAATCCTTAATAAAATTAAGTTTAACCTCCAAAAATTGTTTCAACTTTGCTTACATGTGATTGTTTCCCTGTGCTGTGATGAGCATGTTTGATTTGAGTTTATAGCCTTCCAAAACTCCTCTGCATTTGCGTCATCAGGGTCTGGCTGTAAGGGAAATATCATAGTATGTGATTTGTTTATAACTTGCGGCGTCCCATAAGTGTTTCTACGTAACATGAAATTTTGTAATCATTAATATTAATTATTAGAAAAGTTCAGAACAAACTGTGTTTGCATTTTATTAATTGTTGATAATACTGCAACAATAATATATTTAAACATATGGTAGAATAATAAAGAAAATTGAAAAAGCTAAATTTTATTTAATTATATGCAAACAGTTTTCAAGTCAAAATGACACTTGATTAATAAACCGAGATGCTTATTTTAATGTTCGATAAAAACTTCAGACTGACATGTGTCTCTTTAAAACAATAATAATGTACACAATTTCTCAAATTTGTCTGAACTTTAGTCTGTGTGTCCGTGATATTTTAAGTAGAACTTTAATTCATTAATTATGAAATCTTTATCAAAGTAACAATAAATGCTTCAAGTTTATCTTCATTTAAGGAGGATCTCAAGTTCTCCATTTTTCAAACATCCTGATTATTCATTTAATCAAAGCTTTAGCAAAATGACAACAATTTGGAATTTTAAATATTTAAAAGTAAATAGACAAAATGTACCTCTTTTTTGGGCTCTATGGACTGTATACTCTAAAAGAAAGAAATACACATAACATTGCAAAAAAGAAATAATAATACAACTAGTCTATAAATCTGCTTTATAACAGAAAATGCTATAATTCAGATTAAACATTGATGAATAAATAAAATGGGGTTTTATGTCCCATTAACACATCATGTAAGGTTGTTTGGGACAACAGCAACCTTAGAGGTAGATTAGATGAAGGATGAAGTTTCCCATCAGACATGCCTGTCCAACTTTATCCACTGAGCTACTGAGGTCGCTAAACATTGTTGAAAACCTTCACTCACACTGGCTATTTTTATACTATAACCACCAAACACACACACCACAACACACTTTCTCTCCTCAGTACTTTAATTAAGTGCAAGTGTACAGATATGGTGTTATCTATATGCCTATATGAAGGTAGTTTTTAATTTTGCCAGAAACAGAACTTTCATTGTTCTCGAAACAATTTTCTTCTAAATTTACAATCTCAAATAAGCCTTTGGCTGCGCATGTTTTGGGGGTTAAAATCCACAACTGAGCGGTCAATTTTTCACAAATCCTGTTTTGTGTCTACTTTTTTCATATAAACCTTTTTAATGCCATTTTAATTTAGATAATGATGAAAAATGAAAATCTTCGTGTGTCTAATATTGGCTGACATGACTTTATCAAAACATATTTATGGTCAGAACTATTTTGCTATCAGAGATAATAAGCATGCTTTTATTTTTCTCCATCTGTTTAAAAATGTCTCAAAACACATTCCAACATTGTTAAACCTATACAACCCTAGTATAAACCAAGGAGGTGGAGACAATTGCTGCCATACCTGTTGTAAAAGTTTCTGTTCTTGTTTGACTCCATGCCTGGTGATGTGATATTTGAGACTGTGTGAGGTGGTGAACCCCTTGTTGTCACACTGGTTACACTGGTAAGGCTTTTCACCTGAATGAATGAATGAATGGTGTTTTACGGCACGTCGACAAATAAATAGGTCATATTGTGCGCAAAAACTGATGAATGATGATGAAATGAAGGATTAATTAAAAATTAATGTAAATATATAAAGATATAACTATTTACAAGTAAGGGATGATATGGTAGTAATATAAACTACATATGTAAATCAACAAATGCCCGTCAACGGGTATATAAACAAGTAAATATATACAAGAACATATTATAATGATTTATATAGTCTGACTTTCTTCAGGAAATCTAAAACTAGACTAAAATCTATAGTATTAAATAACTCGGTCATAGTATTAACATTGTAGTACCTTTGACGCATAGGATCAAAGTCTACACATTCCAGCAATATGTGTTTGACCGTTAACGGTGCAAAGCAGGGTATACATTCTGGTAATTGCTCACCTTGTAATAAATATGAATGAGTATAACGTGTATGCCCTATTCTGCTTTTCACTTGAATATGACAATCATGCATGTAGTCAAAATAAAATCAGATGGTCAAGATATTGCCAGGTTGTCAACATAATGTCAAATGGTCAAGATTATCAAGTGGTCAAGATATTAACAGGTTGTCAAGATAACATCTGGTGGTCAAGATAATGTCAGGTGGTCAAGATAATGCCACATGGTCAAGATACCATCAGGTTATCAAGAAAATGCCAGGCAGGCAAGATAATGTCAGTTGGACAAGATAATGCCATGTGGTCAAGATAATGTCAGGCGGTCAATATAATGCCAGGTGATCAAGATAATGCCAGGCGGTCAATATAATGCCAGGTGGTCTAGATAATGTCAGGTGGTCAATATAATTTCATATTGTCAAGATAGTGAAAGGTGGTAAAGATACTGCCAGGTCATCAAAATAATGTCAATAACATCTGGCAGTCAAGATAATGCCAGGTTGTTAGGATAATACCAGGTGGTCAAGATAATGTCAGCTGGACAGTGGTCAAGATTACAATAGGTGGTCAAGATAATGCAGGGTGGTCAAAATAAAGCTAGGTGGTCAAGATAATGTAAGATGTCAAGATAATATCAGATGGTCCAGATATTGTCATGTTATCAAGATAATACCAGGTGGTCAAGACAGTCACATAGTCAAGATAACACCAGGTGTGTCAAGATAACACCATGTGGTCAAGATAATGCCAGGTGGTCAAGTTATGCCAGGTGGTCAAAATAATGTCATGTGGTCAAGATAATGCAAAGTGGTTAAGATAATGTCAGGTGGTCAAGATAATGCCAGGTGGTCAAGATAATAACAGGTGGTCAAAGAATGTCAGGTGGTCAAGATAATGTCAGGTGGTCAAAATAATGCCAGATGGTCAAGATAATGACAGCTGATCAAGCTAACACCAGGTGGTCAAGGTGAGGGGGCAACATATTTGTGTAAGAATCGACCAAAACAACACAGAAATAGGTAAAAAAAAAAGTTGTGGAGGGGTGCGGGGTGGGGGGAGTGGGGGCTGGGGGAGGAGGGAGCCCATGCCCCAATATGAGTGAAGTATGAATAAGATGCATAATGCTATAAGAAATCCCAAACCAAATTTATAGATATATACATGCTTAATGCTTACATGCAAACCTAGATCCGCCTTTATTGCACATTTTATGGGCCATCACTATTTGGGTTCCATGGGAGCCCAGAATTTGCATAAGACAAAATTAATTACCCAACCCTTTACAACATACTATAAGGAAACCAATTCCAATATTTAGTTCAGCTAGGACAAGAAATGCAAGAGATATAGACCTGTAAACACAGCTTACACGCACAATTTGATGTGAAATGGGACACATTTTAGGGCTATCATAATTTGGGTTCCATGGGAGCCCATGGGTTACAGGAACCAAAATTGCTTATGCATCCCTTAAGATAATGCTGTAAGGAAGCCCATGGCCAAATTTGGTTGTTCTAGGATAAGAAATGTAAGAGATAAAGACTTGTAAACACAGCTTACACGCAAACCTTGATGTGGGACGCCGACGCCGACCCCATCGCCGACCCCGTGGTGAATACATAAGCTCTCTTATACTTCGAATAGTCGAGCTAAAAATGATAACAGCGAGTCAAATTAGGAAAATATGAGTATCTGACTCATGACTGGCAGGGAAATAAACCAATGGGTCAAGATAATGCCTGGTGGTCAAAATAATGTCAAGTTGTCAATATAATACCAGGTGGTCAAGATAATGCCAGGTGGTCAAGATAATGTCAAATGGTCAAGATAATGCCAGGTGGTCAAGATAATGCCAGGTGGTCAAGATAATATCAGGTCAAGATAATGTCAGGTAGTCATGATAATGTCAGATGGTCAGTATAACATCTGGTAAAAGGTTAAGTTCAAAACTAGTCCGATATTTATCTCTATATAAAGTAAAGAACTTGGATGCCTGAAATGTAAATGTATATGTAATAAGGTATATGAGTATTTTATATCATGTGACAACTACCGTACCTGTATGTATAAGTTTGTGTGTTTTCAAATGGTGACTAGCTGTGAAGGCCTTCCCACACCCATCCTCTCCACACCTGTAAGAAGTAGAAAAACAGTAAAGCATCTAACAATCTCACATTACGTGGATACATTTCATGAAAGGGAAAACTGCTTTTTAAAATTATTATAACACTTCTTGCACTCTGCATTTCCTATCGCTGCCCTCTATTATTGAGGGAAGTTTCATTTTAATCCTGTTCAATAGTTTTTTTAAGTTATGTCCAGACAAGGATCTGGATGGACAGAATGACGGACAAAGTGGCAACTATATGCATAACATTTTGGGAAGCATAAATATTTATCTGAAGGAAATATAATCTGACAACAGTGATAATTTAATGAACATAAAAAGTCTTGCAAGAAACAAGATGCTCTACTGGATGAAACGGTATACATGAATATGCAGCTGTACAGTGCCTTTAAGCATTTCGGTAGTGCGTTGTTTGAATGAAATTCAAAATCCCTAATAGTGTTGTCCTTAAAATTAGCGTGGTACTAATACTAAGCGAGATGCTTAAGATTTTCTACAATGTAGCCAAGATCGTCCCAGTTGACTGTAACAGTTTAGACAAGTCTTTGTAACAGTTAAGATAAATATTTATAACAGTTCAGTGGGAACGCCAGGAACTAATTATTCAGCTCTTTTGATCATTTTGATACTCCGCGACAGGGATTATTTTTTTTAGTGTTTGCCGGACTATTTCATTAAAAAAATCTCAAAACGCCGCCATTTTCTATTTGTAAAAACGTCGATTCAGACCGCAGTTATCAATTTTACGCGTACCTAGTTTACAGGAGTGAACTTTTTGTAAAATGTCAGTTTTGGATTACGTCATCAATACGTAGAATGTGTTTACACGTTGGTAAACGTTGAATCCACTGAGTTTTGATAGCGATATCTGATGCAGGGTGTTCACACTGGGATAAACAATTGGACATATACACAGGCTAACGTAATGAAGGAAACAGTTGACTGTCTTAGAACTCTGCAGGCAAATAACACGTGAGTTCAAATGTGTACATGTACAACTCTTTTTTTGGTTTGTTTATGCAGTGTTTTCTTGAAATTTGCCAAGCACATCGATGGTGTTAATGTTGACAAACTGTGTAAATAATAAACATAACTGGATCAGCCGTGACATTTCTTGATTTCATTGAATTATTCATATGATTCCTCTCTCAGAATCATTCTTGTTTGTATAACAAGACCTGTAGCCATAGACATGAGGCCCTTCCAGGGGTGGTCCATGTTCCTTGTTCCCTGACAATACGACCCGGTGATCCCCAAAATGTTTTGCTTTGTTCCCCAAAAATATGTTCCCTTGTTCCCCAAAACCGCTGGGAGACCTTGAGCCCTGAACCCTGTGAAGGGGTACACCTTATGGTATGTCTGTAATAGCCAGTGTCAAACCCCACATATGCTGCATGGCCATGGGACACAGCAATTCCTAAACCACATCCCTGCCACCCCTTCTCTACATTTACCCACAGGCAGCTGATGCATACCCTCCCCATGGACTTTTTACTCTTCTTTGAAGCGGCCTGTAAAAGGCCCCATACCCACTCTCATTTCTTTTAAAAGCATGCAGACTTCCCCACCTTTTAAACTTACCTTGGAAATTTCATTCCCCATTTATGTATTCCACCCCCAATTAAGAGCAAAAGGCCCCTTCCCCACAACTGGTAAAAAGGCCCTGCTGCCCCCACCACTATCCCCAACCCCCTTCCCATCTCTTCTACGTCCCTCCCGCATATTTTCTCTACAAACTCTACTTAAAATGTGTTCAATGAAATGCTAAATACTGCAACACTTGGTTTTCAATTAAAAACAAAATATACACTATACACCCCAGTTCTATTTTATGTGATTGATTCCGCTAAAGTGATCTGTGTACCATGAACAGGGCTTTTTTACCTTATGTAACAGAGATACCTCTAAAAGGCCTCTTTCTCAATTGAGAACCTGACTGTTTTTTCCCCAAATGTGGCAGAAATATTTGCCATTCAGAAAGCAGCAGTGTCTCAGAATTTGAGAAAAAGCATTAATTCTGCAATATGTTTTTGTCTGTAGAGTCAGTTCTGACTGAGAAATAGTAATTATAATAACTGTTGGCTGAAAATATAAATAAAGCATAGTATTGTCAAATTTACTTAATTGGTAAAATCTTACATCTTTCCCAAAATGAGAAATAAGCTCGTCTTTTCCCCCCAAAATGGACAGGCCTGGGCCTCTTCCCAATTTTGTGGAAAAAAGCCCTGATGAACACATTTTCTAAGTAACAGTACATAGAAATAAGAATTAAGTACATAGATATATCTAATTATTATTTAATTTCAGCGAAATGTTCAGATCCAAACGAAATTTGGCAATTGCGTTTATACACTGTGTCATTATTTTTTTCATAGGGAGACATCAGTCTCACAGATATGATGCCTGCATCTTACATATTCTGATCTGAAATGCGACTCTTGGTTGGATGAAGTGAGGTTGGAGGAGCTTACAAAAACAAGATGGATTTCATAGAGGTTTGTAAGCAGAACTTATTTGTATGGTGGGGAAGCATTTCACATCAATGCCAAACAAATAATAAAATAATAATAATTAGATAAATCTAGTTAAAACACCTGGAAACCTTACCTTGAAAGGTGGAACTGAGAGACAGTATTAAAACATGAAAAGGATCTTAAACAATACATACGTTCTCAGTGTTAAAAAAACAAACATTTGGTAATCTTTTTCAGTAAATTTTATATTGACTAAGACCCAATTAAATATAAAGGTCTGTGTTTACTGTATTAAACCAGACCAACTTCCTTAATACACTGCTGACTCCTCTTTTTATTGGAAATAAAATAATAATCAGTTATTCTGAGGTAAAAAAATAATACAATCTGTTTTAATATGTTTAAGCCTGCAGCCAGTCATATTTTTCTTTATTTAATGTTCTTGTGGTCTAAATATAATTCATGGAGTAAAAAAATGATAACAAGTAAATATTTGATACCAAATAAATATACTGGCCCACTTTTATTGACAATGATATGTAAACACAGGTTTAATTTTTATTTTATTTGGCCTGTATAGGTTCTATATAAAATACATATTTTGTATATTATTAAAACTGATCAGGTTTTAGTATTTCATGTACAGCAGATATTTAAGTTGTAATACTCAGTGTTTGCATTTTCTTTATTTTTCAGACAAGATGCTGCCATTTTCACAACACAAGGTTACGGTATACAACTGTAATGGATCCAAGTATTTAACAATAAATTGAATGGATTATCTTGAACTACATCTACAGTTCTTATTGACACTCAAGTTTTTCACAAGGATCTGTGCATGCTGGTTTCCTCCCATATCTGTGCATGCTGGTTTCCTCCCACATGCATTTAGCGCTGTCATCCATGCCAATGAGAGTGATGTGAAAAGTAGTTTTGCTTATTTAATACTCAATAAAAAAAACACTCATCATTCCATTTGAGACGTTGTCGTTGAAGTACACAGTTTTATTGAACTGACTGTTACGTGTACATATAACGGAGAATACATGTTGATGCTGAACTATGTTCAAAACCTGTGACACAACTTAAAAAAAAAAAGCATACTGTAGGGTTGTAACTTGTTTTATTAACATATTAATTATGGACCTTAAAGGGACACACAGCAATCTTGATTTGTTGAAAAGCTAACAACTCGCATCGTCCCATTAGTTTTTCTACATAATTCACATTTTTGCAATCATTAATATTAATACTAGAATAGTGCAAGGTTAATAGTTATTATTATATTAATAAACTGTTGATAATATTGCACCAATAAGTTATACATTTCACTCACAGCCATTACCAGTATGTATTATATGTTTGACATGCCTATTAAACAAATGATCACTTTTTCAGTTGAATGACATGATTTCATTAAACCTGAGTATATCCAACATTTAAACTACACTTGACCTCCCTATAATATATATATCTGTGCCAGTGGGCATGGCAGACGCTTAGGGATCACTTTAAGCTCTGTCAGCTCTCATGTAAGGTCCTCTTTTACCTATGTTCATGAAACACACATTTTCGTCTTACTCAATGAAAATATGTATAAAGTTCTTCCTTAGCAATTATTCAATGCTATTGACATGTCCAATAACTATGAATTTCATTTTGGCAAAGTTGTGGTTAGAGCATAATATTATGCACATTGAATATGAAAATGAAACGCATTACGTATTTGAATAGACGCCTATACGTCTCATACCACAATTAAATTTGCTTAAATTCTTCATTGATCCAATATCTGCATGTTATTAACTTTTAACAAAAATTTACCAGATTGAACTTTTTTTAATTTCATGTTAGCCACACCTATCAAAATTTAGACAAAAATACAACCCCGTGGAGATTAGACCCATGATGTGTAAAATGAGGCAGAATTAGCTAGAAATCGTATATCAACATGCATTTTTCTGTGATCTCTTCCTAAAATGCTGTAGATTTAGAACCTGTAAAGATAAATCAATGTATCCTGTAAAATGTAGAAAAGCGAACTTGTTTTTTTTTTATCTACCTCCTTCATCTGTAGGGCAGGAGTATTCAAGGGAGATAATAGTGTTGTGAGTCCTTAAGGTGATTTTTTTTCTAATGATCACCTCAATAATAATTGAACATGTATACAAATCAATTACACGCTGAAATGTGCTAACATTTTTATTCCATGTTTATTGCTTTTCAAATTATTCAAGTTTTAGTGACCTAGGGTATTGGTCGAAATTCAGGCCGAGTACCTTTAATATTTTGAAAATCTACAGTAGTGATAAGGATTTTGCATTTTCCTGGTCATTTGTGCTCAGCTATGTCTGAAACTTTCAGACAGGAGTATTCAAGGGAGATAATAGTGTTGTGAGTCCTATAGTCTTCCAGACCCCCTTCAATCCATTTAAAATAAATCAGGAATGATAAATGTCCTTGCTGACAAAACCACATGACAGACTTGTGTGTTATAATACATGATGCTGTTTTTCATGCTTTTCTCATTTTGGCGACCATCTTAAAATTTTAAGTCCGTTAGAAAATTAAAAATAGAAGAAGCTGCACAGTAGCCGATTTATAAGTTAAATATAGTCAGGACAAACAAAAAAATAGGTGTGTTTCCTATTGCATGCTCTAAAAAAATAGGGTCGGTAGGTAGGCATTTTTTTCCTTTTTTTCTTCTTTTTTTTGGAGCAAGATATTGTGAGATTCTACATGTATTTATATCATAAACCCCATACAAGTTGTTGATACAGCTGAAAGTTTCTCTGTGATGTCAGTTTACCTCAATATATTGTGATAAATCATTGTTCAGAACAAATATATATTTTTTTTTTCATAAAAAGTTTTAGGGTCGGCCCCTTAATAATAGGGTCGGTCGGGCCACCGGAAACACAGGTATTTTTTTTTTGCCTAATATATATAAGTAAATATATAATGTTAATAGCTCTTATTTATCCCATGTTGAGACGACACACAAGCTAGACCACGAGACAATATATGTTTTAATTGAATTGAATGTTGTTTAACGGCTCATCAACACAGTATAGGTTATTTAGAGCTGCCCCAGAGAGAAGAGAAGGAATACATAGAAATCTGGGAACCTGCCCTACTCTTGTTATCGAATAGATTCCTGGTTCTTTAACGTGCTCGGAGGATAAACCGATACTTGGGACCACCCAATTTACGTCACCATCCGACGGACGAGACGAGGGAAAGTGTCTTGGTCATCGCTAACCCGGCCGAATCCGTTTTTTATTGAGAAAAAAAAATTCTACAAAAGGATACTAAGTTTAGGGTTATTACCCTCGCAAGCCTTTCTACCCTATAGACTGCAGGGTGCAGGGTTCTGTCCATCCCTTACTGATTGGTACTAATATAGTTTCATAAAAGATGCTAGGTGTCATTGGCGTAGCTCTGCGTAAGCACGGTACGCCCGACCCTATGCCTAACTCGGAAATAGAAAATGTAAAAAGTCCAAAAATGCAATAACAATGGAGGAGGTATTGAGGGTGTGGGGGTTTGTGTGTGTGTGTGTGTGTGTGTGTGTGTGTGTGTGTGTGTGTGTTGGTACATGTGTGTACTTACCTTTATCTACCGTTTTATAACTCTGAAATATACGTCAGAACGCGCATTGTAAAATCAAAAAAACATAATACGGGTAGCATGACCCCGAACCCCACTAGGATAAGTTAAACAGAGTGAGGGCGGGAGGGACCCTCCAAACCCCACTAAGATGAGTTAAAGTGTGTGTGGTGGCGGTGGGTGGGGCGTAGGGGGGGGAGGGGAGGGGTTGCAGCAGGGTACACATACATGTAAGTGGTCGATTGCCAATCATGTGTTCTTGGTATCTCAGATGTAAAGGACGCTGGCACGGTTTAATACACAGATTGTTTCAAAGATGCTATTTCACAGACTTTCAAAAAAGAGGCCAGTTACACAGTGGAAAAGGCGTTGAACCTAAGGATCTGGAGGGACTATTCACCCATCTTACTTCCCTCTGTGGTCGATGTTCAAATCAATAAAGCCCTAGTTCATATTATATTTGCGTCGACAATCCGAATGGCCTTTAAAATACATTTAAAATCATAGTTCGCATTCTAGATTAATTCTGTCGATTTAAAAAAAATGTGCTGGGTGGGGGTGGGGCAGGGGTGGATGGGTCGAAAGGATAATAGCCAATGATACTTTTTTTAAAGGGCTCTTCGACCAAAATAATAAATAAAAACACACGTCCTTTCGAAATTTTAAAAAATTGTCCGCGTACACCTTTTCACCCTGTGATTATACTAGTACAAGCATTGTGATGTCACAATTCTGTGTTGAAATGTGGTCTTCGGGGAAACACGGTATTTATTTTTTTGCAATATTTTCAATAACAATCGAATTTAAAATATGTCATGTTAGCATAAATATTTTGTCTCTTATCGACTGTCTGTTCACTACAATATATCAGGTAATTTAAGAATTTATCACACACACAGAGCTGACCGATGTATTGCATGCCGTATCCCATATGCCGTGTAACAAAACTACACAAAAACAACGTTCGAAAAACGCTTGCGTAAAACAGTGACCAAACGTTTCTTTTGGGTAGAAAAAAGTACTTTTTTCAAAATTCGCTTGAAAATTCACATACTGCCAGAGGAAGGATTAAACTCATCGTTCATGTTCTTGTCTTTTTTCTCGCTGTTAAAATCTTCATACAAATCGAGATACAAAATTAAAAAAATTAAGTCGAACGATAAACAGCTGACATTTTGATCTTTCGCGTATTTGTTGACTGAAATAATTTTCACAATAACACAACATAGACCTAAATTTATTTTTAAAAGTAGGCATGAAAATGATGGTTATTTTATAAGGAAATGGCTTGTATAAATTATGTTTTAATTGTAGTGGTAAAAATATGATTCTGAAAGTTTTTTGTATGAAGCAAAACGGTTGAAGAAAGTCTCACTTTTCTGTGTGTAATTTTATGAACGGTCATGAAACGTTTTTTTTGGGTAGAAAAAAGTACTTTTTCCAAATTTTGATGAAATTTTACAGGCCTATAGAGGAAGACTTTTTCTTGACTTTAATGCTTTCGTCTTTTTTCTCGCTATAAGAACAAACTGTAATTATCAATTTGATTAAAAGCTAAAATTTCACATCAATTTTCGAAACAATCGGTAATTTGTAAAAGCCTAGAAATCGTATTTTTAATAAAAAAGAATCGACAAAACACGTAAAAACTTAAAATTCATTCTGTAACAAACGAATTGATGCATTTGTTTATGTGTGTCATCATTGTACATTGTCAGTTGAATACAGTTTACATCACTGGTGTCATTTTGACCGCCATCCTGAAATCTGCTCAAAACGCAGTTTGTTTACGTTTTTTGCGCGTGACGTTTTTAAGTAAATATCCCTCCGCGGCGGCTTGGCGCTCCTACTGGTTGGGTCAAAAAAATACTTTTGGTATTTTATTCAATTGTACATTGGTTAGGATGTTATATGTGCTGAAAAATGACATTAAACACCAAACAAACAGAGGATGTTAAAACAGTCTTCGAATTAACCTACTAGCCCGAAGCCCGGAGCTAGTAAACTGTCATTCGGGCTATGAATTTTAATTTATGTACCGTAGTCGGGCTAAAGGAAATTGTACGGGTTTTCACTGAGTATATATATAACAATTCCGGTTAGTGACACAAAACAATTCATTCAAAGACTATTAAATTTAACAAATTACTTGAAAGGTTTTTCCCCTGTATGTGTTCTGATATGTTTGCGGAGATCACTGAGCGTGGTAAAGAACTTGGTACATCCGTCCTCGTTACAGTTGAATGTCTGACCAGTGTGGAGTCTCTGGTGGGCCTTCAATCTGATGACATATAAATTTCTATCAGTGACAAATTAAGATTTCTTGATCATGGTTTGGTAAAATAACAAGAGGTCAATGACCTTGAAGCTCTACTGATTGATTTTGATTTCAGGAAGTAGTCGCTACAAACTTGTTTTTTGAAAATTTATTTTTAGCCATGGCAGCCATCTTGAATTTCCGGCCGACCTGAAATTTTGCTAGGATCAATTAGACATCAAGAGCAACATTCCTGTGAAGTTCATGAAAATCCGTCAAGTAGTTTCAGAGGAGTAGTCGCTACAAGTTTTCATTATATAATTCTATGTAAACAAAGATGGCCGCTGACAGCCATGTTTAACATCGAATCAAAATGATTTTTGACAAGGACCAACATCATGTAATGCTGATCATTTAAGAAAAAGTCCCATATCAATATCACTTATAGTTTTCAAGAAGTAGTCGCTACAAACTTGCATTTTGAAAATCTATTTTTAGCCATGGCGGCCATCTTGAATTTCCGGCCGACCTGAAATTTTGCTAGGATCAATTAGACATCAAGAGCAACATTTCTGTGAAGTTTCATGAAAATCCGTCAAGTAGTTTCAGAGGAGTAGTCGCTACAAGTTTTCATTATATAACTCTATGTAAACAAAGATGGCCACTGGCAGCCATGTTTAATGTCGAATCAAAATAATGTTCGACTCGGATAACCATCATGTCATGCTGATCATTTTAGAAAAAGTCCCATATCAATATCACTTATAGTTTTCAAGAAGTAGTCGCTACAAACTTATTTTTTAAAAATCTATTTTTAACTGTGGCAGCCATCTTGAATTTCTGGCCGATCTGAAATTTTGCTAGGATCAATTAGACATTAAGAGCAACATTCCTGTACAGTTTCATGAAAATCCGCCAAGTAGTTTCAGAGGAGTAGTCGCTACAAGTTTTTACTATATAACTCTATGTAAACAAAGATGGCCGCTGGCAGCCACGTTTAACATCGAATCAAAACGATTTTTGATAAGGACCAACATCATGTCATGCTGATCATTTTAGAAAAAGTCCCATATCAATATCACTTATAGTTTTCAAGAAGTGGTCGCTACAAACTTGTATTTTGAAAATTTATTTTGAGCCGTGGCGGCAATCTTGAATTTCCGGCCGACCTGAAATTTTGCTAGGATCAATTAGACATCAAGAGCAACATTCTTGTGAAGTTTCATGAAAATCCGTCAAGTAGTTTCAGAGAAGTAGTTGTTACAAGTTTTCATTATATAACTCTATGTAAACAAAGATGGCCGCTGGCAGCCATGTTTAACATCGAATCAAAACGATTTTTGATAAGGACCAACATCATGTCATGCTGATCATATTAGAAAAAGTCCCATATCAATATCACTTATAGTTTTCAAGAAGTGGTCGCTACAAACTTGTATTTTGAAAATTTATTTTGAGCCGTGGCGGCCATCTTGAATTTCCGGCCGACCTGAAATTTTGCTAGGATCAATTAGACATCAAGAGCAACATTCCATTGAAGTTTCATGAAAATCCATCAAGTAGTTTCAGAGAAGTAGTCGTTACAAGTTTTCATTATATAACTCTATGTAAACAAAGATGGCCGCTGGCAGCCATGTTTAACGTCAAATCAAAACGATTTTCGACAAGGGCCAACATCATGTCATGCTGATCATTTTAGAAAAAGTCCCATATCAATATCACTTATAGTTTTCAAGAAGTAGTCGCTACAAACTTGTATTTAAAAAATCTATTTTTAGCTTTGGCGGCCATCTTGGATTTCACATCAACATGAATTTTTGCTAGGATCAACTAGACGTCATGGGCAACATTTCTGTAAAGTTTTATGAATATCCATCTAGTAGTTTCAGAGGAGTAGTCGCTACAAATAAAAGTTAACGGACAGACGGACGGACGGACGACAGACGCCGCACCACGGCATAAGCTCTGCTGATCTCTGATCAGTAGAGCTAAAAACCACTTAAAAACATTAGAGTAATTTAAAGGAACATGTGGCAATCATGAAGTATTTATTAAGCATTAAAATTAGTGTCTGTATGCATTAACCCAGTATCAGTTTGACTTTAAACCTGCTTGCGTGTATGATATAATTAAATACAATTTTCAGTTACCATGTTTTCTTCTTATTTTACAATAGGTTTAAATAATCAACAGTTATTAAAATGCAAAAATAATCTGCTTTATACTACTCTTGTCATTAATATTAATGACTGAACACATGAAAGTTATGCTGGAAAACTAACAGGACAATGCGGGTTTTAAAAGAATCGAGATTTAAAGTGTCCCTTTAAAGTTTAAAATTTGAAACACATTCCTAAAATACATTTTAGATTGATTCTAACCTGTACACAGTGTTGAATGTCTTCTCGCACCCACCGACCTCACACTCAAACGGTTTCTCCTTTGTGTGAACACGTACGTGGATCCGCAAACTGTAGGATGTGAGAAACTGCTTACCACAACTCTGCTCATTACAGACAAATGTGTACTCTCCTGAAAGGTAATACAGGCAAATGTGTATTCTCCTGATAGGTAATACAGACAAATGTGTACTCTCCTGAAAGATAATACAGAAAAACTGTTCTCTCCTGAAAGGTTATATAAGCAAACATGTACTCTCCTGAAAGGTTATATAAGCAAACATGTACTCTCCTGAAAGGTAATACAGACAAACATGTACTCTCCTGAAAGGTAATACAAACAAACCTGTTCTCTCCTGAAAGGTAATTCAGACAAACATGTTCTCTCCTGAAAGGTTATATAAGCAAACCTGTTCTCTCCTGAAAGGTAATTCAGACAAACCCGTACTCTCCTGAAAGGTAATACAGGCAAACATGTACTCTCCTGAAAGGTTATATAAGCAAACCTGTTCTCTCCTGAAAGGTAATTCAGACAAACCCGTACTCTCCTGAAAGGTAATACAGGCAAACATGTACTCTCCTGAAAGGCAATACAGACAAACATGTACTCTCCTGAAAGGTTATATAAGCAAACATGTCTTCTCCTGAAAGTTAATTCAGACAAAACCGTACTCTCCTGAAAGGTAATACAGGCAAAACCGTACTCTCCTGAAAGGTAATACAGGCAAACATATACTCTCCTGAAAGGTAATACAGACACACATGTACTCTCCTGAAAGGTTATGCAGACAAACCCGTACTCTCCTGAAAGGTAATACAGACACACATGTACTCTCCTGAAAGGTTATGCAGACAAACCCGTACTCTCCTGAAAGGTAATACAGACACACATGTACTCTCCTGAAAGGTTATGCAGACAAACCCGTACTCTCCTGAAAGGTAATACAGACACACATGTACTCTCCTGAAAGGTTATGCAGACAAACCCGTACTCTCCTGAAAGGTAATACAGACACACATGTACTCTCCTGAAAGGTTATGCAGACCAACCCGTACTCTCCTGAAAGGCAATACAGACACACATGTACTCTCCTGAAAGGTTATGCAGACAATCCCGTACTCTCCTGAAAGGTAATACAGACACACATGTACTCTCCTGAAAGGTTATACAGACAAACCCGTACTCTCCTGAAAGGTAATAGAGGCAAACATGTACTCACCTGAAAAGTAATATAGGCAAATATGTACTCTCCTGAAAGGTTATACAGACAAACCCGTACTCTCCTGAAAGGTAATATAATCTCATGTGAACTCATAATGCAGACAAACATGTACTCCCCTAAAAAGTAATACAGACACACATGTACTCTCCTGAAAGGTAATACAGACACACATGTACTCTCCTGAAAGGTTATACAGACAAACCCGTACTCTCCTGAAAGGTTATACAGACAAACCCGTACTCTCCTGAAAGGTAATACAGGCACACATGTACTCTCCTGAAAGGTAATACAGGCAAACATGTACTCTCCTGAAAGGTAATACAGGCAAACATGTACTCTCCTGAAAGGTAATTCAGACAAACCCGTACTCTCCTGAAAGGTAATACAGACAAACATGTACTCTCCCGAAAGGTTATATAAGCAAACATGTACTCTCCTGAAAGGTTATATAAGCAAACATGTACTCTCCTGAAAGGTAATACAGACAAACATGTACTCTCCTGAAAGGTAATACAAACAAACCTGTTCTCTCCTGAAAGGTAATTCAGACAAACATGTTCTCTCCTGAGAGGTTATATAAGCAAACCTGTTCTCTCCTGAAAGGTAATTCAGACAAACCCGTACTTTCCTGAAAGGTAATACAGGCAAACATGTACTCTCCTGAAAGGTTATATAAGCAAACCTGTTCTCTCCTGAAAGGTAATTCAGACAAACCCGTACTCTCCTGAAAGGTAATACAGGCAAACATGTACTCTCCTGAAAGGCAATACAGACAAACATGTACTCTCCTGAAAGGTTATATAAGCAAACATGTCTTCTCCTGAAAGTTAATTCAGACAAAACCGTACTCTCCTGAAAGGTAATACAGGCAAACATGAACTCTCCTGAAAGGTTATGCAGACAAACCCGTACTCTCCTGAAAGGTAATACAGACACACATGTACTCACTTGAAAGGTAATACAGGCACACAATGTACTCTCCTGAAAGGTAATACAGGCAAACATGTACTCTCCTGAAAGGAAATACAGGCAAACATGTACTCTCCTGAAAGGTTATACAGACAGACCCATACTCTCCTGAAAGGTAATACAGGCAAACATGTACTCTCCTGAAAGGTAATACAGACAAACATGTTCTCTCCTGAAAGGTTATACAGACACACATATACTCTCCTGAAAGGTAATACAGACAAACATGTACTCTCCTGAAAGGTTATACAGACAAACATGTACCCTTGTGAAAGGTAATAAAGACAGACCCATACTCTCTTGAAAGGTAATACAGACAAACCCGTACTCTCCTGAAAGGTTATACAGACAAACCCGTACTCTCCTGAAAGGTTATACAGACAAACATGTACTCTCCTGAAAGGTTATACAGACAAACCCGTACTCTCCTGAAAGGTTATACAGACAAACATGTACTCTCCTGAAAGGTTATACAGACAAACCCGTACTCTCCTGAAAGGTTATACAGACAAACATGTACTCTCCTGAAAGGTAATACAGACAGACCCATACTCTCCTGAAAGGTAATACAGACACACATATACTCTCCTGAAAGGTTATACAGACAAACATGTTCTCTCCTGAAAGGTTATACAGACAAACATGTACCCTTGTGAAAGGTAATAAAGACAGACCCATACTCTCCTGAAAGGTAATACAGACACACATGTACTCTCCTGAAAGGTTATACAGACAAAAATGTACTCTCCTGAAAGGTTATACAGACACACATGTACTCTCCTGAAAGGTAATACAGACAGACCCATACTCTCCTGAAAGGTAATACAGACACACATATACTCTCCTGAAAGGTTATACAGACAAACATGTTCTCTCCTGAAAGGTAATACAGACAAACATGTTCTCTCCTGAAAGGTTTTACAGACACACATATACTCTCCTGAAAGATAATACAGACAAACATGTACTCTCCTGAAAGGTAATACAGACAAACATGTTCTCTCCTGAAAGGTTATACAGACACACATATACTCTCCTGAAAGGTTATACAGACAAACATGTTCTCTCCTGAAAGGTTATACAGACAAACATGTACTCTCCTGAAAGGTTATACAGACAAACATGTACCCTCCTGAAAGGTTATACAGACAAACATGTACTCTCCTGAAAGATAATACAGGCAAACATGTACTCTCCTGAAAGGTTATACAGACAAACATGTACCCTTGTGAAAGGTAATAAAGACAGACCCATACTCTCCTGAAAGGTTATATAGGCAAACATGTACTCTCCTGAAAGGTTATACAGACAATCATGTACCCTTGTGAAAGGTAATAAAGACAGACACATACTCTCCTGAAAGGTTATACAGACAAACATGTACTCTCCTGAAAGGTTATACAGACAAACATGTACCCTTGTGAAAGGTAATAAAGACAGACCCATACTCTCCTGAAAGGTAATACAGGCAAACATGTACTCTCCTGAAAGGTTATACAGACAAACATGTACCCTTGTGAAAGGTAATAAAGACAGACCCATACTCTCTTGAAAGGTAATACAGACAAACATATACTCTCCTGAAAGGTTATACAGGCAAACATGTACTCTCCTGAAAGGTAATACAGACAAACATGTACTCTCCTGAAAGGTTATACAGACAAACATGTTCTCTCCTGAAAGGTAATACAGACAGACCCATACTCTCCTGAAAGGTTATACAGACAAACATGTACTCTCCTGAAAGGTTATACAGGCAAACATGTACTCTCCTGAAAGGTAATAAAGACAGACCCATACTCTCCTGAAAGGTTATACTGACAAACATATACTCTCCTGAAAGGTTATACAGGCAAACATGTACTCTCCTGAAAGGTAATACAGACAAACATGTACTCTCCTGAAAGGTTATACAGACAAACATGTTCTCTCCTGAAAGGTTATACAGACAAACATGTACTCTCCTGAAAGGTTATACAGACAAACATGTTCTCTCCTGAAAGGTAATACAGACAAACATGTACTCTCCTGAAAGGTAATACAGACAAACATGTACTCTCCTGAAAGGTTATACAGACAAACATGTACTCTCCTGAAAGGTTATACAGACAAACATGTACTCTCCTGAAAGGTTATACAGACAAACATGTTCTCTCCTGAAAGGTTATACAGACAAACATGTACTCTCCTGAAAGGTTATACAGACAAACATGTACTCTCCTGAAAGGTTATACAGACAAACATGTACTCTCCTGAAAGGTTATACAGACAAACATGTACTCTCCTGAAAGGTTATACAGACAAACATGTACTCTCCTGAAAGGTTATACAGACAAACATGTACTCTCCTGAAAGGTAATACAGACAAACATGTACTCTCCTGAAAGGTTATACAGACAAACATGTACTCTCCTGAAAGGTTATACAGACAAACATGTACTCTCCTGAAAGGTAATACAGACAAACATGTACTCTCCTGAAAGGTTATACAGACAAACATGTACTCTCCTGAAAGGTTATACAGACAAACATGTACTCTCCTGAAAGGTTATACAGACAAACATGTACTCTCCTGAAAGGTAATACAGACAAACATGTACTCTCCTGAAAGGTTATACAGACAAACATGCACTCTCCTGAAAGGTAATACAGACAAACATGTACTCTTGTGAAAGGTTATACAGACAAACATGTACTCTCCTGAAAGGTTATACAGACAAACATGTTCTCTCCTGAAAGGTTATACAGACAAACATGTACTCTCCTGAAAGGTAATAAAGACACCCCACCCTTCGCCAATAACACACACTCCTCATGCCTCATCTTTCTCACCCTGCAGGCAACTCATCATGTATGAAGTTTGGTGAAGAAGGTGATGTGAAGCTGGAAAAGTTTGAAAAAAATTGCGAGCTGCTTTCAAGTTAAGAAAATCGCTTAAATGTATGACTTCACGTGTTTCCAAGGATAAAATAATAACTAACAGGTGTAACAAATGCTACTCTGGGTTGTTTTAGAAGTGTTTTTTTTAATCACCAAATTAATGGTGATCCGTTTATTCACCCCTTCATAGGTTTGAAAGGGTCACAGTTGTCCACCCCACCCCAACGAACCTTGCATATATACACTGTAACATGCATCAATTATTTATTTAAACAGAATGTAACAACAATCACAAGAAAACAACAAATGCATATTTTAATAAAATAACTGAATAAATGGGGAGGTTTTCTTCTTTACAATTTCAGAATGAGTGTATTTAATGTTAACATAATGGATGGCGGGAGGCATTGCAATCCGTCTGTGTTTCAAACTAACTTGAGTAAATCTTCTTTTACACAATCTTCAAATAATAAATTGTTGACTTGTTTAGTAATGTTGTTCTAAAATTGTAAAGAACTTTTTTTCTATAAAACCCAGTTTCATATAGTATAATTTACATACATGTATATATATACTTAACAAAATAAGTCAGCACATAAATAACAAGGTAAATCCCATTGAACAGATTCTAATCATGTGATTCAACGGCCATGAGCAATTAGTCCTTCATAAAAAGACTTCGCATTTGTATATTTCACGTTCTTTGTTGTATTTTTTTATTTTTAACGTTTTTTATTTTTTTCACAGCAGCAATATATAAGAAACAAGAGGTCAATGACCTTGAAGCTCTACTGATTGATTTTGATTTCAGGAAGTAGTCGCTACAGACTTGTTTTTTGAAAATCTATTTTTAACCGTTGCGGCTATCTTGAATTTCCGGCCGACCTGAAATTTTGCTAAGATCAATAAGACATTAAGAGCAACATTCCTGTGAAGTTTCATGAAAATCCGTCAGGTAGTTTCAAAGAAGAAGTCGCTACAAGTTTTCATTATATAACTCTATGTAAACAAAGCAGCCATGTTTAAGGTCAAATCAAAACGATTTTCGACAAGGACCAACATCATGTCATACTGATCATTTTAGAAAAAGTCCCATATCAATATCTCTTATTGTTTTGAAGAAGTAGTCGCTACAAACTTATTTATTTTAAATCTATTTTTAGCTGTGGCGGCCATCTTGAATTTCCGGCCGACCTGAATTTTTTCTAGGATCAACTAGACATCAAGAGCAACATTCCTGTGAAGTTTCATGAACATCCGTCAAGTAGTTTCAGAGGAGTAGTCGCTACAAGTTTTTACTATATAACTCTATGTAACCAAAGATGGCCACTGGCAGCCATGTTTAACGTCGAATCAAAATAATTTTCCACAAGGATCTACATCATGTCATGCTGATCATTTTAGAAAAAGTCCCATATCAATATCACTTATAGTTTTCAAGAAGTAGTCGCTACAAACTTATTTTTTAAAAATCTATTTTTAGCTGTGACGGCCATCTTGAATTTCAGGCCGACCTGAAATTTTGATAGGATCAATTAGACATCAAGAGCAACATTCCTGTAAAGTTTCATGACAATCCGCCAAGTAGTTTCAGAGGAGTAGTCGCTACAAGTTTTTACTATATAACTCTATGTAAACAAAGATGGCCGCTGGCAGCCATGTTTAACATTGAATCAAAACGATTTTTGACTAGGATCAACATCATGTAATGCTGATCATTTTAGAAAAAGTCCCATATCAATATCACTTATAGTTTTCAAGAAGTAGTCGCTACAAACTTATTTTTTAAAAATCTATTTTTAGCTGTGACGGCCATCTTGAATTTCCGGCCGACCTGAAATTTTTCTAGGATCAATCAGACATCAAGAGCAACATTCCTGTAAAGTTTCATGACAATCCGCCAAGTAGTTTCAGAGAAGTAGTCGCTACAAGTTTTTACTATATAACTCTATGTAAACAAAGATGGCCGCTGGCAGCCATGTTTAACGTTGAATCAAAACGATTTTTGACTAGGATCAACATCATGTCATGCTGATCATTTTAGAAAAAGTCCCATATCAATATCACTTATAGTTTTCAAGAAGAAGTCGCTACAAACTTGTATTTTAAAACTCTATTTTTAGCTTTGGCGGCCATCTTGGATTTCACATCAACATGAATTTTTGCTAGGATCAACTAGACTTTATGGGGAACATTTCTGTAAAGTTTCATGAATATCCATCCAGTAGTTTCAGCTGTGAAGTCGCTACAAATAAAAGTTTACGGACAGACGGACAGACAGACAGACGGACAGACGGACGACGGACTCCGCACCACGGCATAAGCTCTGCTGATCTCTGATCAGTAGAGCTAAAAATAAATATCACAATGATGAAGATTAAACGTGAAACAAACTGCTGAATGACGACTAAAAATTTGGACTTATGAGCAATATAATTACTGCAATTTGCAAGCAGATGCAAGGCCTTCTTTTCAAATAATATCTGCGAAAAAACAGCGAAATGTTTTAATTTACACAACAAAACACTTAAAACATTGTTTTAGAAGTTGTGTGTAGTTCTAAGGTTTATAGTCCCTCCACCAACAAACTCAGTTAAGCCTTTCGGATATCTACCCCGAGATGGGTACAACAGAGTCTGGACTGAAGTTGTTCGACAACATGAACATATCAATGATGCTGAGTTTCTATTTTTAGCGCGCACAAGACAGACTGTGTCGCATTTTATCGATCTCGTGCACCATTGTTTACATACAAAATAATGGTAATCAAGGATAACGTCCAGCAATTTTTGTCAGCTGCTAACATGGCCCAAAAAAATCAGTTTTATTTTGCAAAAAATAGCTCTGGCAAAATAACGTACATGATTTCATAGTAATGGCCAGTGGATTTCCAACATGGTGAGTTGAAATTTTATGCAGTGGTCAAAGTTTGCTAGTGCATACCAAACTTAATTTCTACCATTATTAAGCGACATATATATTAAAATCTTCAAACCTTTGTGTGTCTTTTGGTGCGTTTTCAAATTTCCAGGTGTACTGTATGTCCTTGGACAACCTGTGAAGTCACACTTAAATCTGCAATGTAGGACGATACATGTGTAATGCAATACTTTTATATTAAGTTAAAAGTTTGCTATAAAATGTCCAGCCGTGTAAGAATATTATACAGACGTACATCAGCTGATACCTTTTCACTTCCGCCTTCGATACCGGATGTCTTGGGTTCGATAACCTGGCTGGGTCACACCAAATAATTCATAAAAAAAGTTACTGGTATTAATAAATGTAATACTTGTATATTAAGTTACAGTTTGCTATAAAATGTCCAGCTGTGTAAGAATAGTATACACACATGGATCAGCTGATACCTTGTCATCTCAAGTATTATGTATATTATTTTGTATTTGTAGAGCTTCTGCCTTCCATACTGGATGTCTTGGGTGCAATAACCTGGCTGGGTCATACAAAATACTTCATAAGAAAAAGTTACTAGTAGCTCCCTGATGTTCAGCATATTGTACCAGGTAGTGCTGGGACTGGTGGACCCGCTGTCATTATAATGTAACTGGGTGGGGATCATGTCATGTAAATATGGTCATGTAAATATGGTGTGGTATTCTTACCACTATTAAGCTGAGCATTTAGCTCACCGTTACAAGTAAAAAAACACCATCGTGAAATGTCTGAAAGATTGTTAATAGTGATGTTAAACCAAATTCATACATATTTTCCTTTAGGCCAAAAAAAAATACCTCGGTTTCCGGTGGCCTGACCTATTTTTAAAAAATTAAATTTGTTCTGAACAATGATTTTATATCTCAATATATAATATCGAGGTAAACTGACATCACAGAGAATCTTTCAGTTGTATCATCAACTTGTATGGGGTTTATGAGATAAATACATGTATTTCACAATATCTTGCTCCAAAAAAAAAAAAGAAAAAAAAAATTCCTACCGACCTACCCTATTTTTTTAGAGCATGCAATAGGAAACACACCTATTTTTTTTTGGCTTTATACAATTTCTTGTACCCATGGATAACATGTATTTGCCATATATTCAAGTATGCATTTGAATAGTATATAATTCAGAGATAATGAGTGGATACAATATTTAAATTTTAAAGAAGTGTAAGGTCAATATTTGCAAAAATTGCTAAATGTGAAAATATTATTTTTCACCATGATAATGAAGGTCTAGGTCATAGATGGCATATCTTTTGTCAGTCAATTATTACCCAATCTTTGATGCAAGTTTGGAAGCTTTAATGCATTTAGTTCCTGACAAACTTAGTTTACCTTTGTATTTCCTTAGCATTGGTATCTGGGTTCTGTCTCTCTATAGTCAGTGTGATGTGGGTGGGGTTATCAGGCATGTGGTGCTCACCAGGATTTATCTGCATCAATATCTGATCATCGGACAACGTATTGTGGATATATCTGTACACGAAAATAACAAATAGATATCAACAGAGCTAGAAATTTACTAGTTGGGTAAAATCACTAGACCTGCTCAAAATTTACTAGCCCAGTACCTTAATCAACAGAAAATTTAATTTTATTTTTTCATGAGTTTTAAATGCATGCTGAATAATCTCAACATTTCTTATTTACGCAAGGTTATCTAAGCACATAAAAGCATCTCTATCAAGACTTTGCTTAAGGATTATGGGGTATGTCCCCTTTTGTGGAATACCGTACCATTGAAAGTGCATTAACAAAAGAAAAAAATAGAACTCACATAATCATGAATATTTTTACATGTTACTTGCAGTTTAATGTTTACTCTTTTATCTAGACTTTGCTATACTGAATAATAAATACTAACTTGATAAAATTGTGTATTGATCCATATATATTCAGCTAATGTCATACTCAAGGTCATGTGTGTATTGACTAATTCACATATTCATGAAGTATGTATTTATAATTAATTAAAGGGTAGCACTGCCTGGAAAAATGTGTAAACATATATACTGAAAGTGTCACGCAAATATTAATTTAAGAGTATTAGAGTTCTAATGTTTATCTTTTTCAAGTGCAATCTCAATGGGATTACACAAAAGGGGACATAACCCTTAAAAAATATGGAAAACACTCATGTTGACTACTGAGGCAATTGTTAATAACGCCCTATAGCCATTTATTGAAACTATGGAAATACCAGGTTTTTAAAGGTAAGGTTAGAAAAGTGCTGTCACTAGGGTCAATCCGGGAAATGTCGGATACAGTATAAATTCGGAAACACCCTTAGAGTTCCATAAATAAAATGGTTAAATTACTCTCGCAAGTTGTTGCTGTTCTATTAATACATCCCTCCTCCTGCATGGACTCATCCATTGTCTAGGTATAAAAATTGTATATATCCTCGTGATATATGAAAAAAAGTTAAAAAACTAATGTACTGTCCAAATTTACCCCATTTCTCAATTTTAGAATCGGGGTACACTCCGACACTTTGGTTTTTGGTAAACAAAATCATAATGGTTTATTCTTATGTTATATAAACACCAATTGCATACGTCTAACCCAAGCTTTACTACTGATTAAGAATTTTAAAACTTAATAAATTTAATGTTAAGAAAACATGTACAATGTCAATGGATTTCTATCAGCTGTCCGAGTTTCCTCGTTGGCGTCCGAGCTTACCATTTTCGTAAAAATGATATGTTTTGTAGTTTTTCTGAAGTAAAAGTCACGAAACCCGTCTAACACTTGACAGGAAATGATACATTTGGGATCTCTTTACCATTACCCCTATGCACTATACAGTTGGTCGGAGACAGGCGGAACAATGACAACTATGACATGCTTTGGAAATATGTCCGAGATTACCCAGATTAACCCTACACAATCTATCGATTCATAATTTATTTCTTATTTGAACAATTTTTGTTAATTGCCCATAGGACTACACAGACAGTTGGTAGCCCGGCAGCATTTTTACAAGCCTTGGGCTACCGGACTGAGTGTTAATTTCGGGTCCTGTATCAACAATGTACAGCGGATATATTTGTACATGGAAATAACACCAAACGTTATCAACGTACTGGCAACTATTCATTGGTAATAACAATTTCGGGGGAAGTAAAAAAAAAATCAGGGCAATTGACATTTCAGACAGGGCAAGTGGACTTTTGAAATCTACTTGCCCTGGGCTATACCGGAATTTTAATTTTCTTGGAGCCCTGTTCTGTCCAATGTGACAAATTTGCGTGAATATGAAAGCTGTAATGCGATTTGGTTCAAATCATGTAACCTATGAAATGCGAGTTTCAAATTGATGAACTTTAATGAAGGGTGATAATTTTCAACAAATACTTCAAATAACACGCAACAAAAGACAATTTCTGGTCGGCGGCACGATTTACCCAAATATACCCAAATACACCGGAATTACCCAAATACAGTTTATGTTTGCACAAATACACCCTATTTAATTATTTTTTCGGCAAATACTTTATTTTTTATAGTTAACTATGTTATAAACTAATATAATCTGTGAAAAAATATATATATTAGCCGCAGATATGAACTTTGCAGCCATTTTTAAAATTCAGTGTTATCAAATCGTATACGATTTACCCAAATATAGTCTATGTTTGCACAAATAAACCTTATTTAATTATTTTTTTCGGCAAATACTTCATTTTTATAGTTAAGTATGTTAAAAACTAATATAATCTGTGAAAAAATATATATATTAGCCGCAAATATGAACTTTGCAGCCATTTTTAAAATTCACTGTTATCAAATCGGATACGACTTACCCAAATAAAGCCTATGTTTGACCTTTTTTAATTATTTTCTTTTTTCAGCAATAGTATTATAATAATGGATTGAACAATATGTATTCGCTTGAAATATGAACTTAATCATTTTGTATTTTATTTTCAAAGATCAAATCTGGCGCAAATTACCCAAATACACGTGTCAAATCCATTGTACAACGATTGGGCTAACAATTAACACCAGTACCAGTTAACTCCCAAAAGAAAAATATCTGATAGAAAGCCAAAAAAAAACAATAAAAATAATTTTCCAAATCTCCAAGAAATGTTTAAGCTTCGGAATAAATGTTATATATCAATAAGTAACTGTGTTTGTTTTCATTTTCATTTCCAGTTTTATAAGCATATCAGATAAGGCCTGTGGCGACAATTACCTAGTTTTGAAGGTTACCAGCCGTAAGCCATTAACAGCATTGTGATCAGTTAAGATTTACTTTAATTAATGTGCTAAATTTCACAATATGTAAAAACAGTTAATAAAATATACACGCAATATACTGTCCTAAAATAAATTGTAATATATTAAGATATTCTTCCTCCTTTTTTGGATCTTTAAAAATTAAATTATTTACATAAAATATGTTTGAGATTCTGAATTATCTATTGTAAATAATTGTATTATAACAAAACAAAACAACAAACAACAAACCTGATTCATATTTATTTACCTTTGTGCACTGATTATATAATTGCGCAAAGTATTCCTTTAACAGTTACGCCTAATCGATAAATTTAATCCGTTACGTTAATTGCTTGCAAGTAATCTGTGTTAATTAGTTTTCAACAGTTTTCATACTAATTATTTAGGTCATTTTCAACAGTTTTCAACAGTTTTGATACTAATTATTTAAGTCATTTTCAACAGTTTTGATACTAATTATTTAAGTCATTTTCAACAGTTTTGATACTAATTATTTAAGTCATTTTCAACAGTTTTGATACTAATTATTTAAGTCATTTTCAACAGTTTTGATACTAATTATTTAAGTCATTTTCAACAGTTTTGATACTAATTATTTAAGTCATTTTCAACAGTTTTGAAACTTATTGACTTCAAAGTAAAGCGGAATGTTGACATTTAGTTTTTTGAGTACTTTGAGTAAATTGAGAACTTAATGAATTGTATACATACTAAGCGTTTTTCATATATGTTATCTCTTTTTTGAGGTACAAATTATATCGTTAACTTGTGATATTGTCTGAAATAGTTAATATTCTACTATGGCTAAGGTTTCCATGCGGTGACTGCAAGTGTAATTGCGTTTCCGATTGTGTTCATTGTTCAATGTGCAAAAGTTGGTATCACAGCACGTGTCAAAGCATTGGTGTTGATGACTTAGCAATTTGGAGTGATCTTTCATTGGATTATATAAAACTGTGTTTCGTGCCGTACAATGGATGGAAAGGAATTTGATTACTTAATGGGGGTGCACAGATTGCAGAAGGTAAGAATGTATATGTGTGTAATTGATAAAATGTTCTTATTTTAAATACATAATTAGAGTAAAAAAAACTTATTCTTATACACGGGTATTGGCTGATTTATTTTAGTTCCGTGCTATATATGAATAAGTAGAGTATGTTAATTGACGATCACTGAAAACCCAATGGCAACAATCACAGTCCGTATATTTACGAATAAGGGATGTTATGGTAATATTACTAGTTGTAAAAACTGAGTATGCTATAGTCCAAGTTAGATACAAGAGTAAAGTAGTTATTTTATCATGTATACATTCTTATTTTAAATCAATATATACGTATAACATAACTAAAATAAATTCACTTATAATATACGTTAAGTATAACACATTCAATTTTTCTAGATTTATAAGTAATCCATTTATTAAGGGATCAGAAAACAAGACTAAAATCTATATAACAACACATATATTAACATCGATCTCAATATGCAGCTAATGTTAAGAGCGTGTCATTTTCACGCCTTTGTGTACATGTCAAACGATGTCTAATATACAATGCCCTCACGATTGACACTATATTTTAAAGCATTTAGCACCTACAATAACACATTGTCTCGAGCATATCATGTTAAAAGTTAAATATTTCCCCACAATATTAAGAAATAGAAATTTAATAAGATAATTTGTTCGTATTTTATCTATTATTTGAAAAAAATTATTCATAGTTTGTATCCAGCTGCAAAATAAAAGTGTTATGTATATATGTTTGTATTTTATCTATTATTTGAAAAAAAGCATCTTATTCATTATACGTTGAAAACTTCTTGTAGGTGTAAAATAAAGATGTACGTATGTATGGTGTAGCTTATATAGTTATATGTATTAGGTTACCAGTAATAAGTTTATAAATGTATATGACTGCCCTTTATGTTTATCAGTTAAATAATTCAATTCTCAGGCTGCCAGTTCCACCATAATTTGGTACTCTGAAAGCCGCAGTACGACGAGAATCCCTCTTCAGCGTATCATTTGCTCCGCCACCACCTGCATCTCCATCTCAGCTTCCGGGTATAGATAGTGTGGCTGCCGAAGTAATGGACCGATACGTTGACGACGTCATGGGAAACCCCCTTCGAACAACAGGGAATGGGGACTGCCTATTTAATGCAGTGTCTATTCAACTGTGTGGCAACGAGAGCATGTCAGTTATGTTACGTTACCACGCATGCATAAATCTTATAAACAATGTAGATTATTACATGTCTCACCCACTTCGGCGCCGGATACTGTGTTTGTCACCAAGCTACGAACGGTATGCTTTGATGATGCCAAAATTGGCGCATATTCTAGTGTATGGACAATATTGTCTGTAAGTGATGTGATTCAAAGGCCTGTACGTTTAATTTATCCGTTTGCAAATGGAAAAAATGACATGGCCTTCAAAACACTGAACAAAGTGTTTACACCAATCGGTGAGTGTTCGAACACTACAAATGTGAACATTTTCTGGTACTGTAATAATCTGTATGGGTCAAGTCCAATTCCAAATATGTGGTACACTGTCAATCACTTCGTCGCTGTAACAGACGTGCGTACCATCAGTTACATTGAGAATGACAAAATTGAGAAGAATTATATTTTACACTATATACCATTATTTGGTATACAGTTTTATAGTTTTATGCATTGAATTTATATTTTTTTTACAGATTACATTCATTTAAACATACTTTACTATAAAAATGAAGTATTTGCCGAAAAAAAACAATTAAATAGGGTGTATTTGTGCAAACATAAGACTATATTTGGGTAAATCGTATACGATTTGATAACAATGAATTTTAACAAGAGCTGTCGGAGAACAGCGCAGCTCGACTATTCGATTTTTCAGAGAATAATAAATTTATAGCTAGTATATACCATTAGAAAACAAGGCTACAACAATGTGGGGTGGGGTTGGGAGCACAACATAACTATGTGTAAGAATTGACCAAACTACACAGAAATAAAAAATAAAAAAAAGGGGTTGTGAGGGGTTGCAACATATATGTGTAAGAATTGACTAAAACAACAAAGAATATGTAAAAAAATAAATTTAAAAAAATGTTTCAAGTGTGCGGGGATGGGGGTGAGAGGCGGCGGGCTGGGGGGTGGGGGCGGGGAAGGTTGCAACATATATGGGGGGGGGGGGGGGGGGGGGGGGGGGGGGGGGGGGAGGGAGGCCAACATATATGTGTAAGAATTGACTAAACAACAAAGAAATATGTAAAAAAAAAGAAGAAAAAATAAAAAAGTTTCAAGTCAGGGGGGGAGGGGGGAGAGGGTTACAACATATATGTGTAAGAATTGACAACAACAACACAAAAATATGTAAAAAAATAAAAAAAGGTGTGGAGGGGAGTGGGGGTAAGGGAGTGGGGGTAAGGGGGTGGGGGGGAGGAGGGAGCCCATGCCCCAATATGGGTGAAGTAATAAGATGCATAATCCTATGACAAATCCCAAACCAAAATTATAGATATATAAATGCTTACATGCAAACCCAGAACTGCCTTTATTGCACATATATGGGAGGCCAACATATATGTGTAAGAATTGACTAAAACAACAAAGAAATATGTAAAAAAAAAAAGAAGAAAAAAGAAAAAAGTTTCAAGTCAGGGGGGGAGGGTGTGAGAGGGTTACAACATATATGTGTAAGAATTGACAACAACAACACAAAAATATGTAAAAAAATAAAAAAAGGTGTGGAGGGGAGTGGGGGTAAGGGAGTGGGGGTAAGGGGGTGGGGGGAGGAGGGAGCTCATGCCCCAATATGGGTGAAGTAATAAGATGCATAATCCTATGACAAATCCCAAACCAAAATTATAGATATATAAATGCTTACATGCAAACCCAGAACTGCCTTTATTGCACATTTATGGGCCATCACAATATGGGTTCCATGGGAGCCCAGAATTAGCAGAAGACAAAATTACTTATCCAACCCTTTACAACATACTATAAGGAAACCAATTCCAAAATTTAGTTCAGCTAGGACAAGAAATGTAAGAGATATAGACCTGTAAACACGCTTACACGCAAAATTTGATGTGAAACAGACATATTTTAAGGGCTATCAGAATTTGGGTTCCATGGGAGCCCAGGGGTTACGGGAACCAAAATTGCTTATGCAGCCCTTAAGATAATGCTATAAGGAAGCTCATGGCCAAATTTGGTTGTGCTAGGATAAGAATTGTAAGAGACATAGACCTGTAAACACAGCTTACACGCAAAATCTGATGTGAAACAGATATATTTTAAGGGCTATCATAATTTGGGTTCCAACGCCGACCCCGTGGTGATTACATAAGCTCTCTTATTCTTCGAATAGTCGAGCTAAAAATGGCTGCAAAGTTCATATCTGCGTCTAATATATTTATTTTTTTCACAGATTACAATAATTTATACCATACTTAACTATAAAAATGAAGTATTTGCCGAAAAAAAATATTAAATAGGGTGTATTTGTGCAAATCGTATATGATTTGATAACACTGAATTTTAACAAGAGGTCAATGACCTTGAAGCTCTACTGATTGATTTTGATTTCAGGAAGTAATCCCTACAGACTTGTTTTTTGAAAATCTATTTTTAACCGTGGCGGCCATCTTGAATTTCCGGCCGACCTGAAATTTTGCTAAGATCAATAAGACATTAAGAGCAACATTCCTGTGAAGTTTCATGAAAATCCATCAGGTAGTTTCAAAGAAGTAGTCGCTACAAGTTTTCATTATATAACTCTATGTAAACAAAGCAGCCATGTTTAAGGTCAAATCAAAACGATTTTCGACAAGGACCAACATCATGTCATACTGATCATTTTAGAAAAAGTCCCATATCAATATCTCTTATTGTTTTGAAGAAGTAGTCGCTACAAACTTATTTATTTTAAATCTGTTTTTAGCTGTGGCGGCCATCTTTAATTTCCGGCCGACCTGAAATTTTTCTAGGATCAACTAGACATCAAGAGCCACATTCCTGTGAAGTTTCATGAACATCCGTCAAGTAGTTTCAGAGGAGTAGTCGCTACAAGTTTTTACTATATAACTCTATGTAACCAAAGATGGCCACTGGCAGCCATGTTTAACGTCGAATCAAAATAATTTTCCACAAGGATCTACATCATGTCATGCTGATCATTTTAGAAAAAGTCCCATATCAATATCTCTTATTGTTTTGAAGAAGTAGTCGCTACAAACTTATTTATTTTAAATCTGTTTTTAGCTGTGGCGGCCATCTTTAATTTCCGGCCGACCTGAAATTTTTCTAGGATCAACTAGACATCAAGAGCCACATTCCTGTGAAGTTTCATGAACATCCGTCAAGTAGTTTCAGAGGAGTAGTCGCTACAAGTTTTTTACTATATAACTCTATGTAACCAAAGATGGCCACTGGCAGCCATGTTTAACGTCGAATCAAAATAATTTTCCACAAGGATCTACATCATGTCATGCTGATCATTTTAGAAATAAGTCCATATCAATATCACTAATAGTTTTCAAGAAGTAGTCGCTACAAACTTATTTTTTAAAATCTATTTTTAGCTGTGACGGCCATCTTGAATTTCTGGCCGACCTGAAATTTTTCTAAGATCAATAAGACATCAAGAGCAACATTCCTGTAAAGTTTCATGACAATCCGCCAAGTAGTTTCAGAGGAGTAGTCGCTACAAGTTTTTACTATATAACTCTATGTAAACAAAGATGGCCGCTGGCAGCCATGTTTAACGTTGAATCAAAACAATTTTTGACTAGGATCAACATCATGTAATGCTGATCATTTTAGAAAAAGTCCCATATCAATATCACTTATAGTTTTCAAAAAGTAGTCGCTACAAACTTATTTTTTATAAATCTATTTATAGCTGTGACGGCCATCTTGAATTTCGGCCGACCTGAAATTTTTCTAGGATCAATTAGACATCAAGAGCAACATTCCTGTAAAGTTTCATGACAATCCGCCAAGTAGTTTCAGAGAAGTAGTCGCTACAAGTTTTTACTATATAACTCTATGTAAACAAAGATGGCCGCTGGCAGCCATGTTTAACGTTGAATCAAAACGATTTTTGACTAGGATCAACATCATGTCATGCTGATCATTTTAGAAAAAGTCCATATCAATATCACTTATAGTTTTCAAGAAGAAGTCGCTACAAACTTGTATTTTAAAACTCTATTTTAGCTTTGGCGGCCATCTTGGATTTCACATCAACAAGAATTTTTGCTAGGATCAACTAGACTTTATGGGCAACATTTCTGTAAAGTTTCATGAATATCCATCCAGTAGTTTCAGCTGTGAAGTCGCTACAAATAAAAGTTTACGGACAGACAGACGGACGACGGACGCCGCACCACGGCATAAGCTCTGCTGATCTCTGATCAGTAGAGCTAAAAATGGCTGCAAAGTTCATATCTGCGGCTAATATAAATATTTTTTCACAGATTATATTAGTTTATAACATACTAGTTAACTATAAAAATAAAGTATTTGCCGAAAAAAACAATTAAATAGGGTATATTTGTGCAAACATAAACTGTTTTGGTAAATCCGGTATATTTGGGTAAATCGTGCCGCCCATTTCTGGTTGGATTTTAGTTTGAAAAGTTTGATGTCCAAGATTTTTTTAAACTAGCCCGACAGGCAAACATTTTGACACAGAGAATAGCCCGGATTCAGATTGGACTAGCCCCGGGCGTCGGGCTATCCTAATCTTGGAGCCCTGAACGTATTTTGGATTATTTGTACATTTTTGAAAATAATACACAGGCATTATCAACGTATAGTGGTTTCTCCTAATATCGCAGGTTCTTTAATATCGCGGTAAACACTATTTTTGATGACATCACCTAAAGCGCGACCTACGTGTGATCAAAATCTCACAATTTATACACGAAGTTCACGCTAATGTTTACAAATACATATCGGCAAAATGTCGCAACTCATGGTAAGTAAAATTGGTTTTCCATATAAGTACATAAAAACATCACAGTGTGTAAATTTACCCCACCCCCGTACCAACGAAAGCACCCATACCACTTCGTAAAATAAGTTTATAAACTTTGGAGCTCCGTCAAATCTTCGTCTGCTTGATGATATTTATGAATGAACTTGTTGTGGTCACGTGACGACTCTATGTTGCGAACAGGGCACCTGCCAACAGCGCCAATAAATTAAAGGGAACTAGCAAAGAAGCCATTCTATGCTTTTTCCTACGGCGTCGTTCCCAAATTGATTTGTGGCGCACATACTGAGTGGATGCAAGACACTTTGTTTTGTTTCTTGGGGAAAGCGTGACTGCCGTCCACATTTGACACACCTTAATTACAGCTGTAATGTTACAGTTTTGAGGCGTGACTCTGTTTTCAAATGTCCACACTGCCTTACAAAGGTGTAACTGCTTGTACAAAAGTTAAAAAAGTAAAGAAAACGAGTGTTGAGTGATGAATTGATATAAAGTGCGTGATTATTAAAAGAAACTGTTGAATTTCAGCATATAGTTGTAGATTTATTTGTAGATATACCCATTTATTTCATTTAGATTTTTTTGCAATCAATAAACTCTAGTCTGGGCCTCCACTGTTTACCGCGATATTAGAGTACTCTCCCCTGACAACAGTAAAATCATAGTTGTCGATATCGGATAAAATTATTTCAATGTGTAATCCATCTTATGTTTTAATACTATGTACAAAAACAAACGAGATGTTTGTGAACGTAACCAGAAAAGAAATAATTTTAGATAAATGTTGTATTATCATTTATTTAAACTGCAAACGGTAAGTACCGCGATATTAGGGAACACCATCCTACTTGTTTGTAATTGTTTTCACATCTTGCGTTTAATTTGCTGTTTATGCCACTGGTTTCGGTATAATCGTCATTACAGGGGAAAAAGTCTACACAAGTGGACAACATATTAAGACAATAACTTTGCCTGTGGTAATTGTAAAATCGAAACACTCTTAGGTTTTACAAAAGTTGTACCCTGTTTGACTAGCTGATCCTTCATCTGTATCAAGTGACATTTGTCTTCCATTTTCCGAATATTCCTGGTCGTCCGCTAAGAAATCATCAGGAGAATTATCAAATGAAACGTGGGTAAAACAAGAAGTATCGTTCTCTGGATTTCCATCGTAAGAATTGTCGTCGTTTTGAAGACTCATATTTTACAGTTTCGTTTAGAAATTTCGAGTTCCATTCGCGAAAACCTATGATAAATATATGTGTTACAATCGTGCAATCTGATTGGATAACAAATAGGTTATTCCATTTAATCCACCAATGGTATATCATGTACCAAACATCACATTTGAGCCCCTTACGTCACAAAATACAAAATACATAAGCTGGTTCTGGTGACCGGTAAAAGACGGTTAATTTGCCGGGACTTGCCGGTCTCGGGTAGGAGGTGTTAAATGTAAAACTTATTTTTTGTAATCAAAACATTATATTTAGATTCTGGAAACTAATTTGGTGTGTTGGTATATGGTTAAATAAAGGATAATGATAAAAATATTTTAAAAAATCATATTTTTGATGTTTGTATTGGTGTATTTGCATGAAATTGAAAACGCCGGGCTCTGTTTTAGAAACGCCGGGCTTGTCTTTAAACCATTATTACAAACTAATTATCGTATGCTTCACATTGGTTATGTAAAATGACTCATTCTAAATATGATTTTAAAAAAAAACACGTTATTATTTTATAAATAAGGGTACCAAAATGTGTATATTTAGACTATGTACCCTGCAGTTGGAAATTTCTTTGACCTCTAAACGCCAGGCTCGTCTTTAAATCATTACTTCAAACGTATTATATATATAAAAAGAATGTATGTTTTATATTGGTTATGTAAATAAAACCATTTTAAATATGACTTTTAAAAAAGTATATTTTTTAAAATAGAAATTGATAATTTTTGAGTTTTTGATGCTGCAGTATCAGAAATTTGACTTCTGAAAATATTTTAAATTCAAAGTATTAGACGTTTTATAGAAGGCAAACGTGTTTGTGATCTATATATCAATTAATTGTGTGTATAATATGGACCTTACATTTATGTCCATGTTACTGTAGATAAAATATCAAACAATTTAGATGCACGCCCTCAGTATAAAAAATGTTCTTGCTCGCTTCGCTCGCTCGACGCATAATGGCTAATATTGAGTGTTTAATTAACACGTTGTTTAATCCTTTTATTTGAAAACGGACTTTTTTTATTCATACATGTATGTCCATGTTACTGTAGATAAAATATCAAACAATTTCGATGCACGCCCTCAGTATAAAAAATGTTCTCGCTCGCTCGACGCATAATGGCTAATGAGTGGTTTAATTAACACATTGTTAAATCCTTTTATTTGAAAACGGACTTTTTTATTCATACATGTATGTCAATGTTATTGTAGATAAAATATCAAACAATTTCGATGCACGCCGTCAGTATAAAAAATGTTCTCGCTCGCTCGACGCATAATGGCTAATGAGTGGTTTAATTAACACATTGTTAAATCCTTTTATTTGAAAACGACTTTTTTATTCATACATGTATGTCCATGTTACTGTAGATAAAATATCAAACAATTTCGATGCACGCCCTCAGTATAAAAAATGTTCTTGCTCGCTTCGCTCGCTCGACGCATAATGGCTAATAATGAGTGGTTTAATTAACACGTTGTTAAATCCTTTTATTTGAAACGGACTTTTTTATTCATACATGTATGTCCATGTTACTGTAGATAAAATATCAAACAATTTCGATGCACGCCCTCAGTATAAAAAATGTTCTCGCTCGCTCGACGTATAATGGCTAATGAGTGGTTTAATTAACACATTGTTAAATCCTTTTCTTTCGAAACGGACTTTTTATATTCATACATGTATGTCCTTGTTACAAAAATTTAAATTGTTACTTACTTCTAGCCAGTCTAGTGTATTAAGTAAATTGGCAAAATATGTATATTTAGCGAATTTGAGACGTGAGAGTATAACAGATAATTAACGTGAATTATCGAGATTAACGTAATATTTATTATGATTGTAAACCATTATTCAAATATCTGTCTGAAACACATAGTTTTTGCCTACTGGCCTTAGACTTATTTTCCGAAGAATTGCTATTGTGTGAAACCGCTAGTGCGAGGACTGATAGCACGAGTTGTAAATAAGCTTGACCGAAATGTATCCACTGTACAAACAAATTATATGTATAGAGTTGTTTTGTTTTCTTTCTCTCTTTCTTTTTCTGATGATTTTCCCCTCTGTATTAGTTATGCTATATACTATTCGAAATACTATTCGAAATTGTTTGTTTAAAATACTAGGTGTAAGTGCTCTTTTGTAGCTTTACTCCATGATAGTATTATACATGCTCTTCTCAATGTAATGTAACCGCCTCATTGTAATAGGCGATGAACATTGTATGATGTTTATGCTGAATAAAATAATTATATTGAATTGTTATTGTAGATAAAATATCAAACAATTTCGATGCACGCCCTCTGTATAAAAAAATGTTCTCGCTCGCTCGACGCATAATGGCTAACGAGTGGTTTAATTAACACATTGTTAAATCCTTTTATTTGAAAACGGACTTTTTTTATTCATACATGTATGTCCATGTTATTGTAGATAAAATATCAAACAATTTCGTTGCACGCCCTCAGTATTTTTTTTTTTTCGCTCGCTTCGCTCGCTCGACGCATAATGGCTAATGAGTGGTTTAATTAACACATTGTTAAATCCTTTTATTTGAAAACGGACATTTTTACCCTATCAATGCACTACCGCAACCGTTTGATGACGCTAGAGACGGACCCGAAAGTTTTCTGTGTTTAACCAACAATGGCTCTTATACTTGGACATAGTCAGGCTAGATACTTTGATCAGTTTATACGTGATAGTGACACGACCTCTCTCTATTAATAATAATAATAATGAAATGATAAATTATACCATTTGTATATATTTCACCATTGAAATCACATGACAAAAAATAATAAAACTTCCGTTATATGTTAAAGAATCAATTGTATTAAGAAACGCTTTATTAACTATTGAAAGGTAGTTACTTAGTTGAACCTCCTACTCTTATTTACTATACTACATAATAATAATAATAACATTAATGAAATGATTAATTATACCATTTGTATATATTTCACCATTGAAATCACATGACAAAAAATAATAAAACTTCCGTTATATGTTAGAGAATCAATTGTATTAAGAAACGCTTTATTAACTATTGAAAGGTAGTTACTTAGTTGAACCTCCTACTCTTATTTACTATACTACATAATAATAATAATAACATTAATGAAATGATAAATTATACCATTTGTATATATTTCACCATTTACTTGTATATATACGTTGACATCATATATGCTAATATGTATGTATTGTAGACGATGTACTTTGTACAAGTCTGAATAAAAAGTCTGTCTGTCTGACTGTCTGTTATAGTGGATTTAAAGTTGAAAACTTCTTGCGAGAAGCACTTGTCAATGATTGCCTTCGTGATGCTTCGGTAAGTAATGCTTATTTTTCCTATTTCATTTAGCTGCGATCGTTTTTTATATAATGATTCAACCTATTGAACGCAATGAAAGGGTTTGCATTTTTTGCAATATGCGAGTTATTGAGAATGAGTACCACTTTCTGCTTGTGTGCCCGTTTTACTCTTGAACCAAGAATAAGATTTCTGCCAAGATATTTCTGCAGATGGCCAAAACTTAATAAATTAGACTCTCTTAGGTCAAAGCAATCGTAAATATTTTATTATGCCTTTAAAAACGCATTCAAAACAAGTAATGTACATATGCATGTATCACGAAAGTGGGTGAACTTGATATATTGGTGTGTGCTTGATACACATTTATGGCTAACGCTATTTAATGAACTTGAATTTATGACGATATGTTGTAATTGTCAATATATAAAAAGAAGTGTTGTTAATATAAAACATACATACACTCAAGTGATATGAAAACGCAACACGGGAATTTCCGCTATATATTGTATGTACAATATGCTGCTTTTAATCGAATGGTACATGGCTACGTAAGACCTTTCCTTTTGGAAAAAATACTAAAACAACAAATAATACAGCAAATAGTATTCATTCAATGTTTCATTATTCACAGAGTACGCGTTTGGTTCAATCATGTGAGCAAACTGAGGATGCAACATTATGCAAACTATTTACGTTAAATACAGTATTGAACTAGCGCAATTTTCAAAGAGCAACTTCAACATTTATGAAGTTTTTGTTACAAAGTGTAGTGTGATTAAAACGTCTACAACATCACAGTTGTGTCCTTTCTCTAGTAAACTGCAACTTTCTTTTTAAAAAACAACTTGGGATTTCTTTGGAATATTATGTGCAATTAAGTGTGCAGTATAAACAATATATAGCGGAAATGCCCGTGTTTTCATATCACTTGAGTGTATTTGCTTTCCTCCAAGTAAAACGTATTATGTATTTATATATATTTATTATATGAAAGTCACCATGAAAGGGAGAGACAGACTTTTGTATTTTCATATTTATATGTAGGCTATAAACTATTGTATTGTGGTTTAATACTGAATACAATTATGATATGTTATTGTATAGCTAGTTTTAAACCCCGTTACGTCACTGTTTAATTTCACGTCATTTAAACTGAAAACAAGAAATACTCTTGCAGTATTCTTAAACAAAGAGTAATTGATTCTTTTATACAGAAGTGGTATAGTGATATTGAAAATAACCGTGTTCTAGTATTATATAAACATTTCAAGACTGTCTTTAAATATGAATCTTATCTAGATATGTTGCCATTTAAACTAAGAACGGCAATGTCAAGAATACGATTATCTTCGCATTCCCTCAGAGTCGAAACCGGCAGATACACACAAAATAGAACTGATAGAGCTCAACGATATTGTAATATTTGTAATTCGTAATTCTAATGACATAGAAGACGAATATCATTTTATTTTAATTTGTCCCGTCTATGAGCATATTCGCAAACTTTATATTAAGGCGTATTATTATCGAAACCCTAGTGTTATTGAATTTATTGAATTGATGCAAAGTAAGAAACATAAAAGTATTCAAAATGTAGCTAAGTTTGTAAAAGAAGCATTTATTGTACGTAACACATTTAATTATACGTAGTTGTGTGCATATATATAAAGTTTATCCTCAGGTATTAGGTATTGTTTCAACAATTAATTCGTTTATATAATTGCATGAGAGAGAGAGAGAGAGAGAGAGAGAGGGAGAGTAAGTGCGTGTGTGCGTATGCGTGCGTAAGAGGTGTGTGAGAGTGTGCGTGCGTGTTGGGGTGCATGCGTGTGAGCCTGTCATGTGTTTAATTAAACTTTGTATATTACATTTTGATGACGAGATACTATATGTATAAGTCGAAATAAAATATCTGTTCTGTTCTGTTCTGTTCTTATTATTTTAGATTGTTTTTGATGTACGATGGCATCAAATTAGTGAATCCAAGGTTATACACGTACATACACCTGAAGCGTGTCATTGATCTCTGTGTGTATCCCAAGACACGTGTCTGTCTCAGCGGGTGTCACACCACAGGTGTGATTGCATTAACCCGTGAATTGTTTGGTAATACACAAGTTTTTTGATTTCATTAGTCCGTTAATTATGTTTTAAAGCCGTGGTGTTGTTATAGTATGCTTATCCCATTAAATCGGTAATACACAATTATTTTTTTTAAGTTCGTATTCACGTGAGAGCAGGTAGTATGGTTTCAGATAGTGTGCGTTCAGTTATTTAAAACATAATACATTAATATATAATTAGTTTATTAATCAAGAATATTAACTGATATTATATAATTTCATAAAGCAATGAACTTTTTAAAACTGACGAAATATACATACCTTCACATGCAGCATGTGATTATTTATTTTTTAAAGCCGTGGTGTTGTTATATTATGCTAATTCCATTAAATCGGTAATACACAATTATTTTTTAATTAAGTTCGTATTCAAGTGAGAGATAGATAGGGAGCGTTCAGCTATTTAAAACATAATACATTACTATATAATTAGTTTATTAATTAATTCAGTTTTCAATTCAATTTTTATTAAAGCATAAACATTTTACAATGTCCATCGCCATCAGCACTGAGGCTAAACAGTCCAGTTGATGAATAGTGATGTAAAGTATTCAATAGACCTACATGTTTACATTTATATCATACATATATCATGCCTTCCTAAAGAAAAATCAAAATTATGTAATGTGTCATAAATGAAAATATCATGTTATTAAATTCTTATTATTCATGCTTTTTTTATAAAATAATATACGATAATACGGGTTGTGTTTGTTATTTATTTACTTTTGAAATACACATATGCTTTAGTTTACAAATAAATCGGTATGTCTCCATTGTTAACATGTGAAGCGTTATAAAAATTATAAACTAATTTGGTGTGTTGAGATATGATTAAAAAAAGGATAAATAATTTTCCCGCGTTCGTTTGAAATTTCCAACTGCAGGGTACAGTCTAAATATACACATTTTGGTACCCTTATTTACAAAATAATAAAGTGTTTTTTTTAAATCATATTTAGAATGAGTTATTTTACATAAGCTATGTGAAAAATACAATTATAATTTGATAATTAGTTTGTAATAATGGTTTAAAGACAAGCTCGGCGTTTCTAAAACGGAGCCCGGCGTTTTCAATTTCATCCAAATACACCAATAACATGATTTTTTTAAAATATTTTTATCATTATCCTTTATTTAATCATATATCAATACACCAAATTAGTTTCCACAATCTAAATATAATGTTTTGATTACAAAATATAATTTTACATTTAACACCTCCTACCCGAGACCGGCAAGTCCCGGCAAATTAACCGTCTTTTACCGCTCACCGCTGGTTCTTGCTTTTGTGAGAGGCTTCATTAAATATTCGGAACCATCCTTTACCAAGCTTCCGTTTTTATTGAATTGTGGGATTTCCTTTTCCAAACCGATAGCCAACATGGTAGAGTACAAAATTTAAGCCTTTACAAATCATGTTCATCAACTATGTGTTTGAACTTTAAATGAGTTTAAGTGCATTCATTGTTGAAATAAAACATTTCCATTCTCTTTTGGTGTAATTATTTTCGTGAAAATCATTTGAATTGTGATGTTGGGAGCTACTTTTTGAGAGTACTCTGTCCAAATTAAAAAAAGAAACTTTCCTCACCGAAAAGTTATGAATTAATCAGATGCACTTTGTAGATTTAGAATAGCAGTTGTCGACTGTTTAAAATCACTCTTCCATTTCTTTTTCAGTATTAAACCTTCACATATATTATAGATTGTTCCGGAAAATCGACTTCTTGATTTTGCAATGGATAACGTTTTTACATTTTTATGGGAATTTAAGGAATAGGCTGTGCCTTTTGTGTCCCATATTCAGTAGTGATCTGCCAGTAGTTATCAAGTCTTTTTTTTAAATGTGGCTACTTTGTCTGCTTTAACTATACTCGGGAAGATTGTTCCAGTGATATATGACTCGTATGCTGAAGAAGTTTAGTCTCCGTCCTTTTACAAGCCTTGGCTTAAATAACTTAATATTGTGTCCTCTCGTAGCATGTGTGGTTGGATCACTAACGTTAAACAATGATTTGATGAAAAAATATATCCAATACTTGTTTATATAGGGAAATTATCAGTGTATAGTTGTAGTAGAACCACCAAATTGATATAACAAATTAGATGTCGTCTTGTGATATCCTCAAACCAAACCAAAAATCCAAAAGCAATTTGTACACTTCAATTTACCTAAACTTGTCAAAGAATAGGAAGTTGTATTGTATCCTGGTCATATCATCTACCGGTGGTCTTAAGTCTTTGTGAGCCCTTCAGATAAAACATAATGCAAATTATAACAGACTTTCCAGTAAAATATCAAACATAAATATGTGTTTGTTATTCCTAGAATTCTATTTTAAGAATTCTGTTAGAGCTGAACAATAAAATGTTGCGCTCATAGTTACAATGTCGGGCACCTGCTGTACGATGACCCTGATATATACTACCGGTGTAATAATAGAAATCTACATGGATCATTATTGCCTGTAATAAATCATTGTTTAAGCTTTCAGTGTACAGTTTGTAAATATGGTTGAAGGTAAACACACAAAATAAGATCAAATATAAAGTTTGATAGGATTTCTTTCCTTCTTTTTTAATCTTTTACTCAGTTTTTCTTTTTCATCCTTTCATTTTTCTCTATTAATTTTACAAAAAAACATTTTTAATTCATTTTCGTTATAAGCCTTGTTGATGAGGCTGGGATCATACTGTCTCTTCCTTTTCTGTCCAATGGTGGGTAACTGAAAATAAAAACAAAAATAAAATAAGGTATTCATAGAAAAATCATTTCAGTCATACATAAATATAGTCTAGTAAATTGATATATGATCACCGTATTCTTTTCCATATAAGGAGATAACGTGACTTCTATTCCGAGAAAAACAGGTGTCAATGACGTCATTATGCAGCCGACAAACTCTCAAAAACTTATCAAATCTTTCGCGATCAAATAACTATATGTATGTGGATTTTTTAGTCAGTTGAACAAAAAATACAGTCCATGGTTTGCAATTTACTTTTTTCAGCAACTTGTCCATAGTAACTTACACAATTTACTTGTCCCCAGTCAAATTTACTTGTCCCTGCACTTCATGTAAAAGTGATACAAAAAACAATATCAATCATGAAAGTGACATTACATTCAATCAGTTGCATTTTACCAATGAAAACAAGATGGTTTTTATTTGTCGTTTACAATGTGCGCACCAATGTTTTGACATTTTTTCACTCACAAGTTTTAAAGATGTAAAATTCATTTCTTTTTATAAAATTTAGTTGTCCGTAAGACTGTCACCTGGGACAATTAACTTGTCCCCAGTAGAATCTACATGGCACAGAACAAGGGGACAACTGTTAATGTCAAACCCTGCAAATCCGATTATTTCGGCAACAACTAAATTTTAATTATGTCCAGCACTGTTACTGACAGGTCCCATATCTCTCTCATGTCTATTGCATTCTAACAAAATTAAGGCCCTTTTTGAACTTCGAATAATTGAAGTTTTTCAACAAGTCTATATTTTTCTATTCTCACTGGCACATGGCTTTTCTTCTAAGAATTGGGAAGATTCTCTAGCCTGGTTATTTTGTGGAAAAAAAGCGTGATAACCGTCTTCATTTATGAAAAAAGTATTGAAAGATTAATTGTTAAAAGCAATACATGCATACATTGTTTTGGGAGTAGGACTCTATAAAACAATTATTCAGCATAATATGTTATAATTTAGATGAACTTTCTAGTGTAAATGTATCCAAAACAAAAGAATATTAAAAAAGTTAATAGCGAAATGTTGTTTACCAAAAACAATTGGTCAAAATTGTGAAAAAATAACCAAATTTTGAATTGTGAAAGAAGCCAAATTTCGGCCCTGTGGTCATACATTCATTACATCGATCAGTGAAACGTGCATGTCTTCAGCTAGCCAAGACAGCTAAGACGCATGTCTTCAGCTAGCCAAGACAGCTAAGACAACACTTTTTCTGAAAGAAATACGCACCATGGGACAATTATGTTTTTAAAATGGAATGCTGTTTAAATCATCAAAATTGAACAGTAAATAAAAAAGAAATTGCAATTTAAACAGCTATCAATAAATGTCAAATTGTGATCAATAAAAGACTAGGGAGATGCTGCATGCATGTACTTCTTTTCAATCCTACATTCCTTTCCATTGATTGCAGACATATTTAAGTTTAAAGCACCTATAATCAGCTGTCTATCACCAATGAATTTGTGTTGTTTTCCTGCTATTTTTGTTTCATTGTTTTTTCCAGGGCCTGCTGTTTATGAATCAGAAATTATTTTTTTAAAAAAATCCTCCGCTAGGTGGAGATATATGAACATTATAAGGTGCCCGAACACTGTATTTTAAAACGGCGCCGTCGAAACATTTACCAAATCAATACAATCCAATCTTTACGGCTTGTTTGCTGAAGCTGTATCGATTATTTTATTAATTACTTAATTGTGATTGATAGAAGACCACTTTATTCATCCATGGTATTTTAAAATTCAGATGTTATACTTTGTCTAAAAAAGAATTTGAAAATGGTGGTGACACTTTATCTCAGATATAAACCGCACATGCGCAGAAAGTGTTGTCCTTGGTACTTCAGTATCATCAAGGGCACCCAGAGACGTGTGTTTCATAACTCTAAATTCCATATTAACCAAATTATGGACCTTTTTGGACTAAAAAATTTCAGATTATGAAGTTGTTTGGCAAGTGTTAATTTAAATAACCGTCCACAATAAAGACGACTGAATCATCGGGCAACAGTTGGGAGAGATGGCAATGGGCAGTGGCCTTGTTTAAAATGACATCAAAGTCGAGAGTGCTATCCTTTCTACAGCTCTTGTTTGCTAAGCTCTTATCGACTAAAATTATTAAATGAATGATGTCTGTTTTTCAGGGTTATAGAGGCCGCAGGAAGCATTTGAAGCGGTTAGTGGCACCTAAATCATGGATGTTGGACAAGCTTGGTGGGGTTTTCGTAAGTAAAAGTTGCAATTTTTATTAAAAGAAACAAAAAATAATAATTTACCTCATTTCAAACTCTTTCTAAAGAAAACTGTGTGTCTCTAAAACTGATTAAATAAGTGAAAACTAGATCAGTTCAAGTAACATATAGGGTAGAACTGTTCAACATGGTGTCACTTGGTAAGATAGAACATGGTGTCACTCGGTATTATAGAACATGGTGTCACTCGGTATTATAGAACATGGTGTCACTCGGTAAGATGGAACGTGTCGCTCGGTAAGATATAACATGGTGTCGCTTGGTAAGATAAAACATTGGGTCACTCGGTAAGTAAAGTCGAGCTTTAAGCAGGTACATAACATTTGTTTCCAGAAGCATTGTTTGCAAAAAGAAACTACTGTGTTAAACATACATGCATAATTTGTTTCTGTACTTCAGTTTAGACAGTTAAGAATATATATGCGCACAATATTACGTATTTATGTGTGGACATGCCGTATAACACCATTCATTTAGAATATACAAGGCGTCCTCATGAACGAATTTGAATTGATGTTTAACGGCATTGTTTGGATGATGAATTCTAGAAGAGATTTTTTTTGTTTGATACCGATTCAATGACTGTTGAACCTTATTTATATCATAGGCCCCCAAAGCTGGCACCGGTCCCCACAAATCCAGGGAGTGTCTGCCAATGATTGTTTTCCTCAGAAACAAACTGAAGTATGCTCTGACAGGAAATGAAGTGCTAAAGATCGTAAAACAGAGGCTAATAAAAGTTGACAACAAAGTCAGGACTGATGTCAGATACCCAACTGGTTTCATGGGTAAGAAGAAAACATTTTTTTAAGATTGAGACAATTACTATACGTTAATGGTTTCATGAGGCAAGTGCCAAGCTGTTTTAATCTAGTTCAAAACTCATTTCTTCAATCATAAAACATTGTTGGGTTGCTGTTTCCCTACAGTAAAATTGTCGCCAAATGACCCTACACTAGGGTTTCCCAGGTTTTAAAAAGGGTAGGGTGCTCCAGGGCTTCCACTAAGGTTCAAATTTAGGAAGTTCAAACTTCCTGTGTATCAAATTTGGAAGTTCATGGGGAAAATTTAGGAAGTTCCAGTGTTTGGGCATGTCATTCATTCTCGGTCTTTGAGTCAGTGATTCCGCGTGGTGGTGAGGGAAACAACACATCTAAATTGTTAAAAAGAAAAAAAAGATATTTATAATCATCTATATGTTTATGAAAGAAAAATTTGATGACATCATTATATAAACGGTTTCAAACTAAAAATACTTAATTTGCCTTTGCGTGCCATACCCCACCCACAAGTTTTATACAGTGAATTACATTTTGCAAAGAGTTTATCAGTCCAGGAAAGCTTTTAAATTGGCATACATTAATAAAAAGTATGTAAAACTGTCAAGTGTAGGAATAAATGTAACAGATTCTTTAATTTATTATCAAAGCAATCGATTGTTTTTGCCAGTGATAATTTCACTTCCGTGTTTAGTCTCCATTCGCGAAGAGTTCTTTCCCCTAGGTTAGAGATTATTAAATATTGTTTGTCTATCAGTACTTCGTTTCTATTTGTAACTTTGATAAATACATAGAAAAATGACACAAATATATAAAAGAAATAGCCTAAAAAGTCTAATCTGTTGGTGTAAGGAGTTTCAACTTTGTGGTTAATGAATATAAATTAAACAATTTGGCATAGAGATTATACTGCTACTTTCATTTTGTGAAATGCGGGGCTTGACCAATTATCTAATTAACTCTCTCCTCTCACCAGCCATGCGTGTGACCCTTGATAAAAACTGGACAAAACTGGTTTTACCTGTCAATTACAGGCTCCACTGAGTTTTAATTGCTTTACAACTTGTTACGTCGGCAGTTTCAAATGAAATTAGATTAGATGGGCGGGGCTATAATCGGTAATTTACAGATTATGGGACGTCCATAGTAAAGAATCACGGCGTAGTTTTTGGAAGTACACTGTATGCCTTTGATGTTAATTTTCGCCGTACAACTACGATTTTTGGACGTAATTTACGGCCGTACGCCCGTTAACGGAAGCCCTGGTGCTCCTTGAAAAGGGAAATTTTTAAACTATGTAAAAGCATGCGAAAACTTCAAAATGAAACAAAAATTAAATGTCAATTTTATTGTTGCAAAGGAAATAAATATGAAGTTGTTATAAATAAAAAAATAAAAAAGTTTGCATTTGACATAGCTTCTTAAACACTCAACTTTTTTTAAAATTAAATTTATACATGTTGGAACTTTAATAACCATCCTACCATATACTAATCTAGTATCTGCAAACTTCATGTATGCATAGTTTAAGTTAATATCAATAAGTTCTATTAAAGGAACGTCACGGTTACCAATCATAATTTTCATCTGTACTTACACCTCACCCCTCCGGTTGCTTCAAATGCCAACCATGTATTACTTGTTTGGATTGACGCTCCTATTCCAGGTCACTTCCGCTGCCTTGAACACTTTACATAGCAAGCATATGCAGGTCATAGATAGATATATAGGATTCCACTGCAACTTTATAATTCGATTTATCAAAACTATTCAGTAAATGTGCTAATTAAAGGTATAGGTTTAATAAAATATATTCTTGTTCTTAAAATGCTTGAATAGGTTTAGATTGTGTCTATATGGTTTGGATTCTCAATACATGTAAGTTATATATATATACCACGTCTTCAGTAGATTAAGACACCCTGTTCATCTGTTGTAAAATTTGCCTGTTGATGGCGGGATATAAGTTAAGGGTATTTTTTGTTGTCGGACTTAGAAACTGATGTTGCACTTCAGATGTTATCTCCATCGAGAAGACTGGAGAGAGCTTCCGTCTGTTGTATGATGTGAAAGGGAGATTCACAGTGCACAGGATCAAGCCAGAGGAGGCCAAGGTAAGCACGTTTGTTATATGCAGATATGTGTTTTTATCTCCAATTTCATTCTAGTGAGCATGAAAAACCATCGGGTCAGTCTATTGAAAAACAATAAAAAATATTACAGCGATCAAAACAGAAAGATATGTTTGTATAGGTAAATGAATTGCTATGTGACACCTACCTTAATGTAAACATCAAACATGGTTCATAGTGTTTACATAGTGTTTTGCTAGTGCAGAACTCGTTTATCACAGACCAAAATAAGTGTGTTTAAACTAATGGCCAGAAAAAAATATGGTAGGTTGATTTATCATTTGTGTTGAACCCGCTGGAGCAGAGCTTGACTTGATGATCACTGGTGAACAGACTAAAGTAATGACCCCATTTTTGATATTTCAATTTTCAAGATGTATTTTTCCAGGCCTTTTCGAAGCCTGCTATGTCATATTTTGGACTAGTCTGGTCAAAGAAGTGCCAATAATAACTTCAACTGACGGTCGCTGATTGTTTCTTCATGCCTTGCAGCATCACCAACAGTTGATATAATAAAATATATTGCCAGCTGTGTGAACAACAGTTTCTGAATTGCAAAATGTGGTTTTAATGCAGAATTCTGTTTTGTTCTTAAGCATACTTTCATCTTCCCGTGGCCTTTTCGAAGCCTGCTATGTCATATTTTGGACTAGTCTGGTCAAAGAAGTGCCAATAATAACTTCAACTGACGGTCGCTGCTTGTTTCTTGTGTCCTGCAGCATCACCAACAGTTGATATAATAAAAAGTATTACCAGCCGTGTGAACAACAGTTTCTGAATTGCAAAATGTGGTTTTAATGCAGATTTCTCTGTTTTGTTCTTAAGCATACTTCCATCTTCCTGTGGCCTTTTCGAAGCCTGCTATGTCATATTTTGGACTAGTCTGGTCAAAGAAGTGCCAATAATAACTTCAGCTGACGGTCGCTGCTTGTTTCTTATGTCCTGCAGCATCACCAACAGTTGATACAATAGAATGTATTACTAACCTTGTGAACAACAAATGATAAACACGTTTCTGAATTGCAAAATGTGGTTTTAATGCAGAGTTCTCTGCTGTTTTGTTTCAGCGTACTTCCATATTTCCGTGGCCTTTTCGAAGCCTGCTATGTCATATTTTAGACTAGTCTGGTCAAAGAATGCCAATAATAACTTCAGCTGACGGTCGCTGCTTGTTTCTTATGTCCTGCAGCATCACCAACAGTTTATACAATAGAATGTATTGCTAGTCATGAGTCAGAACAAAACAGTTTCTGATTTTTATCAGTTGCGTTATCTGCTTTAATACGAAGTTCACTACTCGTCATTATACCCCCACCCACCACAGTTTAGATGAGGGTCGAAGGTATACTTGATTCAGTCTGTCCATACGTCTGTAGTCGTAACTTTCAACCACACACGTGAAACTTTACAGGTAGATTGTCCATGGTGAGAGGGTGACCGTATATTTTTTTGGGGGTCAATAGGGTCACGGTCACCACGACCTGATAATGAAAAACTTTTTCTGCACTAGAACTCTTCACGACTTGTTGTTTATTAGCATAATTGCATCTTTCCGGGGCCTTTTCGAAGCCAGCTTTGTTTATTTGTTTACTAGTCTGGTCAAAGAAGTGCCTATATTAACTTCAGTTGACGGTCGCTGCTTGATTCTCCATGTCTTGCAGCATCACCAACAGTTGATACAATATAATGTATTACTAGCCGTGTGAATAGTTCCTGACGCTGTACTTATTAGTTTCCTACTTGAATGTTCTTCAGCAAAATTTCATCTTTTCATGGCCTTTTCGAAGCCGGCTATGTCATTTTGCACTAGTCTGGTCAAAGAAGTGCCAATAATAACTTCAGCTGACGGTCGCTGCTCGTTTCTTCATGCCTTGCAGCATCACCAACAGTTGATACAAAAGACTGACTAATGTATTACTAGACTAGTGAAAAACTATTTACTGTAAACAGTTGCAGCATAATTTCATTTAGCGATGGGGCCATCCGTAAAAAATTGTTTGTTTGCTGTGCTCGACCTACGCACTAAAGAGCACAACTCAAAACTTTTTATTGCAATTCTTTAACTTTTCTTTTTGCTATTTTAAGAATATTTTTCCTTGAATTTCTTATGTTTTTTACTGTCCTTGGAGAGGGAGGAAAATGTTTTTTACTGTCTTTGGAGAGAGAGGAAAATTCACCTATCTACCTACCCACCTAAAACATTTTGGGTCGGAGCACAGCAAACCCAACAATTTTTTAAGGATGGCCTGGCCTTTTCGAAGCCAGCTATGTCATATTTTGGACTAGTCTGGTCAAAGAAGTGCCAATATTAACTTCAGCTGACGGTCGCTGCTTGTTTCTTTGTGTCCTGCAGCATCACCAACAGTTGACACAATCGACTTGTCTATACAATGTATTTCTAGCAGACTACTGGCAAGTCTTAACAAGTTGCACTGTTCAGTTTAATGCAATATAAAAAGTTCACTCTTGAAGTTGAAACTTCTGTCGCCAGTGTTTTCTAAGGTTATATAGTGGCTCATTTAAAAGTTATGTTGAATTCTATTCTTGAATACAGTTCATTATAAAAAATTATTTGTATTTATTTATAGTACAAGTTGTGCCGTGTAAGGCGGCAGGAGGTTGGACCAAAGGGTGTACCATATGTGACGACAAACGACGGCCGCACCATCAGGTATCCAGACCCCCTCGTCAAGGTCAACGACACTTGTATGGTAGACATTGCCACAGGAAAGATAAAAGACTTTATCAAGTTTGATACAGGTTTTTAAATTTATTTATTTTTTACATATCCATACACATAAATACATTTAGTATAATTTTAGATGTAAGCACAGTAACTGGAGTAATATGCATGTTCTGACTTTGCTGAATTGAGTCCAAAGGACTTGGTTAAATTTGGGTGACAGCGCAACTTTTAAAAAAAATGTTTGTTGACAACCCCCTCAAAAAAATCACTTCCTATAAATTTCATATCTTTTCAGATTTTAGGGTAGTCGCTGTCCATAATAAACTAATTCTATCCTTGTAATTCTCATCTTGCAATTTAGAAAGACAGTTTTAGGATAAGAAACCCTCTTTAAAACAAGATCAGAAATACGAGTATCGTGCAATTAGTTGCTCCATTAAGAGTTCATGCATGTAAATGTTATGAAAAGGTTGCTTGTTAGATTTCATCCAATGTTCAACGAGGTTAGAATTAGAGAATTGTAAATATTAACTGGCAACAGTATTAACCACATAAACCCTCTTGTAGGAAGTATGACGGAAAGGATAGCCATTTACAATTGACCTGTTTATGTAACATGTATTAAATACATAATTTCAGCTGCTGCTTTTTACATTCCTGCATGTATACATGCGACAATTTTTGTACTGATTATCATAAATTAAATCTGTGGAGACATTGTTTCCTGGTATTAACAGTAGAAAAGTAAAATCCAGGAATATCGGTTATTTTAAGATTTTTTGATTGCAATTGCCGTGCAGGGTGAAGCGACCTCAATTATTTCCCAATCCTGGTGTGACAAAGATTGATGTATATTTGCAGGTAACTTGTGTATGATCACGGGAGGTCACAACTTGGGGCGTGTTGGTGTAATCCAACACAGAGACAGACATCCTGGATCATTTGACATTGTACACATCAAGGATGCCCTCGGACATACCTTTGCCACAAGGTATGTACATGTCATTAGCCAGATGGCTTAAATAATGTCATTATGCAGCAATGTGTCTTGTACTCAAATACGTGGCACATTTTTACATAAGGTAATAGCTACGCTTTGTTCCTGATAATCTGTCGAAAAACGGGCAGTCCTGTGTATTGTAGTCTACTGCCAAGTACATTGAAGAACAATAGGAATTTATCTGATGGAAGCATTATTCCAGTATTTCTATCTATCCTACTACCTCCTCCTCTACAACGGGTTGGAATCCCACTGGGAGTTTCTCGTCCATTTTGATGGATGGCAGGAGTTATACAGTTTAAGAATCTTTCATGGGTATCCGGTAAAGATCGGAAATTCCAACCCAAGGTATAATTGTTTTTATCGGAACCGAGGCTCTGCCGTGTTGCATCTTTATTTACACGATGATGTCTAGCAACTGTCATTGTTGATATCGGCACCTGGCTTTTCTCTTCCCCCCTTGTGTAAGATCAGGCTTTCCACACCCATGTAAAACACAGATAACCTTATAAATCCGGTATGCAAGAATACTGTTTCTACCCAGGAAAAAGTGGGTCTGCCTCGACCGTCGTACATAGCCTGAAAATGACATCAAACACCATTCAACGAACCAACCTGCTTTGCGGTCTAAATAATTTATTTGACAAAACAAATTTTTACATCATCATTGTAACTGAATTTCATGAAAATGTCTTCTTTTTCACCTAGACACTACTGATGCAGTCTTGATGCATTCATAAAAATACATTTGCCAACATCCAAGACCTAGAGTTGCTAAAAATTAGACATTGTCGGTACAATTTGTTTACATCTTTACCATTATTTAAATCGACAGCGCACCATCTTATATTTTTGTCTTGTTTCAGATTGAGCTATGTATTTGTGATTGGTAAAGGAAACAAGCCATGGGTTTCACTTCCACGAGGAAAGGGTGTAAAACTGTCCATTGCTGAGGAGCGCGACAGAAGAATCGCTTCGAAAAGCAACTAGACTTGTACAAACTAAAAAATAAAGCCCTTGAAGAGAATTCTGTGTTTGTATTGTCAGGTTATGGTGTCCCAGTGCCGTGGTCTGGATGGATAAAATAAGGATGGGAGAGTTAATAGTATAAAAAATAGAATTTATTGACTCGACGAGTGCGATGATTCATTCAAATTAACAATTGTTTGCACTTCGGCAATATCACTAAAAATTAAATGTTCTAAACTGCAAACGGTATTGCCGGCAGCATACATCATCAATGAAACGGCTAGGCGTGGGAATCATGGTTTGTGGTAGTATGTACTTACCAGAGGTCCGTGAATCATGGCTTGTTGTAGTATGTACTTACCAGAGGTCCGTGAATCACGGCTTGTTGTAGTATGTACTTACCAGAGGTCCGTGAATCGTGGCTTGTTGTAGTATGTACTTACCAGAGGTCCATGAATCGTGGCTTGTTGTAGTATGTACTTACCAGAGGTCCATGAATCGTGGCTTGTGGTAGTATGTACTTACCAGAGGTCCATGAATCATGGCTTGTGGTAGTATGTACTTACCAGAGGTCCATGAATCGTGGCTTGTTGTAGTATGTACTTACCAGAGGTCCATGAATCGTGGCTTGTGGTAGTATGTACTTACCAGAGGTCCATGAATCGTGGCTTGTGGTAGTATGTACTTAACAGAGGTCCATGAATCGTGGCTTGTGGTAGTATGTACTTAACAGAGGTCCATGAATCGTGGCTTGTGGTAGTATGTACTTAACAGAGGTCCATGAATCGTGGCTTGTGGTAGTATGTACTTTGTTGAGGTCCATGAATCATGGCTTGTGGTAGTATGTACTTACCATAGGTCTGGTAGTATGTACTTACCAGAGGTCCATGTATGTACTTACCTCCATACCTTAGAATGATGGGTGGGGCCCCTTTGGTAATTCCCATACACACTTTTCAATAGAACAAACCTTTAATACCGTAGGTGCAGGCATAAAAACTCACCAGAGAGAAGGGCCATCCGATCAAGCATGTTTTTGTAACTTGCTCAATAATTTCAGACATTTGGTATTTACATAGTTGCTCTGGTGGGATCTTGTTCGGTATTTGGAATCTCGACCATTCCTCTGAAACTACTTAGATTATAACGGAATGTTAAGGGGTGTTACTCTTGATGTCTAGTAGGCGGAGAATGTGGTTGACCCCAAATTTAAAATGGATGCCACAGCTAAAAATAGATAGTAAAAATACAGTGCAGACCAGTTACTGATACAGAACTTGACCAAAATGACTGGCACGACAACTTGATAGTCCTGAACAATATTAGTTTAAAATAACATCAAACATGGCCACCATCGAGTTGACAGGAAAAACCTGTGGAACCCTCTGAAACTTTTACAAGAATGTTACTTTTGATGTCTAGTTGGTCCTTAAAGGAAAAAAAATAATTTTAGTCGTTGACTGAAAATACACAAAAGCTAAAAATACAATTTTATGGCAACTACTATAACAAAAAGATGAGTGGTATTCACTTTGAACTCCTGCCAAATTGACTGGGATGAAATCAAGTTGGTTCTAAAGAAAATCATTTTGATTTGAAGTCCAACATGGCCATCAGCGGCCATCTTTGTATACATACAGTTGTGTAGGAAACTTGTAGCGAATAATCCTACTGATCAAAAAAATATTGAAGGTTTGGATTTAGATTTTCGAAATGTCAAAGGAAGTATCAGTACGATGTCTAGTAACGCATATTGTGAGGACGTTCCTTTTCGTTGTATGCAGAGTTCGGACTTTGAAGTTAACTTGCCCGCTCAAATCCTACGTTTTTCATCTGATATTCTTGAAACTCAGTATGATGTCTAGTAGCGAATATTATCTGGACGTTCCGGTATAATGGTTTTTGCCGGAGTCGAATGAAGTTGTTCAAATCGAAATCTTGTCCGCTCAACTCTTACATATTTCATCTGATTTTCATGATATTTCGTAGGATGTCTAGTAGCGTCAGGACATTATGATTGAATGGTTACGGGACTTAACGTTTTTCAAATATAAAACTTGTCGGCTCAAATCCTACGCTTTTCATCTGATTCATGAAGTATCCGTATTGGTTTCTAGTAGCGCATATAGTCAGGACGTTCCGTTTCATTGTATGCGGAGTTCGGGACATTGAAGTTTTTCGAATCGAAAGCTTGTCCGCTCAAATCACGTTTTTCATCTGATATTCGTGAAACTTCGTAGGAAGTATCAGTATGATGTCTACACTCAAGTGATCTGAAAACGCAACACGGGAATTTCCGCTATATATTGTATGTACAATATGCTGCTTTTAATCGAATGGTACATGGCTACGTAAGACCTTTCCTTTTGGAAAAAATACTAAAACAACAAATAATACAGCAAATAGTATTCCTGCAATGTTTCATTATTCACAGAGTACGCGTTTGGCTCAATCATGTGAGCAAACTTAGGATGCAAAATTTTGCAAACTATTTACGTTAAATACAGTACTGAACTAGCTCAATTTTTCGAAGAGCAACTTCAACATTGATGAAGTTTTTGTTACAAAGTGTAGTGTGATTAAAACGTCTACAACATCACAGTTGTGTCCTTTCTCTAGTTAACTGCATCTTTTTTTTAAAAAAACATGTTGGGATTTCTTTGGAATATTATGTGTAATTAAGTCTGCAGTATATACAATATATAGCGGAAATTACCGTGTTGCGTTTTCATATCACTTGAGTGTAGTGTAGCGTATACTGTCAGGACATGGTTGAATGGTTACGGGACTTTACAGTTTTTCAAATGTAAAGCTTTCCCCTCAACTCCTACATTTTACATCCGATTGTAATTCACATGTGTACCTTTATTCGGGGAGCATCCATTGGTTCTACCGATTTCTTAAAAAGAGGCAGCATGATGGTTAAAGCTGTACAGTCCCTATTTTAACTGGTAATAACAATTGCTAACAAATCCCGCTCAAGTTACATGTATCTAAATGTGTAAATAACAACTGATTTCACAAAGCATGGAGCCATTAACCCTTAGCCTGCACTGCTGATCAATCATTTCTCCAAAACACCCCTTTGTCAAATAAATGAATCCAAACTCGATTGACAGAAGATAAACGGCTTTAAAGCTGTACAGTCCCTATTTTAACTGGTAATAACTCATGAATATGAATGAGTCGCGTGTGAAGTAGTTTCAAATCGACGAACACCCCCAAAAGTCGGTATATAAGGAGAAATCGATACGTAACATTTCATATTTTTATTTAGCCTCCGTACAGGTAACATCGATAAATATACGGCTCCAGAATATGTGATAAAAAAAATAGTTGCCCGGAACAGGATTTGAACCACAGCCTTGCACTTGTAAGATTTGAAAGATGTACGCTGAACCTCTAGACCACTGCTCTCTATTGGTATTTTGTAGCATTTTTAACAGTAAATAGGCATTACGTACACAAAGCGCGCACACAAACTCGTCAAGCGCTAAAGAACAAGTCGAGATCTAGTTGATTTGAGGCGAAGTTTTAGTTTCATATTGATAAGATACAGTATTACACCAGGCAATGTTAATTTACACGTGCGACAATATGGACTGCATATTTATTGATTCATCTTTATTTGCGCTCAAATATGTTAAGTTATTTTGGCTCATAATATATTGTAGTTAGTATACTGTTTTCTCAAGTAGCGTTGTAATTCAGTGGATAGAGCACATGACTTGAATTCAGAAGATCGTGTGTTCGAGCCCCGAAAGAAGCTAACTTTTTTTTTGGTAAAAATTACTGTTACCTGTGTATAGGTACACTGTGCACTGGTCGATATATATACAGTAAATGATTTCCTTCACTATATTTGCTCGCTTAAATACCCGATTTCGACATGAGCTGGTGAGCATGAAGTTACAAATAAAGACACGCCTACAAAGAAGAAATCGATTGATATAGGGACTGTGTAGCTTTAAGAAAATCTAGGCCTATAGCTCCGATCTAGCTGGTTTTCGAATTTGCTTTCAATGATATCCACAATCGGAAAAGGTTTGCTAAAGATCCGATGAAAAATGACGACCATATCGTCTTAACGATGCAAAAGTTGACGGACGACGGACACCCTCAGTTTAAAACGAAACTTTGATGCATTTTCGTGAACATTGTATTAAACACCTATTATACAAATATGATGACTGAATTTGTAACCTACTAATCTACGCAATACATGCACTTGTACGAAGTGAAAAGAAAGAAATCCTGCCAGGATTTAAGTGATTAAGCGACATGCATGCGAAGAGAAACTCCAGACTATTGTTCCGAGTTCCCGACGGCAGCTCATGTTAAGAAGAGGGATTCCATCGACAACACTCGTGTTCGTCGGTATTGCAACTGAGCAAATGAATGGCAATACAGAGGACGTAGGCAGCGTAATAAACCGTAAATATACTTCTCGGTCTCTGCGCAGTGAGCTACGAAAACATCTCCCAATATTTGTGGAAATTAACTAGGTTCATAGCTGGCTAGCGGAACGTCGATGATTCTACACGGGTACCTGTCCGTTCACGAAAATTGCCCGGAGGGGCTCCAGGGGTCTTCCTCACCAATGGAAGCTGAAGTCGCAATGTGACCTTATGTTAGATGTTGGCGTGACTATAAAATCCAATGCAATTCATTCTTTACAGTTCACACTTCATTTTTGTATACGGGGCGTATTGTGTGATCACACACCGGGTTGGTGGGCGGGCGTCCGGCAATGTAGTGTCCGCCCCGTAACTGGAGTAATTTTAAGCCAGTCTTGATGAAACTTGGACACCATGTTTATGGCCACAATAGCTCAGTCAAGTTCGATAACCAACGCTATTGCTCAAGAAACTCCGGGGTTATGGCTCTTGATTTTTTTGAAATTTGACATTGCGGTTTCCGGTCGGTAACTTTAACGTATAATCCGATCTTGATGAAACTTTGGGATAATGTTTATGGGCACATTATCTCGGACAAGTTGGATAACCAGCCACATTGCTTTAATGGTGCCGGAGTTGTGGCCTTTACATTTTTGAAAATATATGATTTTAGCGGTTTCTGCTCAGTAACTTTAATGAATGAATGGTGTTTTACGGCACATCGACACATAAATAGGTCATATTGTGCGCAAAAACTGATGAAAGATGAAGAAAAGAAGTAGTATTTAAAAATCATGTAAATATATAAAATATAAAACTATTGATGATGTGGTAGTAATATATGACATATATGCGTATTAACACATACTGAAACAGTTGACGAAACACTCGGAAGCGTTACAACTTGGAGAATTACGCTAACAAATAACCTGAATAAAATAAAACTACACGCTATGTCGAATAAATAATTTTATACTAATTACGCTGTATCCCCCACAGGCTAAGCACAACACAGAAAGTGTGCAGATCCAATTTATTTATAGCACAGGTAATGTTTATGTAAACGCAAGAGTTAAAAAGTCAGAGTGCCTTGACACAAGTCTATATCATCTCCTTTAAGGTTAACAATAACCATATTCTGACTTTAAAGTTACTCTCCCACCAACAACAGGTACATTTTACAACACGAAACCATTCTTTCGAACTTTGTCCATGTATTGAGGTTATAAAATAATGCATATATGCAGATTAAAAGTCTATATTTCGTAACAGGTACTTTAAATAACTGCAATTGAGTATGTGTAAAATAAATTTAGGGTTGGTAACACAATTCGAAGCATGGTTGGGCGATTTTTTGGCTGGCCGATTGAGGTGGTTACATACTCAATATACCTGTGAGTAAAACTGGCACCCATAGAGCCGGAGTTATGGCCCTTTCATTTTTGAAAAATGATAATTTTAGAGCTCAGTAACTAACATTTATAACCCAATTTTGATGAAACTTGAGGATAATGTGTATGTGCATAATCTATATGTATACTGCAAAAAACCCTTTCGAAGATTATATGCAGGGCATATAAGTGCGCGCCGTGTGATTGTGAGTATCTAAAAAGTAAAGCCTTCCGTTTTTGAGGATGTCAAAGACGCAACTGCTCTTTTTACCAAAACCCTTCATGATATAGCTGATCAAACTATTCCAAAAACCTCGGGAAATCCAAAACGCCCACATAAACCATGGTTCGATGATGACTGCAAAAAGGCAGTCAGCGATCGTAAACTTGCATTTAATGCTTTTAATTTGCGGCCAACTCAAAATAATTTAGATACTTTTAGAGTTTTTCGTGCGAAAGTCCGTCGTACTATTAAGGATAGCAAGAGGAAGTCCTGGAGATCGTATGTCTCTATGCTGAACTCTCGCTCATCTCTTAAGAAGACGTGGAACATGGTCCGGAAAATAAACGGTAAAGGTAATTCTAGTTGTGTAAATCATCTTAAAACTGATAATGATGATATTACATCTGTCAAAGATATTACAAGCACTTTGGCAGAAACTTTTTCTTAAAACTCTTCTTCTGAAAATTGTCAACCAAATTTTCTAAAAAATAAGGAACTAAAAGAACAGAAGAAGCTAACAATTTGGAGAAATACAATAAACTGTTCACTCTCAAAGAACTTCGAGAATCCCTTAAAAAGGCTCATGATACATCAGCTGCTCCTGATGATATCCATTATCAATTACTAAAACATTTACCTGAAACCTGTCTCTCTACACTTCTTGATATATTTAATAAGGTTCGGGTGACTGGAAACTTCCCCGATTCTTGGCGGGAAGCATCATTATTCCAGTCCCCAAACCTGGAAAGGATCATACGGACCTAATAAATTATCGCCCTATTGCATTAACGAGTTGTATATGTAAAACCATGGAACGAATGATTAATGAGAGACTCGTTTGGTACCTGGAATCCAACAAGCTGATAACAAATTATCAAAGTGGATTCCGGCGCCAACGAGGCACAACAGATCACAATCTCATTCGATTTGAATTATTTATTAGGGAAGCTTTCGTAAAGAAAGAACATCTAGTCGCTGTATTTTTTGACTTGGTGAAAGCTTATGATACTGCATGGAAGTACGGTAGCATGAATGATCTTTATGACCTTGGTCTTAGAGGCCGATTACCAATTTTTACAGAGAATTTCTTAGAGGATAGTTTCGTGTCCGAATGTGTTAAACCCTCTCTGACATTCATAAACAGGAGATGGATGTGCCACAGGGCAGCATACTCTCTGTCACTCTATTTAATATAACAAGAGGTCAATGACCTTGAAGCTCTACTGATAGGTTTTTGACAGCTAAATCAGCATTCATGACAATATGTCCAGTAGTTTCAGGAGTAGTCACTACAAGTTTTACTATAACTCTATATATACAAAGATGGCGACGGCAGCCATGTTTAATATCAAAATATTTTTGACAAGGACCAACATCATGTCATGCTGATCATTTTAGAAAAAGTAATATCACTTACAGTTGTAGTCGCTACAAATTTGTGTTTTTTAAAAATCTCTATTTTCAGCCGTGGCGGCGATCTTGAATTCCAGCCGACTTGAAATTTTGCTAGGGTCAACTAGATATCAAGAGCAACATTCCTGTGAAGTTTCATGAAAATCCGTCAAGTAATTTCAGATGAGTAGTCGCTACAAGTTTTCATTATATAACTCTATGTAAATAAAGATGGCCACTGGCGGCCATGTTTAACGTCGCATCAAAACAATTTTCGACAAGGATCAACATCATTCCATACTGAACATTTTAGAAAAAGTTCCATATCAATATCACTTTTAGGTTTGAAGAAGTACTCGCTACAAACTTGTTTTTTTGAATTCTATTTTTAGCTGTGGCGGCCATCTTGAATCTCCGACCAACCTGAAATGTTGCTAGGATCATTTAGACATCAAGAGCAACATTCCTGTGATGTTTCATGGAAATCCGTTGACTAGTTTTTACTAAATAACTCTATGTAAACAAAGATAGCCGCTGGCAGCCATGTTTAACGTCGAATCAAAACGATTTTCGACAAGGACCAACATCATGTCATGCTGATCATTTTAGAAAAAGTCCAATATCAATATCACTTAAGAGTTTTCAAAAAGTAGTCGCTACAAACTTGTTTTTAAAAAATCTATTTTTAGATTTGGCGGCCATCTTGGATTTCACATCAACATTAATTTTTGCTAGGATGAACTAGACTTCATGGGCAACATTTCTGTAAAGTTTCATGAAAATCCATTCAGTAGTTTCAGAGGAGTAGTCGCTACAAAAAAAAAGTTTACGGACAGACGGACGACGGACACCGCACCATGGCATAAGCTCTGCTGATCTCTGATCAGAAGAGCTAAAAATTGACAGTTTATGTTGACGACTTTGTTATATGTTATCGTGCAAAAAAACATGAACACTACTGAGAGACAACTGCAACAGTGTCTAAATAAACTTCAGACCTGGTCGGATGAAAATTGGTCGGATGAAAATGGTTTTACATTTTCTAAATCTAAAACGAATTGTACGTCAACTACGTAAACATGAAGACCCTCATCTATTTCTTGGATGTGAAAGAATTACTGGTTTCTGGATTTTCACTATAAGATAGTCCTTACCTAGGATATTGTCTATAAAGGCTTCATGGTCATCTTTCAGCTTCCGTTTGACTAAATGTTTGGCATCAAGGAATGTTTGTCTGTCTGCAGGTGTTCTATACATTTTGTACTTTGGAATAAGCTGTCCCACTTCCGGATGTGTCTGCGTGTTTCCTGTGTCATCCAAGTGACAGAGGGTTTACTGTTAATGGTATTTTAGAGATACCAGCTTGTAGTGTCATCTTAAACTCATTCCAAAGCTTGTTTACCGAACTTCTGATGTTCGTAGCAAAAACAAAACGTTTGGAATTGGGCTTTGTGGTAAACATTTTTGGAAACCATGTTGTAAGTATACTAGTAGTTTTGAAAAAACAACTTGAATGTGATTTGTTAGCAAGGGGGTTAACCACATGATGTGAAAAGTGCTCTTAATGACCTTATCCATTTCTCTTACATTGGGGGAGAGTATATATTTTGGGGTATGATTTTCTTTTTGAGGGGTGGGGGGGGGGGGGGGGGGGTTGAGGGCACGATAGGGCGTGGGATCAATACATAAACATATGGGGTGGTTGGGGAAGAGTAGTTTGTTTTGCCCCATTCCCCCGACCCTGTCAGGTTATGGTTGAGGTGGGACTGTCCAGTCACTGTTATTATTTACTATTTTAAGATAAGGGAGCTTACTTATAAATACTATTATTTTTAAGTTTTAACAGTATTTGCCCACAGATGACACATTCTCAGGTATATCACGTTTACCTATTTACACAAATTATGGATATCCATATAAGGCGATATATTTTATACACATGCGCGAACCGTGTACGGTATGTTGTAAACACACAATATATATATATTTAATTGTGCAATATTATTGTTTCTTGCCTCAAAACATGTCCGCAGATGCAAAACCAGCGTTGGTTATTGATAATGGATCTTTCAAGTGTAAAGCTGGATTTTCTGGGGACGACGCCCCTAGGTGTGTGATGACCACTGTTGTTGGCCGACCCCAACACCAGGTACCGGTATATGTTTTAATTTTCTGTATGTGTATCAATATGTATAAAATCAGCGTCATGCATATTAAAATGATAATAATCGATCAGATGCTTCAGGTGTGCATATAAGAAGCAGGATATGATAAAACGCGCTGTTTATAAACTTGATGAGACTGGCAAAATACATAGGTGCATGAAGTGGACTAGGACCCAGACTCAAACCCTATATAACAGTTTGTACATTACCGAAACATGACACAACTATTTGTGCCGAAATATCAAGTACGCTATATATGTAAATAATATTTTCACACTTCGCTAGATGCAACAATGTAATAATGTTCCATGATACTTACTCTGCAGTTTGATGAGTATTTTCAGTGAATAAATGTACACTTGGAATTTACCAAGTGCTAATACTGTCTACTTGCAACCTGCAAAAGTCCACTTGCATTTAGAGTGTTAAATTTGAACTACATGTACGTAGCTGTAGCATAGCACTCCAAATAACAGGAACGACCATTAACTATAAACTGGATTATCCCAAATGTAACACAATGAAAGAGAAGTAGTATGTATAAACATGTCAGTACTGTCCATCTGTCACGCTGCTTGGACTTCATTGCATCTAAAGCTCCACCCATGTGTCACACACAAACGCACGCACACACGAACATATACAGTTCTAGAATTAAGGTCCGACAGAAACTAGAAACCTAATGCTAATCTGCGGCTGTGCCGATTGGGGTTTGCGCCCTTGGCCGCTACGGTAGCCGGATTGGCTTGAACTTGAAGTTGATCACTGTACTTCTATCTTCACTGCTGCATGGCCCAGCGGATAGCACGTGGGATTTGAAATCCGGATGGCCCCGGTTCAAGCTTCATGGGCGTCACCGAGTTGCGCCACTGACCGAGTTTCGTCGGTGTATTCTTCAGGCAAAAACATGTTCCCTAATAGCCTCGTCCGTCGGTTGAGAACGTAAACCGGACTGTCCCGTGTATGTATAACATAACACATTTAAGAACCATATATATGTAAATACGAATATGTCCATTTAAGTAATAGTAGGGCAGGTTCTCGGATTCCTATGTATCCTTCCCATCTGTCTGGGGCGGCTCTAAATAACCTACACTGTGCTGATGATCCGTTCAACAACATTCAATTTCATTCTATCTTCACTCGAACTATACGTCTATCAATGCAAGCGTGCGCGCTGAGAGAGAGAGAGAGAGAGAGAGAGAGAATCTTCGAGGGTGTAGTTGTTTTAGCCGAAGGTGAAAAACTATATTTTTTTAAACGGTGATCCTTCGCTAAGATAACTTTTTCTTTTCAAATACGACGATTTCTTTTTTCTCAATAGTCTCAGACTCTGTTTCCCAAATACTATATTATCTGCTTCCCTGCAATATTGAAGTTAATCCAATTAGAGCCGTTTATGAGCAGTAACAAGAGGCCCATGTGGGTCTGTATCGCTCTACTTGCTAAAGAGGCCATGACAGTCTGAGCAAAAAAAAAGTAAAATAAATAATGATTAACATAACCAATTAAATAAGTTTCTGCTCCACTGGCATTTGAACATATGAACCAAGTGGTTTTTTTTACGAGAAGACAAAACAAGTGGGCCATTTGTTCATGAGATGAAGTCGTTTGAAGGTTTTCTCACAGGTATTCGGCGTGTAATTTTGTCACTACTACTCCCAACATTATCCAAATTGTCATTTAATAACATTTTAAATTAGGGTGGGGGGGGGGGGGGGTGTAGTAGAGAGGGGGTGGGGGTGAGGGGGATAGTAGTGACCAAATTATGCGCCGAATACCTGTGTTTTTTCTGTGTTTAGTGATACTAGTAGTTGCAATGGATGTACAGACTGTTATATATGGGATCTGTGCTGGAGACCGGCAATATGTCTGTATTTCGTACAGCCTTCCGAAACTCCATTTTCAACTGTATTACGAAGTTATCGGCTCAGTATCATGAACATATTAATCGTTCATTCATCAAGTTATGAATTTAATAGGAACGTCTGTTGTGTTATTTTTGTAACGATTTTATTGACACATAACACTTAATTCGCGTATATACATTTTGTTTTCATGACTACAAAAGTGGCTTTTTTTACAGAATGACTGACTGTCCGTTTGTCTGAAAGCTTGTCCACTCATCTCCCTTCTTATATTTTGCAGGATGCTGACGTCAAGGACAGCTATGTCGGAGATGAAGCCCATAGCAAGAAAAGTATCTTATCACTTACATATCCCATCGACCACGGCGTGATCACCAACTGGGATGATATGGAGAAGATCTGGCATTACATATTCCATAACGAGCTCCGAGTTAACCCAGCGGAACATCAAGTCCTTCTTACAGAGGCGCCACTCAGTGCAAAAGAGAACAGAGAAAAGATGACACAGATCATGTTCGAGAACTTCCAAACGCCTGGATTGTATGTTGCCAACGAAGCTGTGATGTCGCTGTATGCCGCCGGTCGTTACACGGGTTTGGTCGTCGGATCTGGTGACGGCGTATCTTACGCCGTACCTGTCTACGAGGGTTATGCCATCAACGACGCCAGTCTAAGATGGGATTTTGCCGGCAGTGGTCTTACACAGTATCTTATGAAGATGCTGACGGAGCGTGGGTATCCATTTGTACCTAAATATGCAGACGAAATCAGGGATTTGAAAGAACTGCATTGCTACGTTGCTTTGGACTTTGACCAGGAAATGCAGACGGCTGCTTCTTCCGGTTCGTTAGAGAAAACCTTTCAACTTCCCGATGGTCATACGGTGATCGTCGGAAAGGAGCGAGTCTATTGCCCTGAGGCGCTGTTCCGACCATCAATACTTGGCGAGGGTGAAAACTCAGTTGGAATCCAAGAATACGTTAACAGAAGTGTAAAGAAATGCGAAATTGACACCCACAAAGACTTGTATGCCAACATCATACTCTCCGGGGGGTCTACCATGTTAAGTGGTTTTGCTGAAAGACTTAAGAAAGAGTTGTCTGCCCTTGCACCACCCGGCATAAACATGAAGATTTCGGCGCCACCGGAGAGAAAGTGCACTGCGTGGATTGGGGGTTCAATTATGACTTCCCTGGAAACGTTCGACAAGATGTGGATTACCAAACAGGAATACGAAGAAAGTGGATTTTCCATCTTGCAGAAGAAATGTTTCCAGCAAACGATGTCATTTTAACGTGGTTATAGGCTAACTATGCTTGCGAACTAATTTGTTGTCTGCATCACGGACAGTGCCTACCGTATTTCGTTCCAAATGTTGGTATTAAATTCCCTATCCTGCCAACAACAACCAAATTTTACATGTGTACATCATGTCGAAACGTACTGACGACGATATAGACTTATATAACATATATTTTGAGAATCCAAACTCTATAGACACAATATAAAGGGACAAACTCATACATTTTACGTCTATTCAATAACGTGTATTTTTAAGAACCCATGAATAAACCTATACTTTTAATCGGCACATACATTATTATATGACGTGAACACATGGATAGAGTTTTGATGAATGGTTTTGTAGTGTAAATTTGCCATTGTTTGGCGGGTCAGCTTCATTAAGCTGCAACGCGTGCCTTTGTATTTGCTCTGATGTGAAAACGGGAGGCATATGTAACCACGGTAGAGAATGACATTATTATGTAGAATTATGGTTATTTTGAAATATAATTAGGATTAAATTATCATACAAAATAGATGTAAATATTTGGAATATTTATAAATTATTATGATTACATAATACCTATTATAATAATTCTGTAATTCCAATTGTCATTTATTAATATATATTGTAATGGTATGATATATGATTGTATATAAAAGGACTGTGCCCGTAAAGTAGAAAATATTACTTAAGTCAACATTTAAGTTTCAAATATCCGTATTAACCTTTCACACTACAGACATATATTTTAAGATAATGTTTCAGCTGTGGGTTTTAATAGCAAATTAAAAATATAAAGAAGATGTCTTAATACGATAGAAAAAAAGTGTTTAAAAAATTGATACATTTTGACTTAAGTTGAGATATTGCTAAGAAGCTTTATGAATACGGACCCTGGAGGATATGCACATTGTGTTTTATGAATACATAATATATATACATATATACTGAATTGAACAAAAAAATAAACTAAAATTGATTATTTCTTAAGAACAATATTCAAAAAAAACACTTTGAAGATGTTTAGTATTGTTTAATAATTTCTTAAAAAGCTTCCAGTAACATATGTTTATCAAATGGAAATAATTCCAAACCATGGGTCTATTTTAGAAGGCACATACCGCGCGCATTGTATACGACCTAGCAACGGCGACGCCGAGTTCACCAAAGTGTTTGTCCACTCTTCAATATGTATTGGACAAAAAAACTTGCGCGTGGTGGCCATACACGCTATTGAAATGTGTGACTTGTGAAATTGAGCCATCGCTCCAAAAAATGTTTATCTTTAATTTCCATTGATACATTTTGGTACTGAACACCTTGAAGTAATTATTAAACTATAATTAAACAGTTCAAAGTATTTTTGAATTATTGTCCTTAAAGCTACACAGTCCCTATTTTAACTGGTAATAACTCATGAATATGAGTCACGTGTGAATTAGTTTCAAATCGACGAACACCCCAAAGGTCGGTATATAAACAGAAATCGATGCGTAAAATGAGGTAGGGCCGTGGTGTAATGGTTAGCATTGCGGCTTAGTAACCCAGGGATCGCGCGATCAATCCCAGCCAGGACCGAATTTGGGTTACTTATCGAACCATTTCAAATTATTTCCTATCTTACCAGTTCTTCGGATGAGACTTTAAACCGTGGTCTGCTCGCTAAAATGCTTAGTGCAATACAGCGAGAATAATAAATGCTTGTACGCATATAACATTTCGCATTTTTATTTAGCCTCCGTGCAGGTAACATCGATAAATATACGGCTTCAAAAATAGTTGCCCGGAACAACCACAGCCTTGCACTTGTACGTTTTGAAGGATGTACGCTGAACCACTAGACCACGGCTATGTATTGGTATGTTGTATCATTTTTAACACTAAATAGGCTTTACGTATTAAGAAGCGCGTACACGCAAACTCATCAAGCGCTAAATAAGTCGAGATCTGGTTGTTTTGAGGCGAAGTATTTTCTTATTGATAACATACAGTATTACACCAGGCAATGTTAATTTACACGTGCGACGAGATGGAGTACATATTTATTGATCCATTTTGAGTTATGTTCAAATATGTTAAGTTATTTTGCCTCATAATAAATGGTAGTTAATATATTTTCTAGTTCAGTGGATAGAGCACTGGACTTGAAATCAGAAGGTCTGTGTTCGAGCCCCGAAAGAGGCTAACTTTTTTTTCTGTAAAAAATACTTTTACCTGTGTATAGGTATGATGTGCACTGGCCGATCTATATACAGTAAATGATTTCCTGCGCTATATTTGCTCGCTTAAATATCCGATTTCTACATGAGCTGGTGACCATGAAGTTACAAATAAAAGAGACTTTGTAGCTTTAAGAAATAATCAACATTAATTTCAGAGGAAGTTTCTTTTTTTGTTCAGTATATATCACGGAGTGATTTAAACGAACGTTGAAAGTACTTTACATTAAATTGGGTTCCAATCCTTTCACAACCGCCCTGGCCGGGATGGTAACGACGCTGCGTTTGAACCACGTCTCTCACCGTTGCGGGTTCGAATCACATTGAGACCTCGACTTGTAATTTAACAAGTGTCGATTCTTACGGATGGCGGGAGGTAACAGTACTGATTTTACCCAGGAACAAGTGGGTGGTCTGCCTCCACCACTAAACAAAAGCTGTCAGATGACAGCACGCTCGACTTTTCGAAGCCTAGTCTTACTGGGCAATTAAGCCGAAAAAGGGGAATAATTCTGTAAAATTCATAACAGCGTTATGGCATTTGTGTGTACGAGTTCCTCTTGTGATAGTGAATACGTGTAAAGTTTCTGTCAAAAAGGATAATAACTTTGTCCAAATAGGTTGCAGTTTAATGTGAATTGCGCATGACGTGTTATCTGTCTATACTGAATAATGTGTGAAGATTCATTGCATTCTGTCGTGCAGTTTCTGAGATGAGATTGCCGAAAAAGGCTAACGAAGAAATTGACTAAGTACAAAAAGGGGCATAGCTTTGTAAAAAATAGGTTGCAGAGTTATGTGACTTGCACATGGCATGTTATCTATTTATACTGCATAGATACGTAAAGTTTTATTGAGTTCGGTTGACTAACGGTAAGGCCGACGCCGGGGCCAGTAGAATAGCTTGCCTTTACTGCAAAATGTCGAGCTAAAAATCGGCTGTCATATATAGCTTAACATATGTTCTGAAAATGAAATGACGTAAAACACCATTCAACCAACCAACCTTTCAAACACCTGAGAAAACTGAGAGGACAATGTGTAAAACAATTTTCGACACGTTTTTCCTAACCTACTTAGTTAATACAGTGGTATCATTTATAGTATGCAACTGTGTAATTGATGAAATACAGCGAACAACCAACACAATAAGACGTTTAGGCGCTTGATTACTGTACAACATAACCGTGAAAGCTGTATGTATGCACATATTTGTGTAATTTAGTTTTAAAGCAGTGTCAGCTACCAAAAACGCCTAAGCCGCGAACATGGGCATAGGATACACTTTATACTAAGGCGTTTTGGTGATACACTTTTCATTTTTATTTGATTTGAAAGCAATGATGATTTGTTTTAAAATTATTTTATTATCTGAATAGAATAGGCGTAAACACAATTCTAACCAAAGAACGAAGCAGCCAGATACGGCAACGACGTTGGTCTAAAATGAAGTCAGCGGGGACTGTTACTGGCACGATACATGGATGTCTTTTGAACCAGGCAATATGGACGTAATTCTGTATCTAAAAAGGCACTGCGATTGGCAAACTAGAGTCATTATGTGTAGCTTGGCGAATCCGTGTTGATGTATCTGTATATTTTGATGGTTGCGTCGCCTCCACCCACCCAGAGAAACCCAGCATTATCAACGGCAACCGACGTCGGCCCAAATATGCCGTCTGCTTCCGTAAGCAGATACATCAAAAAGCGACCATGTTTGTCAAGCAAATGTATCATGTTGCTACTGTAGTCTGCAACAATCACGTGACCGTATTTATCGCACGTGATTCCCCGAGGATCAAATGCCGGTACCTTTTCTACATAGTCGTTTTCAGAGTCAACGTCAGAAACGCTGGCGGCATCCATCGCGTCTGTCATTCCCGTCAACGCTTTTACATGCGGAAGCTTATCTGAACGTACAGCCTGCTTCAGTGGGTTACTTTCAATGGTCATGCTGGAGTCAAATGTGCTCTCGTAACTCACGTTAAGTGGGGCTAGCTCTCTACCGGAAATCATAGCTGTCTTAGGACTGTTTGGAGGTGTACGTGTTCTGTCTAGAATCGATTTCGGCGTGGCGCTTAGGCGTCCATCTTGCTCCTGTCTACTCTTAAAACTGATTGCCCCCGGTCGTGGTGTTGACGTTTTCTGTGTCTTAGCTGTTGTAAGTGCACGAGAACTCCGCACGGACGCGCTTTTCACAACTAAAATTTCGCTAGATTTCTCTGCAGAATACATCGCCTTGAGTTCACCGTTAGGACGGAGGAACAGGACAGCGTGTTTAAGGTTATCTGAAACACATAGTTCATCGTTGATGTTTACTGCGACCCGTATGGGATACATGAAGCATAATGAAGGATTCTTTAGTTCCTTTGACTCGTCGCCATCTGGACCAAGTTTGAGAACTTTGTTAACGTGACGAGATTCGTAATCAAAGTATGTCGTTGTATGGTTGACGCATATTACAAGTTTGTTGTCCTTGGTTGCTGCTATACCACGTGGATATTCTATATGTAAGGTTGCCATGCGACGCCTGAAGTTTCGATCAAACCGTTTTACAGACTGCTCGTCTCGACATGATACATAGGAGTTCCCGTCCGAGTCTATTGCCAAACAGTCGACATCGCGTCCGACCTTCTTCACTCTTCCCCGTTGTCCGTAACGATCGAAGCAGATAATTTCGGGCTTCCACCCGCACGCCACCCAACATTTTCCATCAGGGGAGGGACATATGGAGTTAATTACATCGGAAGTATTTTCCACACGGAATGTGGACACTTCCACAACTTGTATGTACGTCGGCGGTACTATGTCCATAGAGAGCCTGCCTAAAAGATATTTCAGACTTAATTCAGCCTGCCTCTGACAAGAAAAATCTATATTTAACTTCACCCCTGTCATGCTCAGTGGCACCTCCTTTTTTGCGAAAGACAAACTTCCGAGTATGTCCTGCCTGTTCTTCACCACCTCAATGTCGGACCCGAAATCCACCATCTGGTTGGCTGTGGCTATCTTGTTTGACAGCGTCAACATGTCCTCCTCCACTGTATCTTTATCCTCGTCGAGTCTTTCTACCTCAAACGTGACCTCCTTGTCCAGGCGCTCCAGCATATCGTTGCAAAAACTGTCGACAGCGTGGTGGAACTGCTGTCGGCGTTGTAATATCGCTTTCTTCACAGCGACTTTCTTCTGCCCAACATTCTCTGCGTAAACTCTTAATTCTTCGATCTCGTTTAGCATGTTGAACCGATATCCCTTATACTCGTCTAGCGCGAGTCGTAATTCGTTTCTAGTACTGACGGTAAAGTCTACCAAGTCAATAGTTGTGTGGTCCTCGTGTGTCGTCAGACGACACCTCATGCACACGGGCATTAAGCACGTGCGGCAGTAGAACGTCAGTTCTTCGTTTTTATGTTTGTCACAGTAACCAGTGGACAAGAGATACCGTTTCCCCTCCGGTCCTGCCATGTTGACGAGTGTGTGGTTTCTAGCAATATTCAGTCGGAGATGGGCCTTACTGCACGGGTTACAGAAGTTCTGCTCACAGTCGATACAACGCTGAGTCGCATCCTCTTTCCCTTCACAAACCTGAAATGCATAATTGTACATCAAAGCGCATGTTCTCAAGTTATTATAACATACATCGGAAAAAGTGACTGTTTTTGTATGGTATGTCCAAAATATGAATTGTAATGGTATCGCTTCATCTGACAATGGTAAACAAAATAGTTTCTCGTATATATGAATATCTCAATATCTCATTCGTATATATAAATATTCACTACTTGGATGTAAACTAACCCGCCAAATAACGGCAAGAATTGCACTACAAACGTGTTTATCAAAACTCCATCCAGGTGTTCTAGTAATTTATTACATTTTTATCTGTGAAACATTGGGATTTCTCAGTGAAAGAATATTCATAATCGCTAAGTATTATTGACTAACTCCGAACACAAAAATAACTAACTCTGACGCTGAGTTATGACGTCAATACAGTGGTGCTGACGTCGACGTCATCCGCCGATAACGTTCAATAACGCGAATAATTTCGGTTAAAATCATGCATAAACTGATTTAAAATGTAATAAATAGATTATTTAACTGTTGTGTTCTATTTTAGGGAAATCCTTCACTCGATGGTAGGCATGTTGTTTTGTGAAAGAACCACTCGCCTATCATTTCGTGAAGGATTTCCGTATAATCGATCCCAGCAGTTAAATAATATCTATATAATAATGTATATTTGCCGATTAAAGGTATACTTTTTTCTTGAGTTTTTAAAATACCCACGATTGTATATGCGTAAAATGAATTAGGAGTTTGTAACTCTTAATTCATCGCTTCAGTTTCGGCGTTTTGCCTGGTTGGTTAAAGCCGTTTATATTGTGTCTATAGAGTTTGGATACTCAAAATATGTAAGTTATATATATACCTCGTCGTCAGTAAGTTTGAAAAACGTGTTGGTTTACACATGTTTTGAAATGTGGCTGTTTTTGGTGGGATAACTACTTTAATAATCAATTTTATATAAAAATAGTAATAAAAAAAATATATAAAAAATGGCATGAATACGCCACACCTATTTAACTTCGAAATGGGGAAACGTCTATATTTCATGTTTTTCCGAACTCGTGAGCATGTGTTGTCCCCTCTTGCTGAAATATGTCTGATAGCCGCCCGAAACTGTCCTAGTCCATTCCGATAATTGTTCTTTACATTATTAAACGCCTCTCAAAAGGTTTCTTTGATCAGTAACATAGAATAAAATTGAATAAGTCATTCATGTTTCTGAAAGTTAGAAAAGATAAAGAGGATATTTGTTTGTTTGGAGTGAATATAGGATTTATTTTCAGAAGTGAGAAAATATGCGAGTTTCCTCACTTCGAGATAAAAATAAATCCTATATTCACGACAAACCAATAAATATTCTATTTATTATATACTCAGAACCTTGAAACTTATGCAGAAAAAAACAATTAATTTTCGGTATTTCACATGTGGAATATAAACAATGAAAATATAAGGTTTTATTTTAATCATGAAATCCACCATTTCACTGGGAATTGGCGTGGCGACATAAACCAGTCGATCAATGCTATTCATTATCAACAATTTGGATGTTGAAAGGTATCTAACATTAAACATACCATTGACATTTAAAATTGCACCGTCTAAACTGAGATGTTCAGCTCATTCTCTTTTTTTGAAAGACAATGATATCCCATACGAATATAGAATATGTGTGTTATGTAACTCTCACGAAATAGAAGACGAAATGCATGTTGTTATGCAATGTTCGTATTATACGAACTTACGCAATCAATACGTTTTCGAAGTCATAGGCGGTAACGATGTTTTCTACAGTTCAATGAGTACAACAGATCTTTATAAGTTAACGCAATTTTCGAAATATGTGTATGCAATGTTTAGTAAGAGAAAACTTTTTATCTAAGCTCAAAACAATGGTACATGAATAGAAACTCAATTTGGTATATTTATCAATAGTTGTACTTTTTGCAACACCGAGGTTGTTAATATTATATTCAACAATAGTCATTATGCATTCCACTGTACTATATAATTCAATGTCTGGTACTATATTTGTTTGTCTCTTTATCATTGCTGTATAGTTGTATAATATGCAATATGTTATTTGTATTATGGGCCAGGGGCCTAAATTACTCGGAATAAAATAGTGTCTATATAATTAATTAATGATAGTTACTAGACATGCGTTTAGTTTCTACAGAACGGTAATACGCTTTGTAACGTCAATGTAATATCCGCAATACAATATAGAAGCTGGTATTCTGCGATTCTCTGTGAGAAATAGTACCAGCTTTCATTAAAGTTCATTGAAATTATAGGTTTTATATGACCTGGCCTTGAATTTACCAACCATTCTTGAGAATATTCTTAGACTTAAGCCCAAGTACGTAAATTCCAATCACAAACATTTCTATAAGATTAACATATAAACATTCATAACAAGCTGCTACGTATAAATATGATAAATACTAATAAATGACAACTTCATACGAGTGTTTATCTTTTGAGTCATGGGAATATTTGTGAACGAAATTTGAATACTTGAGCTCAAGTCTAAGAATAGTTTGAAGAATGGTTGGTGAATTCCATGCCTGTTCAATTAAAAAAAATGTTCAGTTATGTTTGTAGAACTATTACATGATATAAGCAAACGAACCTCACACGGTAGTTTGACGTCAGTTACGGCAGTGAGACTCTGTTCACCCTTGATGTGCTGGTTCTCGTCGAACTGGCTGATTCCACCGGTAGGTATATCCAGCTCCAGTTTACAGACCGGGCACGGGAACGTACCGGAAGTGCGACCATGTTTAATCACGTGTTCGTCTAAACACGTGAAGCAGACTGTGTCTAGGCACGGCAACAGTTTGGGCTTCTGAAACGGACTGAAGCAAATTGGACACGTATCCATTGTCACGTGCAGTATATGATAAATTAAACTAATTGATGTAAAGTGTTCTATTTTCTCAGAAAAGTTTTTCGTCGTGTGCACGTGTAAACAAACAATGTATTTATTAAACCTCTAATATTTATAACTTCCCTATACCCGATGCTGAAGCATTGCACGTGTGTAGTCTGTAGACACAGGTATATCAACACATTCGATATAAATCCATAACACATATTAAAGTGTTAAATATGCAGGAATGTCTTTACCCGTCAAGCCACTACATTTATATATAATATATGGGGTCGAGATACTATTACAAAAGTCCTGTCGGTTTTAACATTTACTAATATAACATGTATTGGTATTCATAACTCGGTTAACACATACGATTTAATATGAAAGGACACACTGTATGTGTATATATAATGGAATGAAAGTCGCGTATCGATGCACTCGAATACAGTTGCTTTGTTCTAATATATGTCTTGGGCATACCAAACTACTTAATTAGACATGTATTTAACTACTTGAGTCGAGAATATATACATTACGCCATTAAAAGTGCAAGTTTTTTTATTTTGTGTTTATTTCCAAGATCGATTGTAGTGCTATGTACATGTTAGAAATTATCCAAGTTCCCTATAAATCTGGTGAATAAATTCATGTATTGAAAGAAGTAAAATCGGATGCAATCGATCTTTGAGACACTTTAATTAAAAATAAACACAAAATAAAAAAGCACTTTTAATGGCGTTAAGTATATACACAGACATATTAATTTGTTATTAGGTCTGTGTTCGAATACAGTACTTAATGCATGGTGCGAATGGTTTGGTATACATCACGGACTTCTAAGAAACGAACAAGTCCCGAAGTTAATGAGAGCAGGTTATTGATAGATATATACAAAGGTAGAAGTGAAGGGTTTACACCGCTTTAAGCGTATACTTTTCAATATTGCCTCTAACTATCGATAAAGAACAAACGAGAATAAACGCGAAAAACAAACTTGCGCATATAATGATAAGCGCTAAAATTATATTATCAGCCGTGAGGTTGTCAATTTTGAACTTCAGATTTTCTGTTTTGAAACTTTCACTTAGGTCTGATTTATCACCGTCTTTAGTCAATTGACCATCCTCTCTGACCGAATCTATTAAACCTGTGAATATCTTAATCCAGAATGTCATATACGGTTCCCTGAAATACTGATGTGATGATACTGAATTATGGGTAATTTCCAAATACGGCGTCGTTATGTGATTGAATGGTTGCCATTCCGAACCTGGTGCCATGGTATCAGGATTGTTGGGGTTTCTGAAGAAAGAGAAAATAAGAGAATTATGGCCTTACAGAACTATATCAAAATTAAAGCATGAATTCGTGTGTAAAACCTAGATTGCCTGTGTGAATAAACACACAAAATACGCTATATCACAGACATATTACACGTGTCAAAGCTATATCAACACATTCGATATAAATCCAAAACACATATTAAAGTGTTTAAATATGCAGGAATGTCTTTACCCGTCAAGCCCACTATATTTATATATATTGACGCATTTGTAAACCTGCACTACAATTTCATAAAGCAGTGCAGGTTTACAAATGCGTCAATAATCTTGCTCCAGACTATCTTACATCTTTGTTTCAAAAGGTTCATTCCTCTTGTAAATAAAGGACTTGTTCAAATGGTGATCTAATCGTCCCGAAACATAGGCTAAGTATATACAAACAAAGTATTCGTTATTCTGGTGCTGTCATATGGAACTCGATCGCACCTCCAATGCGACAAGCCAAACATATCAAAGAATTTAAAAAGAAATATTATTCCTATCTTTTAGGTAATACTAGTTATTTTAATTTGCTTGCATTTGGTTAAGTACTTTAAAATAACTTGAAAATATTTATATATAGGGACTTGTGATTTTACAACAGGAAACTCTTCAGAATTGTATAATATTGTATGTATATAACCATGTGTGTGTGTTACATGTTTCTTCATTTGATGGCCTCAAGGGAGAACAATTGTTGTAAATTTATTGAGTTACCATCATTAAATAAAGCATTTATTATAATTATTATTATTATTATTAATAAACAGATAGGAAACTTCCTATCTTAACCAATGAAGTAACCAAAATATCACTTGGCACCTTAACTTTTCTTTCCGCTATCTCCTCTCTCAATTATTCACTGATTTGTATGAGATTACATTCAAACGATGCATAGTGAATAGCAAAATGGTATTATAATAATTTATGTTATTTTGAAAGTAAGAAAATGTATAAAAAGATGTTTAAAGTTAAAAATGTCATCATTTTTCGCTTTTCTCTTAAAAATCAAGGTTTTGACATAGTCGAAGTTTCCGTCAAACTCCTTTTTTTGCTCTAAATGTAAGAGAAAGAAAAATACTATCATTGGAAAGAAAATTAAATTTGTGATGGTATTTGGCATGAATGAAACTTGTATCTATAAAACCCTTCATAATATGTGTGAACTAATTATGTGGGAAATAATTTGTGAAATTTTCGCACTGTGCCACGTGAAATTTAGATAATTTTCGTAGTATCCAATCTATGTGTTATTAGGTCTGTGGCTCTATACACTTAGTACATTTGAAAACGCAACATTTTTTACTTTCATATATTTCTTATCTATGCGGTTTTCGTTCAAACAAACATTGTATTTTAGGAAAGTATATATATTTCTTTGTGCCTATTACACAAGAGTTACACTACCTGAAACACTGAAAACACATTTTGCACGAGAATTCGAATAATCACGATACAAACAAGTTTATTTTCATTTATCTTAAAAGCGCTAACATCGGTATGGTATAAAAACACAACATGATTTGATTTTATCCACAAATCATTATTCTACGTTTAGCTGAACATGTGCGAAATCAGGCTATTGGGATGCTGGCTGTTGGTGTCACTAAACAGAGGTAGCGAGACGACTTGACTGCCATGTCTCAACTATATCTAGGCTACAGACACGCTACCAACAGACAGGCACTGTCAGGGACCGTCATAGACCAGACAGGCAGCGAGTAACCACCCCCAGACAGGACATCAGACTGAGGGTGTCACATCTCAGAAACAGATTTTCGCTTTATATTTTCACTGCGAATCATGAGTGAAAATATTAAAGTTTTCTAACTTCGAGATGAATAAAATATGTTATTCACGCCAAAACAAAAACAATCTTTTTATTTATGATTTTACAAACAATTTTTAGGAAAACTACGCTTGAACAACAAAAGTAGTCCCGGCAGCTACTGTGAAAATAAAACTTTTGTGTTTCACAATGTGAAATAACACTTTTATTTCACTGATAAATTACAGTATTTCATTGCTTATCATAAAATAAATCAACTTATATTTATTTGAGATGTTTTATCGTATATTTTATGAACATTCAAGAATTAAATTTTAAAAAGAGAAAAAAAATCGATACATTTCTTTTGGATGAAGACAATTTATTCTTTTAATACAATTTAATTAAAAGAAATGTTTTGTAGGGTTTACTATCACTTCCTTCAAAACATATCAATCACAAAACGGGATTTAACGGGATTTAATCGCTGCAGATGATAGAATGTTATGCATTACGTATGGTAATTTGTTTTGTTTGAAAGGTATTTTACGTCATTTTCAGAACATTTAAGGTTATATATAACGGTTGATTTTTGTTTTTGGTGGAGACAGACCACCCTAATTTTCCTGTGTAGAACCAGTACTGTGTACTTCCCGCCATCCGTAAAAATCAACACGTTCTCACTTGACAAGTGGAGCTCCAAGTGGGATTCCAACCCGCACTTGGTTTAAACATATTTTATTTCACAAGCTTTTTACAACATATTATTTGTACACAATAGAAGAACAAGATACTTATAATGTTCTTCTCCGAGGTATGATATTAATTGTACACAATTGATGGCATAGTAAACAGCAATAATTAGATATTTTCACAATATACATTCTGGAAGTATGAGAACTTAAATTACTTAGTGTAAAAAAAAAAGAGTAAGTTCTTGGTATATATATATATATTCTAAAATAATGCTTAGATATAACTGAAATAATAAAAAGTAACAAAAAGAAAAAATAGAAAGTAACTTGAAAAATACGAAATTCCAACAGACAAAAAATTAAATGAATAGATTCTGCAAAAACATTTAATTGTTATTAATATTTATTTATAAATCTCCATTGTAAATCAATTTTTTTTAAAAAAGAAATAGGGGGTTTGGGGCGACACAGGGAATGGGGGTGCAGTTGATTTGGGAATTCAACAAAAGAAAATAATCCGCACTTGTGAGACAGTATATGACTATCCCGGCCATGGATGCCATCTGTACATGTTCATTCTCATTTATCAGTTTCTCAACATTAATATTGCTCATAGCAAATATACTTTTGTCTGAAAACACTTGATTAAATATGCATGACAATTTATATGTGTATATATAACGATGTACGCATGTACAAGTTAAATATAATATATGTTCTGTTCTGTTCTGTTCTGTACATGTTCAAAGAGTACATAGCTGCTTAGTTATTACCGGGTGCTGGTTACTGTAATCGGCTTGAAACCCATATAGTTTAATAGGCTGTAATGACTAGTCTCGAGCTGTCACTCAGGCTTAAAACCGCTGGAGTTGGGTACAATTGTAAGAAAAGGACATGTATGTAAAGTATAATAGAGCACATCTTTGTGGGAATTTCACCCATGAACAATATACTGAACCTCGACACTATCAATTATACCGGACGCACACACCTTGTATTGTAGACATGAATGTATTGCAGACACAATGTAATTTGTCTTCAAAATTGCCAGCCGTTTTAAAACCTGAACTAAACGCTTATTATTTTCGAGAAAAAGTAACGAAAGTGAAGATATTTTGGGACCAACAGTTTACATTCCCTTTAACAAAATATAAAATAGGTTTAGTTTAAACATATTTATTTTACATCGATTGCGAAACAAGTTATTGCAACTGAGATTAATCACTCTCGATGGCTTCCTGGGTAGAACCAGTACTAAGCAATGTGGATTAATTATCTTGCTCAAGGATAAATAACGTGGCCGCGGCGAGGATCGAACCCACGACCTCTCGATCTGGAGTTCGGCGCTCTACCACTGGACCACGCACTCCATAAAATAGGTCATGGTCAATACCATTGATATACTTTTGAAAAATGGTTAATTATACAATAAACAAACAAACACATGAGAGAAACGCAAACGGTAAAACTGTTCAGACAAATAATTGACATTGTCTAATTTCTATGCATTGGGTCAATGTGACCTTGATGAAATACTGACCCAAAAATAATGTTTCTTTTCTCAACAAGGCATAACGTTTCATGAATTCTAATACTTCCGGAGTTATCGCCGAGGAAAGCGTATGTCCATTTGAGGTCATGGCGACAAGCAATCGGATTTCTCCTCTTACTACGGGAAATGCACCTGTGAAGTATCATGAGTGTAGGTATTATACTTCCAAGTTACCGCCTGGAATGTGTATGTCCATATGAGGGCATGATGACCTTGACCATTTGACCTCAAAAGCGATATGGTTCCTCCCAAAGGCGATGTATGTATGCAATTTAATGACTATAGGTGCTATACTTCCGGTGTTATTGCTTGGAAAGCATGGTGACCTTGACTTTTGACCTACTGACCCCAAAAGAAATGGAGTTGCCCATCTCACCAAGTGCAATGTACATATGACGTTTCATTTGCGTGGGCGTTATTTGTATGGAGTTATCGCACGGAATTTGTAGTTCCATACACAGTCGTGGAGACATTGACCTTTGACCTAGTAGCCCTTTAGGAAACAGGGTTTCTCCTCTCAACACGACTGTGTATATAAGGAGTTTCATGACGGTGGGTGTTAGTTTCAAAAATTATAGCGGGGAATGCATGTCTCAACGAGCCATATCCCTAGTATAAACGCTTTGAGGAAGAACACAACACAGGTCTATCTTAAAAGTATGTCTACATATAGTCACTTACCCTGTCTTTACAAAGTTTGTCCACAACTTCTCCAATCTTCGCGCCGTGCCCCTCTCTTCCTGTGTTGGCACAAAGCCTTCTAGGTGTTTCCAAGCGTCAAGCATACGCTGACTAAACCCAAACAGGAACCATATGTCGTCATCGTGATTGGCACCCGTTAGCCAAGATGGCGTCAATGGATTGCTTATACTTAAGTTGGCGGAAAACTGGTAGAAATAAGTTGCACGTCCGTTCATTCGGGAATGGATAGTTGCAGTTTTTGTTGCTGGAACTGCAAAATCAATGTCCGTTGATAACTGGACCACCATGTCTCGAATTTTATTTTGATTTTCTGGATCTTTAAGATCACTATACTGAAAAATTGCCGTTTGCAATACAGCGTCGGAGATATTTTTACCATAAACAAGATCAAGGGTAATAGGAACAACAACTGATTCAAACGATGTCCTATTGATGTCAAAGGTGTCCCGCGTCTGCCCCAACTGGGGTGCCCACAGTAGCGGTATGTGCGTCCCACCCTCCATGTTAACCAAGCCCGTCACCAGATCAACGGACGCAAACATGTCCCTAGCTCCTTGAAAAGCAGGGTCTTGTCCTGAAAGTACAGATTGGGGGTCATCAAGGATAAACTCTCCGTCAATGACCGGTGTTAACACTAATAATAAAGTGGACAACTCTTTATCAATCTCTGACAGGGATTTACTTCTCATGCACGATATCAATTTCTCAGACGTTTCCTGCTTGCAGCCAAGTGCTTCGGCGATTTGAGAAATAACTTTAACGGATGGTTTTTGAAAATATGAGCTGGCTTTGTAGGTAGGGATAGGTGATTCGCTCTGTGCTATTACACGTTGTATCATCCCATGGTTACCCGCGTACATAGCTTGGAATATTGCATTAGACGCCCCCATCGAATGTCCAACAAGAGTTATTCTCTCAGGGTCACCTTTGAAAGTTTGAATATGATCATTGATCCATTTAATAGCAAGATGCTGGTCCCATAATCCGTAGTTACCGGGTGCACTGGCGTCACCTGTACTGAAAAATCCCATCAGTCCTATTCTGAAGTTTATAACAACAACAATCACATCTCCTGAAGCGCACAGCACGTCACCGATATAACCCCTCGATCCACCGGACATTCCGTGCATAAAGACAATCACGGGGTAGATGTCGTCGCCGGAGGTAGAACCGACAGGTGCATAAATGTCCAACGTCAGGCAATCCTCCGATTCGTCATTGTCTACCATTTGCGGGTCGTTTGGTCGCCCCCTTCCCCGACAGCACACAGGTCGATAAAATGTACCATTGTGCGTCTCCGTCCACCGTGCTACAGGCACGGGTTTCTTGAAGCGCAGTTCCCCAACGGGGGGTACGGCATATGGAATTCCAAGATACTGGACATATTTCGTAATAGTTCCATTGTCTCCGTCTCCATACACCATCACGTCTTGTACAGTTCCCAGTACATCTCCCAGTGTCGTGTTCACGACATGCGTATCGAATCCAACAACGCCCAGCTTTGCGATCTGTACCAGCAATATCGTCAAATATATCCACATGTTCATTATAACTTGATACTAAACACAACAACCTTATCTACACGCACGTGTCCCAGTTCAAGAGTAAACTAAACTAGTCAATAAAATCCCACCAGGATCGCGAAGACTAATAAATTATGCATGACAAAAACTGGTATCTCAAGTTTTCAATGTGTTGACGATGTGCAACAAAGCGTGGCTGAAAATATTTTTAAAAATATTTCAACACGAACATCATGGTGATTATAGCCTATTCAAAGTTATAAAATCCACACCTATATAAACCACTATATAAACCACTATATAAACCGCGTAATTAAGACATGAATTACGGAAACTGGTGATAGCGATGTGAATTCGTGCACACTGCGAAGGAAGCATGACGTTGTATTCGCTCTTTTTTTAGAGGGGATAGAGAGGAAGGGGAGGGGAGGGAGTGATTATTGTTTTTGTTATAGGAAAGGGGTGGGGTAACAGCCCGCCCCACAATTTATATAATAAATTAATAATAGTATAATTAACAAACACAAACACACATATATCATTATATACAAAACATCAAAAGGCGTTCTTCACATATGCCATTTTATAATTTCTTCTTATCTGTCAAATAACGAGAAATGAAACATTAGCTATTAAAATATATGTTCAATGTATGCTTTAGATAAGAATTGTATACATACGTGCGTAGAGACGTATATAGTCTCACCTTTAATCCTGCCTAATCCGATATTGGTAAGGTGCCAGATCATGTATAACGCTTCATCACTGCATAATTCTTTACTGTATGTATTTGCTATTTAATAGTTAAGTGAAGCAGCATATATTAAAATATATGCGCATAATTAAAACTAGAAATGTGTCCATGGGACACGCATGCCCCCACTGAAAACAATCAGCGAAAAACGTAAAATTTGACGAAAAAAGGGCCGTTACTCAGGAAATACATGGTCGATTTTGACGCCGAATCGACATGCACATCTTGACATCATAGGTAAGCATCCTATAATGTTTCGATCGGTTGCAAACTGGACGGAGATAGACATACACGATATTTTAACATAATATTTGATGAATAAAGGGCCGTTACTCTGGTAATACAAGGCCGATTTTGACGCCGAATCGATATGCACACTTTTCGGGAAGGACGCTCTGACGGACGGACATGGCTAATGTTATATTCGGTGGTGGGATGTAAAAATGGAACAAGGAACCCAAGTGGGCACGATGCCACTATACTGGTTATATGGTTCTTATGACAAATTGAGGTAGCGGCCAATCTGATGAGAATTAACCAAGTATCATGCAAATCAATATCAGAAACGATTACCTTTCTTCTGTCTATGTCACTTGGTGTTCCCTTTATAACAAGCAAACTTGTCCGAATGTTTCGCCCATCTTTGGCTGTTCTACACAAACCAAACATTTTTCATTAATCGTAACGCACGCAGCACACAGCACGCACTCATGCAACTTGAATGTAAAACTGGTTTAGTACGGACGAAAGGACACGCACGCACTCATGCAACTCGAATGTAAAACTGTTTTAGTACGGACGAAAGGACAGACATCGATAACACTATATTCCCGCTCCACTATTCCCGCTCAACTATCCCCGTTCCATTTGCGTAGCGCGATATAACACCGGTCAGTAGAATTTTGTGGACGTACATTTAACCAAAGCAGATGCCAGGAGTACAAAACAACTTAAGTTCTTCTTTTTTTCACAGTGAAAATGAACCAAGCACAGTATTGCCCTCAAACTGCAAACATACCTCCATAATTTAGACATGTGGGCTACTACTGTTTGCAATGAAACCAACTGTGACAGTGATTGTATCAGTGACAGCAAGACATGTATCAGTGACAGTCTGACATGTATCAGTGACAGTCTGAAATGTATCAGTGATAGTCAGGCATGTATCAATGACAGTCGACATGTATCGGGAACAGTGTTTCAGTGGCAATCTAACATGTACCTGTGACAGTCGGTATGTATCAGTGACAGCGTGACGTATGTAAGTGACATTTGGCATGCATCTGAGTCGGATGTGTATCAGTGATATGCATGTATCAGTGACAGCGTGGCGAACATTTAATAAATGGTGTATCTGAGTCGGATATGTATCAGTGATATGCATGTATCCGTGTCCGTCTAACATGTATCAGTGGCAGTCAGACATGTATACATGACAGAAGGACATGTATCCGCGACCGTCAGACACATATCAGTGGAGTATGACATGTATCAGAGACAGACGGACGTATATCAGTGCGAGTCGGTAATGTATCAGTGATAGTCTGGCATGTACCAGTGAAGTCGACATGTATCAGTGGCAGTCTGAATGTATCAGTATCATATGTATCAGTAACATCGGGTATGTATCAGTAAATGTTTGACATTTATCAGTGACAGTCATACATGTATCAGTGGGAGTCTGACATTCATCAGTGACAGTCGGCATAAATTTGACATCAGTGGCATGTATCAGTGTCAGTCTGAAATGTATCAGTGATAGTCAGGCATGTATCAATGACAGTCGGAGATATATTAGTGACGGTCTGGTGTGTATAAGCGACAGTCTGGAATACATCAGTGACTGTAAGACATGTATCACTGACCGTCAGACATGTATCAGTAGCAGTCAAGCATGTATCAATGACAGTCTGATATGTATCAGTGACCGTCAGACAGGTATCAATGATTCAGACATGTGTCAGTGACAGACATGTATCAATGACAGTGGGACATGTATCAGTGAAAGTCAAACATGTATCAATGACAGTCGGCATGTATCAGTGATAGTCTGGCATGTACCAGCGACAGTCGACATGTATTGGTGTCAGTGACTGTCAGACATGTATCAGTGACAGTCAGACATGTATCAATGACAGTTGTATCAGTGGCAATCTGACATGTACCTGTGACTGTCGGCATGTATCAGTGCCAGCGTGACATTTGACATTTATGAGTCTGATATGTATCAGTGATATGCATGTATCAGTGACAGCGTGGTGAATGTCAGTGACATTTGAAATGTATCTGAATAATATAGGTATCAGTGACATGCATGTATCAGTGACCGTCTAACATGCATCAGTCGGACAGGTATCAGTGACAGACAGACATATATCAGTGATCGTCAGACACGTATCATTGGCAGTATGACATGTATCACAGTCGAACGTGTATCAGTGCGAGTCGGTAATGTATTAGTGGCAGTCTGACATGTTATCAATGGCAGTCTGACATATATCAGTGAAAGTCATGAATGTATAAGTGACAGTCATACATGTATCAGAGACAGCCGGACGTGTATCAGTGCGAGTCGGGTATGTATCAGTAAATGTTTGACATGTATCAGTGACAGTCGTACATGTATCAGTGACAGTCTGACATTCATCAGTGATATTCGGGATAAATTGGACATCAGTGACATGTATCAGTGACAGTCTGAAATGTATCAGTGGTAGTCAGGCATGTATCAATGACAGTCGGAGATATATTAGTGACTGTCTGACGTGTATCAGTGACAGTCTGGTGTGTATCAGTGACAGTCTGGCAAACATCAGTGACTGTCAGACATGTATCACTGACCGTCAGATATGTATCAGTGGCAGTCGAGTATGTATCAATGAGTCGGATATGTATCAATGACCGTCAGACATGTATCAATGACAGTCAGACATGTATCAGTGACAGCGTGATGTATGTCAGTGACATTTGACATGTATCTGCGTCGGGTAGGTATCAGTGATATGCATGTATCAGTGTCAGTCTAACATGTATCAATGGCAGTCGGACATGTATCAGTGACAGTCCAGACATGTATCAGTGACATCAGACATGTATAAATGACAGAAGGACATGTATCAGTGACAGTCAGACACGTATCAGTGACAGTCCAGACATGTATCTGAGACAGTCGGGCGTGAATCAGTGCGAGTTGGTTATGAATCAGTGATAGTCTGGCATGTACCAGTGGCAATCTGACATATATCAGTGGAAGTCGGGAATGTATAAGTGACAGTCATACATGTATCAGAGACAGTCGGACGAGTATCAGTGCAAGTAGGGTATGTATCAGTAAATGTTAGACATGAATCAATGACAGTCATACATGTATCAGTGGCAGTCGGGATAAATTTGACATCCGTGACATGTATCAGTGACAGTCAAAAATGTATCAGTGATAGTCAGGCATGTATCAATGACTGTCGGAGATATATTAGTGACAGTCTGACGTGTATCTGTGACAGTCTGGTGTGTATCAGCGACAGTCTGGCATACATCAGTGACTGTCAGACATGTATCACGGACCGTCAGACATGTATCAGTAGCACTCGAGCATGTATCAATGACAGTCGGATGTGTATCAGTGACCGTCAGACATGTATCAATGACAGTCAGACATGTATCAGTGACGTACATGTATCAATGACAGTGGGACATGTATCAGTGAAAGTCAAACATGTTTCAATGACAGTTGGATGTGTATCAGTGACCGTCAGACATGTATCAATGACATTCAGACATCCATCAATGACAGTGGGAAATGTATCAGTGACAGTCAGACATGTATTAATGATCAATGACAGTTGTACCAGTGGCAATCTGACGTACCTGAGACAGTCGGCATGTATCAGTGACGTGACGTATGTCAGTGATATTTGACATGCATCTGAGGCGGATATGTATCAGTGACAGCGTGGTGAATGTTAATGACATTTGACATGTATCTTAGTCAGATATGTATCAGTGACATGCATGTATCGGCTTCTTGCTTGTATAAGTGGCATTCGGACATGTATCAGTGACAGTCAGACATGTATCAGTGGCAGTCTGACGTGTATCAGTGCGAGTCGGTAATGTATCAGTAGCAGTCTGACATGTATCAGTGAAAGTCAGGAATGTATCAGTGACAGTCATACATGTATCAGAGACAGTTGGACATGTACCAGTGTGAGTCGGGTATGCATCAGTAAATGTTTGACATGTATCAGTGACAACATACATGTATCAGTGACAAACAAACATATATCAGTGACAAACATACATGTATCAGTGACAGCCAAACAGGTATTAGTGACAGAAAGACATGTATCAGTGATATACAGACATGTATTAGTGACAAACAGACATGTAACAGTGACAGCCAGACATGTTTTATTGACAACCAGAGATGTATTAGTGACAGTAAGTGGAAAATGTGTCATCAGACCACCTTGTCTGGCCTTTAGTCAGGGAAGCTTAACTAAACAGAATAAAAAGGAGATAGTGATGGTTATCATCTTGTTCTTAAAGATACCAGAGGCAGTCATCTGGAAGAGTGATTGGTCCAAATGAAACCCCTCATAATGTGCATTGAGCTGCATGTTACTTTGTTTAATGATTGTTTATGAAAGTGTTTGGTCTGGAAAACTCAGCAACTTGGCTAGTTTTTGTTGATATAAATGCAAATTGACATCAAATATAGTTATAATTCAACATAGGGTAGTTCAAACTCAAAACAAGAATTTATTAGAGCCTGAACGGACTTCTTGAATCAATGTTAATGATTTATACAACAAACCAAGCCTATCTGTCTCGTTTTTCAGATCCAGCTATTCAATAACTAAATGTACTGATCATTGGGCATAGTTTCGTGCATATTTGCAATTTAATATGAAGCTGAAGCAAATAATGATGGTTTTATTTGGATTAACAGCCATAATTCTCCCATACTGCCTCCAGAACCTTTAATGACTGATGACGTTTTGAATATAATGTTGAAAGCGTTACTTTATTCTAGCAGAAACGTAACAAAATTTCTTAGATATGTAAGGCAGTTAGTTTTTTAAGTTAGTTTTCTGCATAGGGATGTTGATTATGATGAAGAGGTTGCTAATGCATTTTGTGACGCATGCAAGAAGGTAGCGCCGTGGTGTACTGGTTAGCATCTCATCTTAGTAACCCAGGGACCTTGTGTTCAATCCCTGCCAGGACCGAATTTGGGTTAATTATCGAAATATATCAAAGAAGTATTTCCTACCTTACCAGTCCTTTGGATGAGACATTAAACCGAGGTCAGCTCGCTAAAATGCCCTGTGCAATACAGCCAGGATAAATAAACGCTTATACGACGACGGATGCAATTATTTACCTGTTTCGTTTTGAGTGCAGTCTTCATATTTTTCTAATGACTCATTAAAATCCAACAATTTTCGATAAGTAACAGACTGACTCATTGATTTTGTCATACTGATGGCAACTCGACCTACAGGAAAGAAGTTGTAGATAAAACACTGCAAGGAGCCCTTATATAAACTAGACAGGTGTTCTGCGGAACAGCTCTTATTGCTTATGCAGCCATTAAGATAATGCTATAAGGATGCCCACGGCCAAATCTGGTTGTGCTAGGATAAGACATGTAAGAAACCTTGATGTGGGACGCCGACATGATTACATAAGATCTCGTATTCTTCAAAAAGTTGAGCATAAAATGAGTATTTAACTCATTTAATGACCTTCAGTGTGACCTTGACCTTTATATTTTATATGGTTATGTCAATGTTGTCATGATGGGTAAATATTGAAAGGCTGATGAAGAAATATCAAGAAATAAGAAAGTTATAGCAAGCGCTAAGTTTTCGTAAAGAAACAAATGAGTATTTAACTCATATAATGACCTTCAGTGCGACCTTGACCTTTAAATTTTAGTATGGTCATGTCGATGTTGTCCTGAGTATCTATTGAAAGTTTGATGGAGAAATATCAAGAAATGAGAAAGTTATAGCCGTTAAGTTTTCGTGACGGACTGACGGACAGACGGATGACAAAGTGATCCTATGTATCGCATTTTTCTTCGAAAAGGCGACACGAAAAGGGGTGCTAAAAGAAGCAAATTACAATAGTACTTAATATTAACAGCTGTTGTATACACTCACAAACCATCACTTAAGAAAGAATTCCTCCATACCCAATTCCTATTTAGCCACGTAACCCCACTGTTGTGCAAATGGGTTAAGATACCCAATTGTTTCTCTTTGTGGTTTACCACCACCAATTACATGTAAACCTCCGAGGTGTAGTAGAATGTAGTTCCTATCATAAAATGTAATTCCTCCTTTTTCGATGGAAATGGGCATTATAAGTAGGGGAAAACTGGCCATTTCTATTCGATTTTGTGGTTATATGTATAAGAAGCGTATTAATAGGTTTTACTGGATCATTGATGAACATTTTCGAAATTTCGACTCTATGCTTACACTTTGTGAGCAATGAAAACAGTCGATCAATAAAAACAGCTGTACCCTTGACCTGTTTAGTAAACAAACAAGAACTTTCTTACATGTCTTGTGACCCCACGTTTTCTGGTGATATTTCAAGTGGAAAAATAGTTTTCTATATGAACATTACACTGCTGCATTATCCATACTTGAGTTGAACTTGCAGCAAATCATTAATATGTGACACTTTAACATTGGTGTCTATGGAGAAAATAATTAGTGCTTTCATACCTTGTGTCTTCCTTTCATGTGAAACGTTTAATTGACGAGCCACATACAAATACATACACATAGGTATAAAGTGTGGTCTCACAAATAGGGAGATTGGGCTTAAAATAAGAACAATTTGTTATCTGGCAAATTTTTAACATTATTTCTATTCAAAACGATCAAGAAATTCATCACGTAAACTTAACCGTTAAGAGTTTTAAAATATATATTTTACAAAATATTTGTAACTCATAATTGTATGAACTGTTCGGGTTGGAGACTTAAAGGCATAATTTCTTTTCTTTATTTAAGGGCATATTAAACCTTAAACAAAACAGTTTACATACCGTATACTCCTTAATAAAAGCCCCTGGGGTTGGGAGTGGGTGCGTAACATTATTGAAAAGCGTGCGTTTATTTGAGACTAAAAATACATAATTTAATGTCAACCAATCAATTAATGCATCAGATTTTAAGTTTTCTAGTGTTTTTATGTTTTCCATTGTGAATGAAACAGGTTAACTTGCATTTTTTGGTAAGTTTAAAAAAAAAAAATCAGGAAAAAAAAGAGGGGGAGGTGCGTTGTAAATTATGTCAAATAAATAACTTTAATACCAGATCATCTGAACTAAATGTAATATTGTATTATTATGTGCTGTGTCCCATTTAAACTGTGCTCATGCATCAGGTAGCTTACAGGGCCAACTGGTTTATTTATAGTACAGGTAGTGTGCATATAACAAACAGATGTCAACATCGGTTAAAAAGTGTTCATACCTTTTTATCAAAGGATATGCTTCATGGAAGCTGTTTCAATTATCGCTTCCAGACATCAGGTTATTTAATGCAAATATTGTATATCAATTGGCACAATATCTATTGTTTGGGGCGCTTGTTTCAGCCAAAGGTATTTCAGCAATAGCATGAGCAATTTTACAAATACGGCCATATATAATATATCATTAGAACTGGAATATTTAGTGGTAAATAAAAATACCTTACTTTTCACTGATATACGTCTTATTTCTGTCCTATTTGAATTTTGTCTGAAAAGTCCAAAAAACCTTTGGCTGAAACAAGCGCCCCAAACAATATATCATCTCCGTTCAGTTTGAAAACAAACATATTATAGCTTTAAAATTATGTATTGCAATTACTCCGAAAATGCATAGATTTTTCTTCCAGCGGGAGACTCGGCAGCTATCACTCGGGTATACTGAGATTCCGCCAACAGTTAAAATAATGAACACTTCCATTTTATTCCATGTGGTAAGTCAAATATTTGTTATTTAATTTCACAGTAATGATTAATGACCTTGGGTCCTTCCTGTTCTTTCTGCACGTTAACGTGCCCTGTAACACATCTCCTGGAAAAGACAAGAACAGTACGATACAGATAGTTAGCAATTAACTGCTACTGAATATAAATACTAGAAGCCTGTTTTTAGCTCAATTGTAAAATTACAATTCAAAATTCTGTAAACATTCATATTTTAGCTGTCCAAATAAAGGGCCATTACTATTCCTATTCTTGTTCACAAAAAATATAAAATTATACGATTTAGAGATTGCCAATGCTAATTTCTATATAGATCAATCGTCCGTAATAATATGGAAGGTTCAATACAACACTGCTGTATCTTCTTATTTATATGTACGTAGTTTTATTACATAACTGTCATAAATTTACATTGAACTATGAATGACGTACCGGTAATTTTAGTATCACACAAAAAAAGTTATATCGTCACTCGTAACTTTGCCGGAACTCTTTTTTAAACATATTTGTTAAAAAACACACTGGTTTAAAGTTAAAATATTTCTTCTTTTACATAAAGTTATATAATAAACAGTATAATTAACAGCATAAATTTGATACTGAATTAATGTCACTCGAGGAAAAAAGTGGTCATTTCGTTATAATTTTGTTAAAAGAACTCGTTCTTCGAACTCGTTTTTTAAACTAAATTACCACTTTTTTCCCTCGTGATATAAATTCAGTATCAAATGTATGCTGTTAATTATTCTCTATATAACAGTGTTGCATTAAACCCTCAATATGTGCTTGCACTTGAATGTCGATTGTACTAAAAAACGATCAGTATTTATAGACTGTTTGGACTAAGGATATCATGAATTATGGTTAAATTAGTATGTACAGTAGTATGGAAGTCACTCCATGTATGTGCGACCAAATTCAATTGTACCAACATTTTATAAATGTATTAAATTCCTCATCCAAAACTGTCAACGGTCCCTTTAACTTCGTCAGCTTGTTTTACTGCACAGTATCATGATCCAGTGAGTCTAGTATGATTCTTGCTCAATCTTGATTTCATAATTACGTACCCTTTTTCACGTCCATGGGAGAGTCCAGCAGGAATACAGACTGTTTCCAATGTGTCGGCGTACTGTGTGGACCCGTGGAGAAACTCACCTGTAATTGTATTTAGTTTATCCATCAACAGTGTTTTTGTAAAAGAGTTGCCTGTATAAGCCCAAATTCCTGGAAACATTAACTGTCAAGGTGTTGATTCTGTGACTAGACATCACTGATTGCCAAGTTTGAGCAAAAGAATGATTAAAATGGTGATAGCTTAATAAAATATTTGTGTTTTAAATATCAGTTTTATTTTTATAGAAAAGCTCATAGATTCACCGGTATTTCCCCCAACCAAATGTCGTTCATTAGCCAAATGTATTGTCACATGTACTGCCCTGTCCTTTCCTGACCAAAATTCTTTCCCTGACAAAATGCATTTCGTCAGCCAAATGTATTTCTGTCTCGCCAAGGAAACTAAATTATCTTACATGAAAACATTTTCTAGCTCCAACATAAAATAAAATACATTTATTTTTACCTTTTGAGAGCTATATTTTTCGAAGAATATATCAAAGTATCCGACCAGTGCTGTGATAGGTCCATCCCTGGCGACAGTGAGAGAATAATCAGAGGAGAATTGTAGATCTTCCACCCCACACGTACAGCAGTCCAGCTCCTGAACATATATACACACATATAGGTAAATTTATAACAAACAAAATCTTCTTTTCTGTCGAATGAAAACTATAAAAAGCGCAAACTGTAAGAATAATAAAGATTTTGTTTAATGAGCAAACTCATTCGAAACAATTTAATCTTTCATTAGGTCCTTAATGTTATATTTTAACAGCTTTTTAATTCTTTAAAGTCCCTATCCCGCCATCAACAGGCAAATTTGACAACTAATGTACACCTTTCCTAAACCTATACTGAGCACAAGGTATATACTGGCTGTATACCAGATATCGTCATTTTTATGTTGGTTCTTTAATGTATCTAAATCAAAACTAGACATCTCATAAATATTTTTGCCGGTAGAGAAGCTTACCCCTTTGCCGTAAATATTCTGTGTTTACATTGTTCCTATTCTCAGTAACAAGTGTCATGTGACCGTTACTAAATATAGACTGAATTGGGCCGGTCGTTTGAGCTGAATGTAGTAGTTATCGTCATGTTCAGTTTAATACCGAATAATCCATGTTTGGGATGACGAAAACGTGTGTAGTTATTAATTGAAACATAAATATACCATTGCATATGAATACACAAAAAAAAATATCAAGAACAAATTATATCTACAATTTAAAATAGTTTTTCAACTGTAGGTATCGGATGTAATTTACTTCACTTCGACGTTCATAATTTGAAGGGAAATAACTGTCCACAAATTTAAATTGATTGACATGAACTAGTTGTCTCCCTTTGCTGAATGCTTTTAGTTTTTTTGGGCATGTCAAATTGATTCAAAGGTTCGACGTAAAAGATCGGCTATTTTAAAAGGAAATTTTCCTGCGCATGCGCATTAGCGCGTGATTCCCCTGGTTATGTTTTGTTTATAACGATATTTATATAGGTAAACGGGTTGGTTTGAGAGTATATGTTAACATTTCCAAACTATTTTTTCGTCTCCAATCGTCTGATGATACTGTGTAGTGATTTGTAAAGTGGGGTCGAAAAAAAATCACAACATCGAGCGTTTTATTGATAATGACGAAATCTGGTGAATGACGATAACTGGTACACAACCAGTATATGTAACTCGAAACCAAACTTTATAGTCACAATATAAATGGCTTTAACCAGCCAGGCCAAACCCCAAAACTGGAGCATCGAATTAAGAGTTACCAACTCATAATTCATTTTACCATATTCAATCATGGTTATTTTGAGAACGCGTAAATAAACCTATATTTTTAATCGGCATATATACATTATTACATGACCTGAACACCTTGAGTTTTGATAAACAGTTTTGTAGTGTAATTTTGCCATTGTTTGGCGGGTTAGTTTCTTTATACTAAATGCGTGCACTCCAGTCATAATGTCGTCTGCTGTGTTATGTCATATTTACATCAATATTACGAACATATCTTTCAATAATTATGTAAATAAATTGTGTTTTCATATCGAAATGTCCAGCGATTTTAAAATATTTTAAACAAACCTCATAATTCAGACAGACCCAACATAATGTATCTATATATATATAGAGAGAGAAAGAGAGGGAACTTAAAGGAAACTTTTTGTCTCTGATATAAACCTGAATAATTATATTTATATATATATATTAGGTGTGTAATGAATATATATATATAACACATCTATATTATAAGCCAGATACAAACCTTTAAAATGCACGAGTCTGTAATTATTTTTTCTGCCTTAACCACTGCCACACTGACCTCCCTGACCACACACGACTTCATACAACCCATCTGGAATCCATACACATCATCCCAGTATGTCACGTGATCGTTGTAGAGGTCAAGGTCACCTAGTGCTGTAATACTCATGTTACATTTGTCTGGATATACTGAAAAAAAAAGAAGAAAAGAAATAAAGGTCATGGTTTCTTGTAGAGGTCAAGGTCACCAAGAACTGTAATACTGACGTTATATTTGTCTACCTATACTGTAATACAAACAAAGGTCTTGTGCTTATTGTAGAGGTCAAGGACACTGTAATAAAGACTTTACAACTGTCTGGATAAACTGAAACTAAACAAAGGTCATGTGCTTATTGTAGAGGTCAAGGACACTGTAATAAAGATTTTACAACTGTCTGGATAAACTAATTAAACAAAGGTCATGTGCTTGTTTTAGAGGTCAATGACACTGTAATAAAGACGTTACAACTGTCTCGATAAACTGTAATTAAACAAAGGTCTTGTGCTTATTGTAGAGGTCAAGGACACTGTAATAAAGACGTCACAACTGTCTGGAAAAACTGTAATTAAACAAAGGCCATGTGCTTGTTTTAGAGGTCAAGGACACTGTAATAAAGACGTTACAACTGTCTGGATAAACTGTAATTAAACAAAGGCCATGTGCTTGTTTTAGACGTCAAGGACACTGTAATCAAGATGTTACAACTGTCTGGATAAACTGTAATTAAACAAAGGCCATGTGCTTGTTTCAGAGGTCAAGGACACTGTAATAAAGATGTAACAACTGTCTGGATAAACTGTAATTAAACAAAGGCCAGGTGCTTGTTTCAGAGGTCAAGGACACTAATAAAGACGTTACAACTGTCTGGATAAACTGTAATTAAACAAAACCCATGTCTTGTTTTAGAGGTCAAGGACATTGTAAAAAAGACGTTACAACTGTCTGGATAAACTGTAATTAAACAAAGGCCCTGTGCTTGTTTTAGACGTCAAAGTCACTGTAATAAAGACGTTACAACTGTCTGGATAACTGTAATTAAACAAAGGCCATGTGCTTGTTTTAGAGGTCAAGGATACTGTAATAAAGATGTTACAACTGTCTGGATAAACTGTAATTAAACAAAGGCCAGGTGCTTGTTTCAGAGGTCAAGGACACCAATAAAGACGTTACAACTGTCTGGATAAACTGTAATTAAACAAAGCCCATGTCTTGTTTTAGAGGTCAAGGACATTGTAAAAAAGACGTTACAACTGTCTGGATAAACTGTAATTAAACAAAGGCCCTGTGCTTGTTTTAGAGGTCAAAGACACTGTAATAAAGACGTTACAACTGTCTGGATAACTGTAATTAAACAAAGGCCATGTGCTTGTTTTAGAGGTCAAGGACACTGTAATAAAGACGTTACAACTGTCTGGATAACTGTAATTAAACAAAGGCCAGGTGCTTGTTTCAGAGGTCAAGGACACTAATAAAGACGTTACAACTGTCTGGATAAACTGTAATTAAACAAAGGCCATGTGCTTGTTTTAGAGGTCAAGGACACTGTAATCAAGACGTTACAACTGTCTGGATAAACTGTAATTAAACAAAGGCCATGTGCTTGTTTCAGAGGTCAAGGACACTGTAATAAAGATTTACAACTGTCTGGATAAACTGTAATTAACAAAGGCCAGGTGCTTGTTTAAGAGGTCAAGGACACTAATAAAGACATTACAACTGTCTCGATAAACTGTAATTTAACAAAGGCCATGTGCTTGTTTTAGAGGTCAAGGACACTGTAATAAAGACGTTACAACTGTGTTGATAAACTGTAATTAAACAAAGGCCATGTGCTTGTTTTAGAGGTCAAGGACACTGTAATCAAGACGTTACAACTGTCTGGATAAACTGTAATTAAACAAAGGCCATGTGCTTGTTTAAGAGGTCAAGGACACTGTAATAAAGACGCTACAACTGTCTGGATAAACTGTAATTAAACAAAGGCCATGTGCTTGTTTTAGAGGTCAAGGACACTGTAATAAAGATGTTACAACTGTCTGGATAAACTGTAATTAAACAAAGGCCATGTGCTTGATTTAGAGGTCAAGGACACTGTAATAAAGACGCTACAGTTGTCTGGATAAACTGTTATAAAACAAAGGCCTGTGCTTGTTTAAGAGGTCAAGGACACTGTAATAAAGATGTTACAATTGTCTGGATAAACTATAATAATAAAAACAAAGGTCTTGATGTAGAGGTCAAGGTCATGAAGTGTTGTTGTATTGATGATTAGGGTTGCAGTCAATAATGCTGAATCACTGATGTTACATTTGCCTGAATATACTGTCATAAGAACTGATATTGTCTCAATGCCGACAGAAAGCCGGGAGGTCAAGGTCACTAAGTGCTGTATAACTGATGTTACATTTGGCTAGATATATTGTAACAATAAATTATAAACCTATTGGAAGATCACATGCTTATGATGTCGTTTTCAGTCAGGGTGGCACTGTAATACTTATTCTATTTATGTCAGAACATACTGTAACAAGGATTATTACAGTACCCTGTTATTACTGGCACTTCATACTTCAACTGTTTAAAGAAGGCATCTGTCCTTCCCAACCACAACCCCAATTGTTTTCAGGACGCCATATGACTGAGGTGTATTTTGTTTATCGGTCAGATCTCTATTCATGTAGAGCATTGTTTAGCAGTCAGCAGGCAAGAGAGACATCTATAACCAGTGTTTGATCCCCAGTAGTGGTGGGTCTTTCTCAACCATTTTATCATGTTCTAAAGGGCTTTTTTCCACGAAACTGATAAAAAGGCCCAGGCATGTTCATTTTTGGGGAAAAAACACACGCTCATTTTTTATTTTCGGAAAAATGTAAGATTTCATACATCAAGTAAATACGACAAAACTATGCCTTATTTATATTTTCATCCATTATGTATTATAATTACTGACTTCTCAGTTAGAACTGACTTAAAACACAAAAAAAACATTGCAGAATTCATGCTTTTTCTGAAATTCTGAGAGGCTGCTGTCTTCTGATTGGGAAAGATTTCTGCGACAGTTTGGGAAAAACAGTGAAACGAGGACCTTTACAGACATCGGTTACATAATGCAAAAAAGCTCTGAAAGTTCTACTATTAGTGAGCACCTAGGGATCACACATGCAGAATTTTGCTAGGTACCAATGTTCTCAGCAATGTGCAAGAGGGCTTGGTCTCTGATCAGGCTGTCCTGTGGCCTCCATCATGAGACTCCTGCAACATGTCGTTCACTGTTAGACTTTTTTTTACCAAGAAAATCCTTTAGAAGCTCATATCTAACCCCATAAACAAGGGAACATATAGTTACCTGCACCATCTGGCTTGAGATATTTTGCCCTGGCATACAATACTGAATCTAACATGGACTCGTACAGAAGGAAATACCCCATCCACTCTGATATAATAATGTCCACCTGAAAGTGAGATATGCGTACATGTAATGTATTTCTTTGTGTCAAAGAAAGATCAAGATTTCTGGTAAAAAGAAACTGAAAATAAAAATATTATTTATTTTTATACATGCACAAATAAAAATCTTACAATGTTGCAGTCTATAGCACTTGCACAATCAAGCTCTTCAAGGACATAACATCAAACACTGTATATAATGTAAGAAACATTGCCGTGCCAATATTCTATCACTGAACAAAGAAATCTGAAGATTTAAATATAGTGTCTTAACGTTTAAGTTGGCGTCTAAAACGTCCTCGCTTCTCACCGCTTCAGTTCCAATCCCACTGGGAGCTTGACGCCAATCCCACTGGGAGCTTGACGCCAATCCCACTGGGAGCTTGATGTGTCAAGTGAAAAAAGTATCGATCCTTACGGATGGCGGGAGATATACAGTTCTGTTTCTACCCAGAAAAAACGGGACGATCTGCCTCGACCACAAAAAATTGATCGTCATATATGGCCAAACAGTTAACACGTGCTTAAAATGATGTAAATCACCATTCAAATAATCCAACACAACCACAATTTAAATCTAGATCTGAGCACAGTTCTGGTTCCCCATCACTGACACAGCAGTATCACGACAATGCCCCATCCATGGCATGCATGCTGTTCTGCACATCTTGTTTCATAACCTATGTATAATACCATTACAGTCAAACCAATTCAACAGCCCATCTCTAAGAGATCACATCTGTTGAGATGTGTTTCAATGGTGTTTTACTTCTTTTTTAGTACATGCTAGGCCATATATGATGGTCAATTTTTATTGATTTTTTTTTGTGGCAGAGGCAGACCACCCCATTTTTCCTGGGTAGAACTAGTACTGCATACCTCCTGCCATCCGTAAGAATCAACACTTCCTCACTTGACAAGTCAAGCTCTCAGTGGGATTCGAACCCGCAGCGGTGAGAGGTGAGAAAGTTTTAGAGGCTGCATATTTACTATCCAAGCCACGGAGGCCCTAAGAGAACAACACCATTTCTGTTCTCAATTGTACTGTTTTAAAATATAATACACCTGTATTAAGAGACCACCTGTGTTAAGAAGCCAATTCCACCTTCCCTTTAGTGGTCACTTACTAAAAGTTTGACTGTATACTTCTTTACTTTTTATACGAAAAAAATAATATTTAAATGTTTTACCTTTTCAACAGGCAATGTTATATCTTCAAGTTTTCCCTTGATGAAAGTTATTTTATCTGATAAATTATTTCCCCTGGAAAAGAAAGATAATTGATTAAGCTATGGGCACATGCACAAGAAAGGTTATGAAATGCCAGGTTCATCATACATTTACATTGAGATAAAATGTGGTGAATGGCCTTAGAACCCGGAGCTGCAAATTCGATAATAAACTCCATTTATGATGAAACGATGTTTCCATAGTGTTGAGTGTGTATGTGTGTGTGGTGGGGAGGAGGAATTAACATTTTTTATCAAAGCACAAAGTGGGTGGGGGTGTGGGGTATGATTATTAACATTTTTGGTCAAAGCACATAGAATTGTTATTTAATCAAAGTTACATTTAAATTTCCATCATACTGATTTATATGTGGTTAATTAAACATATATTATTTAATATAGAGGTATTTGATCCAAGTCTGTTCTCGCCATTGCAGTTTTCCAGATGTGGTTAAACATCTTATGCATATGCATTAACTAGGCCCCATGATTCTTACAATTTAATTATTGTAAATAGAATAGTTATGTCAGAAAGCTAGTGATTTTTTTGTATAATCACATGATGCTTTAACGCTCTTATAATTTCTTGTCTTGTGATCACAGTATACTGCATTTGAATTATATACACTGCCAGCAATATAAACCTTAACTAATTAATATTTATGATTTAGCAACAAAATCCAACCAAAATGTTTAACCAAAGGTATTTAACATCCGGCTTAATTTAATGCATATGCACATGCGTTTCTTCTGAAACATTATGTTAGTTTTCAGTTGTATTTCGATGGACACCATTCACTTTCAGATCACCTTTAGCCCCTAAATTTTAACAACACAACCTACGTTCTCGACTAACCTGGCTATATCTATGGCCTGATATATAATCTCTGCCATATCCACAGCATACACATGCTTGGCCCCTGCACGTGCAGCAAACATGGACAATATGCCCGTGCCACACCCTACGTCCAGAACTATCTTGTCCTTGAACACATCCTTGTTGTTGTATATGAAATCTCGGTAACTCTCAGTCCTCACACGGTCCTAATGAAAATAAATGTAATTTCAACTTTTTTATGTACTACAATATCTTTATTTAAGAACTGATTCGTAAATTTTTGGCATTTATGTAGTTTTGAACGCCAGTACAGAATGGCAAATTCCTTTTGGTAAATTTGCCATTCACTACTGGCGTTCAAAACCGAATCAAATCGGACAGATAAATATCATCAGTATATATTAGAATGCGGAATAGCCATTAGGTACACCAGATGCGTGCAGTTAGCTCCACCCACCCAAAAGCGTTGTTTATTCTAAATAAGATGCAATTTTATTTTAACAGAAAGTATAAAGTGAATGTAAATATTTCAAAGTATTTCATACAGTGTGTGCGTATATACATTTTCGGTTTAAACATATACATGTATAATAAAGTGTAAACTTAACATTGAGCGATTTTGGTGGAAGATTTCTGCTTGATGATGTTGTTTGGAAAAAAATCCACATTTGAACATTCATATGAATCAAATGAGCCTCTCTGCATATGCCTTTTTTAAATAAATTTTGTTTGTAATGAGTTTTGACCTTGATCGTTTTGTTCAGTACTGTTTTTCCTTTTACATAATCTTTGTTTAAAGAAAGAAGTGTCAGAGCGTGTATCTTCCAGGTATATATGTAACCACATTTTTTTCCATTAATGCAATTTGTTGTAAAATATTGTTTTTTGTTTTTAGTAAATAAAAGGTGTATTTCCCTTTTATAGTGTACAGTAAGTAGTCTATGCCTGTCAATGAAATATCTTGTTAGTGGATGAGTAGTCCAGCTACCCTTCACTGGTACATGGTTTTCACATTATTTCTTAGGGCAACACAATTCCTTAAGGATAAAGTGGACTGGTATTCAATATTAGGCCACCGGTACCCGAAATCACTCATGATTGCTGGGTTAGAAGATCATAATATACTTCTGTTAAAATTATGTTTATTTTCATTAAACCTGGTAAAAACTGGTAAAATTCAACATTCATTTTGTTGCTAAAACACGTTAATGACAAAATCTATAATAAACTTACTTTGAGCATTTCTTCATGAATTCCAAAATGTCCGTACGAGCTGAAGTAAGAATCCTCCTCCTCCTCCTCCCCGTGACTTTCTGGATGGTTTTCTGAGTTTACAGGCTGTGACAATATCAGGTCTTGTGTGGCAAGCCTAGTGAAGTAAAAAGATAATATCGGGTATTATGTAACCAGTTTATTAAAATAAACAATATCAGGTAATGTGTAACCAGCCTAGTGAAATAAACAATATCAGGTATTGTGTAACCAGCCTACTGAAATAAACAATATCGGGTATAGTGTAACCAGTCTATTGAAAAAAAACAATATCAGGTATTAAGTAACCAGCCTAGTGAAATAAATAGATAATATCAGGGTTCTCCAAGTCTACAAATTATAGGGTGGCAGTGCAAATCCGTTATTTTGCGTTTTTTTGATGCGACACCCCTGATGCTGGAGGAGACTTACCTCCCTTATATGGTTCGGTCAATATGACTGAGGCGCTTGCTTTATTGTTGAAGACTGGATGACAAGCATCTGTGTGATAACTACATACAGTACCAAATCGGTCTAGATTCAGGTTACGTTATGGTGTTTGTTGCATCAATTCATACAGTTGCACAGGCCTATTTTCGTCCAGATGAATTTCTGATAAAAAGCCCTTTGTGTTCTACATCAAGTTTGCTAAATTTATTAGGTTTTATTTAAAAAAAAAAAATTAAAGTGGTGCTTGACGATTTTGACGTGGCGGTGTTTGTTTTGCATGGCGGTATGTGCCGATAGCTTGGCGGCCCGCCATCATAAAAGTGCTCTTGGAGAACTCTGAATATCCAGTTTTTTGGAACCAGTCTAGTGAAATAAACAATATACATGTATCAGGTCTTGTGTAGCAAGTCTAGTGAAATTGACAATTTCAGGTCATTTCCAAACTGATATGACTATTTTACACCCTTTATTTCATCCATGTGATAAAGCTATATTGTCCAGTAGCTTGATATGACTAGCTGTGTCTATGTCATATCGTAGGGTTGGGAAATAAGTCCTTAATGGTTATTAAGACATATGATTGTTTTGTTTTTTCTTAATAAAATGTTCGAATCCCACTGGAAGCTCGACTTGTCAAGTGAGAAAGCGTCGATTTTTACAGATGGTGGGAGGTATATGGTACTGGTTCTATCCAGGAAAAATGGGGTGGTCTGCCTCTACCACAAAAAAACTGACGTCATATATGGCCTAACATGTGCTAAAAATAATGCAAAACATAATTCACATCAATCAAATCCTTATTAAAATATTCTTTTCTGAGACATTCTATTCTAGTATAGTGTTAAATGAGTTGCATGTAGGTAGTACTTCATCTGAGCCATGTCCAACAGCACTCTCTGTAGGTTCTCCTCCGTCTGCTTCACCCTCTCCTCCGCTTCCTGCAACCTCTTCAGTAAAGCCTCATGTCCACCCCCAGCCACTGGTGCAGGGCCACCTACAACTGTCAGGGGACCCAAGTCTAAATCCTCAATATCTGTGGATAAAATGTGAACAGTGTAACATATGGAATGCCGGTAATGACATGCCATTTGCCATTTATCATTTGCCATTTGGCAATTGCTAGCAATTGGCATTTGATAAATAGCAATTAAAAAACAAGAGGTCCAAGAGGCCCTGTGGACCCTTCTGGCTAAAGATAAAGTTTATGTATAAGGGGCCATAACTCTTTCAAATATCATTCCGGAACATGGTGATGAATACACAACTAGGCTTGGTACTGATCATCCCTGACAATTTTCGTTGCAACCCAGCCAGAGGTTCAGGAGAACTAGTCTTTATAAACCTTTAAGGGGTCATAACTCTGCCAAAATTCATTCAACCAGAACATGGCAATGACCTGTGCAACTAGGCTTGGTACTGACCTTCACATCTTGTGGTTGCCTGCTTAATTACATTACATGTTTTAAACTGGGTACAAGTCCCATTAATTTAAAGTAAGTAGTCATTTATGGTTTGTATCATAATCGTAAAGGTTATGTGTGTTTAGTGTTTACCATACTGAAGCATCTCGTCCTCCGGGTCAAACGGCTGCATGAATTCATCTGACTCCCAGGGAGGTGGGCTGCCATTGTCACGTTGTAGTAAGGAAGCTGGAGGCAGCTTCTACATAATCACAAATGAAAAAGCATTATCAAACCTTGCTACATTATTACAGTACTATGTAAACCTCATAACATAAAGGCATGTAATTTAAAGTCCAAATAAGTTCTAGTGTTGGGAATCGGCTGAAAATTCATGATCGATCATCAGAATATTTAACCGACCGATGATCGATCATTAATTGATTAAACATGGTTGCTATGAAAAGGCTCTTTTATAATGAAGAAAAGAATCCCATTTCAAGTATGTTCTGGTAATAAAGGAACTGAATGAAACTGACCAACATATATTTTAAAAGTAACTTGTCATACCCACTATAAATATGTGATTACTTGTTGCAAAATTAACTCATTTTATTTAATTTTCTTGTATATTTTAGTACAAGAGAATGAAATAAGCCATAATTTTCTATAACTGATTAAAGTCGATCATGAAAAATTATAATCGATTAATCAGATCAAAGGCATAACTGATCGATGATCGATTAAATTGATTAATCGGAACAACACTACAAATAACTATTTTAAAGGCAAGTAAAATACAATAGCTATACAAGTGAGTTCAACATTTAATACTGTTGAGCTAGAACTATAAAAACAAAATAAAAACCTTATAAAAAATGTAAATTTTGAACACATTCTTGCATTTATATACTGCGAATTGTAGCTTTTGTACGGTGTGACTCTCCGACCCTCACACAGATATGGCTATAGGTTTTTATTTTTTGGTTCTCATAACCTCCGACTCTAATTTTTGTAAAAATCTAAAAAAAAATCCAAAAACATCAAGTATTTTTTTCAAAAACATCAAGTATTTTTTTCAAGAACAGAAACATATTGGTAATTTTTTTATCTGGGTTGCATATTTTGGTCTGCATTTTAACAACCATATGATCATGATTAAAAATGATTGTTAAAACTGAAGATTATGTTTCAACAGATTTGTTCTTCCCAATTTTATGTTTTACGACGTAACTAACATCTTTTAACAGACTACTGTGGAACTTTTTTAGAAAAAAATCTGAGAAAAAACACACAAAAAACCTGGCCTGATGGGGAATTTTTATTGTTCTTTAAAGGCAGAATATGCTTATTAACACGTAAACTGAAACAGTTGACGAAGCGCTCGCTTAAAAGAAAAAGTGTTTGTTTCCGCTAACCCAACCGACCCTATTATTTAGCCGCCGACAACAAAAAACAAACAAATAAATAATAATAATAAAAAGCTGAACCTACGAACCAAGGTTTCTTATGGAGAAAATGGAGGATTTTTTTTTTAAAATATATGCCTCCAGTGAGATTTGAACCCACGACCCCTGGGGGTTGCAGTGTACATTACCAAATATTGAAAAAGGGCCATAACCATGGTTTACCTTCCCCAGTATTTTTTTTCATATTAAAAGTGTTTTTTCATTAACAACAAGAGGTCAATGACCTTGAAGCTCTACTGATTGATTTTGATTTCAGGAAGTAGTCGCTACAAACTTGTTTTTTGAAAAGTTATTTTTAGCCGTAGCGGCCATCTTGAATTTCCGGCCGACCTGAAATTTTTCTAGGATCAATTAGACCTCAAGAGCAACATTCCTGTGAAGTTCATGAAAATCCGTCAAGTAGTTTCAGAGGAGAAGTCGCTACAAGTTTTCATTATATAACTCTATGTAAACAAAGATGGCCACTGGCAGCCATGTTTAATGTCGAATCAAAATAATGTTCGACTCGGATAACCATCATGTCATGCTGATCATTTTAGAAAAAGTCCCATATCAATATCACTTAATAGTTTTCAAGAAGTAGTCGCTACAAACTTAATTTTTAAAAATCTATTTTTAACTGTGGCAGCCATCTTGAATTTCTGGCCGATCTGAAATTTTGCTAGGATCAATTAGACATTAAGAGCAACATTCCTGTAAAGTTTCATGAAAATCCGCCAAGTAGTTTCAGAGGAGTAGTCGCTACAAGTTTTTACTATATAACTCTATGTAAACAAAGATGGCCACTGGCAGCCACGTTTAACGTCGAATCAAAACGATTTTTGATAAGGACCAACATCATGTCATGCTGATCATTTTAGAAAAAGTCCCATATCAATATCACTTATAGTTTTCAAGAAGTAGTCGCTACAAACTTGCATGAAAATCTATTTTTAGCCTTGGCGGCCATCTTGAATTTCCGGCCGACCTGAAATTTTGCTAGGATCAATTAGACATCAAGAGCAACATTTCTGTGAAGTTTCATGAAAATCCGTCAAGTAATTTCAGAGGAGTAGTCGCTACAAGTTTTCATTATATAACTCTATGTAAACAAAGATGGCCACTGGCAGCCATGTTTAATGTCGAATCAAAATAATGTTCGACTCGGATAACCATCATGTCATGCTGATCATTTTAGAAAAAGTCCCATATCAATATCACTTATAGTTTTCAAGAAGTAGTCGCTACAAACTTGTATTTTGAAAATCTATTTTTAGCCATGGCGGCCATCTTGAATTTCCGGCCGACCTGAAATTTTGCTAGGATCAATTAGACATCAAGAGCAACATGTTTGTGAAGTTTCATGAAAATCCGTCAAGTAGTTTCAGAGGAGTAGTCGCTACAAGTTTTCATTATATAACTCTATGTAAACAAAGATGGCCACTGGCAGCCATGTTTAATGTCGAATCAAAATAATGTTCGACTCGGATAACCATCATGTCATGCTGATCATTTTAGAAAAAGTCCCATATCAATATCACTTATAATTTTCAAGAAGTAGTCGCTACAAACTTATTTTTTAAAAATCTATTTTTAACTGTGGCAGCCATCTTGAATTTCTGGCCGATCTGAAATTTTGCTAGGATCAATTAGACATTAAGAGCAACATTCCTGTAAAGTTTCATGAAAATCCGCCAAGTAGTTTTAGAGGAGTAGTCGCTACAAGTTTTTACTATATGACTCTATGTAAACAAAGATGGCCGCTGGCAGCCACGTTTAACGTCGAATCAAAACAATTTTTGATAAGGACCAACATCATGTCATGCTGATCATTTTAGAAAAAGTCCCATATCAATATCACTTATAGTTTTCAAGAAGTAGTCGCTACAAACTTGTATTTAAAAAATCTATTTTTAGCTTTGGCGGCCATCTTGGATTTCACATCAACATGAATTTTTGCTAGGATAAACTAGACTTCATGGGCAACATTTTTGTAAAGTTTTATGAATATCCATCCAGTAGTTTCAGAGGAGTAGTCGCTACAAATAAAAGTTAACGGACGGACGGACAGACAGACAGACGGACGCCGCACCACGGCATAAGCTCTGCTGATCTCTGATCAGTAGAGCTAAAATTAAGGTCATTAATAATAATAAAAAAATAAAGTTTTGCCTACCTACCTACCCTATTTTTTTTGAAGCTGTTAGCGGAAACAAACCTTTTTTTTTTGCCTTAGCGAATTATGCTAACAAATCAACTGAACAAAATTAAACTGTACACACTATGACGAATAAATATTTGTGTACTAATTAAGTTGTATCCCCTACATGCTGCGCCGACACAAAGCACAACACGGGAAGTGTGCAGATCCAAATGGGTTTATTTATAGCACAGGTAATGTTTATGTAAACACAAGAGTTAAAAAGTCAGAGTGCCTTTTTAACGAAGCATATGTTTCTAATCAGTTGTTTCTATTAATGGCTGGGTACATCGTGGGATTTAATGCAAATTTGATGGTAATATTATACACAAATACTTGATACAAAGTCTCCATTATCTGCGTTTAGGTTAACAATAACCATATTCCAACTTTAAAAGCAGATATAGCCCACCCAAATACTCACCTCCCTTCTTATGTAGTTTACCATCTTGATATATCCGAAGCAGTCTAGGTTCCAGATACGAGAGACTTGTTTGATATCAAAATTATGTTCATGCTCGCAATGTGAAAATACAGTATCTGCCGATTCAAGAACCTGTGCACAGAACAGACAGGTTGACGGTGTCGCCTCCATTTCTATTTCATTCCAAGCCGCATCATCTCCAACACCATTCATTACATCATCATCATCATCATCGGAGTCTGTATCTACTTCTTCTACTTTATTTTCTTGTTTTGAATCCAAATCCATCCCTGTAACTGTCAAAATAGATTTTGAATTTAAACTAGAACTGTCAGCCAAAGGCCAGCTGTTAACGCCTGGCGCAATAGTTGACACAAAAAGGTATATGTCAAATGACAATTATTTCGCCACTTATTGGGCAATATACAATGGGAGAACCACTTTGGTGGGCATTGAGTTAAACCAGAGTTCCCAATACTCAGTAAAACAAGAAGACGCATATTGCAGTACAAGGTCATGGCGACCTTGACCTTTGACAGACTGACCCCAAAAACAATAGGGTTCCACCCACAGATAGCTGTATCAGTGTTGGGAACTAAAACCCAAATAAAAAAACAACGTGTTATTTGTCCCAGAGTACTGTAGTTAGATACAAGGTGTGAATCTCTCTCTGGTCAACAGTTTATACCTAACTGTTTTCATCAATTATTTCATTGGCCAAATTCCGAAAATTCCGAAAATTATCCACAAATCTTGTCAGATTGGAACCGCAGATGTATGTCATTCTTGTAACCGAAAACCGAAAACAATTTGATCAAACAGTCTTTCTGTGACAAGTCAAAATGCTTCAAAAAACGCAATTTCCCAGTGGTATACAAGACTGTGGAACAAAATAATGCACATATTCACCGCTATTGGTGGCGAATACCTGAATGTACCAGTGTCAATCAATTCAATCCGAAATGATTTCAACAACGGAACAAGTACTAAACATTCAATAGAATCTAGATCATATATGACGCTTGCTTTTTTAAAGACAAAGGGAAACGTTAAAAAAGCAAGCAGCGCAGATGATCTAGACTATTCAAAACAATGCAGCAGACGGTGGAGTGAATATTCTAAACTGACGATTTCTCGTCAAATATAGCAATTTTAAAAAGGTAAGCATGGTATATATGTTTATTACTTGTTCTGTTGTTGAAATCATGTGAAAGCCAGTGAAATAATTGATGAAAACAGTTAGGTATAAAATGTTGACCAGAGAAAGATTCACACCTTGTATCTAACTACAGTACTCTGGGACATTTTTTCAGGAAAACTTAAAATATGTTTGTTTTCAACAAATAACGTGTATTATTTTTTTTTAGTTCTCAACACTGATACAGCTACCTGTGGTTCCACCTCTCACCAAGGGCAATGTACCAATGAAGTTTCATGATGGTGCATAATTCCATATAATGTCACTGCAAACTTTACCTTTGACATACTGACCCCCAACCCCAAACAATAGGGGTCCTGCTTTCACCAACGGTAAATTATGTACCTTTTATGATTGTGGTTGCTAAGGTTTTGAATGTATTGGATGGAATGTATTTTTCCATATTAAGGTGTTAATAATGTTCACATTTGACCTACTAACCACAAATACAATAGGGGTCATCCTCTAACCTAGGGTAATGCACCTATGAAGTTAAACAAGTCAGGGGCGTACCTAGAGTGTTTTTGGGTATACGCATGGGGGAGGGAGGTGGGTGCACGGGGGAGGGAGGTGGGTGTCCCCCTCCCGCTGGTGGGGATCGGTGATTTTTTTTGAAAAACTGAATCTTAAATAGTAGTTTTGAGCAACTTAGAAACGTACAAGTATTTTGAAGCTATTCTAATTCGTGTTTAGGCCAAATAAAATTATACCCGTGTTTACTGTAACATTGCTGAAAAAAATAGGATAGGTAGGTAGGCATTTCATTTTATTTTTTTATTTTATTTTTTGGCGAAGTTACATTTAAGGTGGCGATGGGCTTTGATGAATGGGAAAATGTGGTATTTTAAAAACTACAATAGATAACAATATGAAATTGTGTATGTTCTATTGTTTCCCAAAAGGCCTGGCAACAACTGGCTCTTTTCCCAATCACTTGCAATTATTGCAAAGGGGTAAAACAGTTTAATTTATTTTTCGCAAGTCCGGAAGAGGGTCAGTTCCAACAGCAGGACAATGAGCACATATTATGAATCGACCGTGATTGCGTGAACACAATTATTTTTCAAAAACCATTGAGTTCGCTGCATAAAATTTTTTTTTAAAAATTTAAAAAAAAAAATATATATATTTTTTTTATTTTTTTTTATTTTTTTTTATTTTCAATAAAATAAAAAGGAGTCGGGGGTGTTTTCAGAGGGTCGGTCGGGTTACAGTAAACTCAGGTATAATTTTATTTGGCCATAGCAACTTGTGGTTTGAAAATTGTCCACACCCCGTGATAATGATACCGTAGTTCATGGTGTTACAAACATAGTTTGAAATCAAAAGTTATGAATGTTCATTCAACACCCAACTTGTCCCCTTTGCGTATTTTATTGTACTAGAAGGTGCTATGTTTTAACTGTTAAAGAAACACGTGTTTTTATTTACCTCTGTCCGCCATTTTGAACACACAAAAGTCACATGACCAAAATAAGGTGGCTACTAAAAGTCGGGACGATTGGATATTGGCCAAACTTGCGACAGAGCACTATAAAGAAACCATTGAGTTCGCTGCTTCAAGTAGACATATCATCACAGCACACAACAACACGCAGATAAAAGTCCAGACATTGTGCCTATAACCGTCGGGTAGGACGCCTGTCGTAGGTGGAGGGACTATAATCCTTAAACATACACACACACACAGGGTGTGTGCTTGTAGTGGTAGTGACTGGGTGGGTGTATTTGTGGTTGAGGTAGGGGTGGGGGTGGGGCATTTATTATTATTTGCCAATGAATTAGCCCCGTAATGTTAAGTAGAACAGATATCGTAACCAAAGTGCTGTATGCCAAATGTTTCCACTCGGTGAACACTATCAAGGATTTATAATACTATATCGACCTAAGTAATAGATTTGGGAGTATGTCTATCTATACGATTGGAGATGTTCTTACTGAAGTAAAATTGTCTACTTTAGGAACCCGTCTAACCGAAGCTAGTTTAACCCTCTTTTTAAAAAGTCCAGGTGTAGTCTCCATAACTAAGGAACAAGATGTTACTCCTAACTCCTTGATTCACACAAGGTCATCGCATCCAGACTTCGAGGGCGTAGCGTGGCCTGTTGTCAACAAACTCCTAAAACGAGGTGCGAAACTTAAATTGGTAATATCCACCATTACCCCGCTCGCCCCTCTTATTTTTATTGCATTTTTCAACTAATTTTGCTTTTTATTTTTTAGTGTGTTTTTTTCCAAGTTACTCCCGGGAGTAAGGGAGTATGCCACTATAGGCCCCTGCCAGTACAATACATACGACCAAATGCGACATTGATGCTTATGAATTCTGCTTCTTCCAGAGAACTAGTTCACTGTGAAAAAGCCTTACCTCTGGCTAAAGTCGCCATGGCGATTGTGGATTGGTTCAAGTAAAACTTGATGAGACTTTATTACAAATGTTTCCGAGGAGAAGGACCTGGGGGTGACAGTTGACAGTAATCTTACTTTTAACACACGCATAACCTGCAAGATAGCCTTAGCAAATAGAAACCTAGGCATAATTAGGAGAACCTTTACATACATTCTTTAAAGCTTTAGTAAGACCCCATTTAGAATATGCCAGTACAGTTTGATTTCCGTACTTAAAAAAACACCAAATTGCTATTGAAAAATTTCAAAGCAGGGCAACAAAAATGTTATCATCTTTGAACATTCTAGAATATAACGCAAGGCTAAGATCCCTATCTATAAGTGTTCCTACACTCAAATATCGGAGGTTACGTGCAGATATGTTGCAAGTCTTTAAGATCCTAACTCGTCAGTCCAAAACTTTTTCTGTTTAGCAACGTATATTACCAAAACAAAAGGGAATATCATTAACATTTTTAAAAAAGACGTGCCAGAACTGAAAATAGGAAATATCTTTCAGCATTAGGGTGATGGAAGATTGGAATACCCTACCCGACATTGTTGTCCAAGCACCGAGTGTGAATGCCTTTAAAAGCAGACTAAACAAACATTTGCATAACAATCCAATACAAATTGATACTAGTTGTTTCCTAAACCTTCGCAGTAGACACGCTAGACCACAAAACCAGAAGCCACAGGCTTACCATTGGCCTCGGACCAGTAAGTTACCAGTAAGTAAAACATCTAAGATTCATGCGCAGTCAAATGCAAGATGTTAATTGTAAATCATTTAATGGTGACTCAGTCAGTAAAGTTGTTACTGGACTGATGCGAAACCACCAGGCACCTGCCATGGTGATCATAACTTGATCGAAAGCTGTATAGAAATAAGAAATATAGATATATTGCTACATATCCTGTTGATACGGACGTTTGTATCTACATCTGTAATTAATCATTTACTTTCTAGGACTTTCCGATCTGAGAATGGTTTATTCTGCTATTTAGGACCTATTTCGAGGGTTTGGTTGAGGTTGATTGTGAATTGAATGTTGTTTAACGGCTCATCAACACAGTATATGTTTATTTAGAGTCGCCCCAGAGAGAGGGGAAGGATACACAGGAATCCGGGAACCGTGCCCTGCTCTTAATATCGAATAGATTCCTATGGTTCTTCAACGTCTCGGAGGATAAACCGCTACACGGGACCGCCCGGTTAACGTCCCCATCCGACGGACGAAGGTTGATTGGACCAAGCTAAAAATGTACACCTTACGTCAACGTTACAACCAAGGTGACTACCATTACTATAAATAGTCGAAACTTTCTGTTCTCTTCATGAACCGCCGAACTAAGTTTGACTGTTTTCACTTGTATAAATGATAGCCAAATCCTATACTCTTATAAATAAAGTCCCAAAGTTTGAAAATGGCCGCTGACTGGGGTTCAAAGTTTGCATAGAGATTTAGACTTCTATAGGGAAACATTTGAAACAATCTTGTTCTCTGAAATAAGGCATAAAGCAACACTCTCATATACTGCATGTAGGAAGCAACACAAACGAGAGAGAAATATGTTCATGAGTGGTAATATAAGTTGCAACACCTCTCACGCCCACAAGCACAGGTTAAATTTGTTTAAATTACCATAACACAAATGTGGACACCGCCTTTTCTGAAACTTAAAGAGCTAAAGGTCTAATTCAATGGATGTAGCATAAAGTTACGGTCGTCAATCAAAGTAGTATGTGTACAAGTCGAACGGTAAATGTAGCTTTCACAGAACACAGTCAACAAAAAACACGCATTAAAACAAACAACAATTACAAGGCATGTTACATCACAAACACAAAAGGGTTGACAATAGGGCTACCGCCTTGGAACGACCAGTGGCAAAACGGCTGCTGGTGGTTTAAACCAGGTTTTAGGGTGAACCAAACCTCATTCTTACCCTATTATCGTCTCAATAAAACAAGTTTGCTCAAATGGTGACCTTGTGGTCAAATTTGGTCTCATTCCGCGGTCAAATTTTAACATAGAGTTATATAGGAAAATATTTTAAAGATCTTATTCTCTGAAACCACAATCGCTGGAGGGCTAATAATTTGCTAATAATAAGAGCATACAATTTAAGTATGACCATGTATCATTTTTATTCAAATGGTAGTCATGGGGTAACTTTGGTCACAATTTTGCCTTCGAAGAAAATTAAAAAACAAAATTGGAAACATATCGACTGACTAATGAAGACGTGTATGACGCTCCGTGGGTTTCAGGTGATCGGTCTAGTCAGGGTCACTATACATTAACGTTTATATATCGACCCTGGTCTAGTTAAAATCAATAACTACTAAAATCATTTTTAATCAACATTGAATATGTTATATACATCATATCTTTATGATTTAAACTGTATCTACGAAGCATGGTATACACTCAAACATAGTTAATACAGGACCGGATCCGGGACCCTATTGATGGTGTATGTGCGTGCATGCCGGCGTGTTTGGCTGGGTGGGGGCTTACCTTATCAGATGCAGGTTTATTGTACGGTCGATCAATACATGGCAAATGTCCTTAATCCTCATGTCATTATCGGTGTCTGTTATCTTTTGTTTGAATAAACCAAGTTTCAAATAATGGGGATTACGGAGAATACAATGACCGATGTGGGTTGTGTAAACAAAAAGGCGGCCCGGCTTGGGATTAGGATGGAGCGCTGTAGTCCATCAGCCCTAGTGTTTCTTCCGTAGTTGATAATATGGTGGTTTTAACAATGGAAACACTTATTGCACTTATAGCATAAACTCTCCCGTTTTTCCCAGCAAATTTTCAAAATCATTCCGACTTTTAGTAGTCACCGAAATAAAGCTGTTGAAGCGCACGGCTGATAAAGCGCCCTTTTCATCATGATCGAAGGACAACATGATTTTTTCCAACTTTAAAGCTGTTTTTCGCAATTTCCACATAACAAAAGACCTTTGTACCGGTAAAGACATATTTACTAAAGCCAACATAATGCTTTATAGCTAATTCCTTCTGTATAACATTTAAATTAAACAATAAATGCCAGGACCTGAGGTATGCATGATAGATTTGATGGGTGGGGTGCTATAAAAAATACTAAAGGTTTACCACCACTAATTACATGTAAACCTCTCGAATGGTATCTTCCTATAATAAAACGTAATCCCTCCTTTTTTGATGGAAATGGGTATTATAAGTAGGGAACAATGGCCCATTTCTATTCCATTTTGTTGTTGTATTTATAAGAAGCATATTAATAGGTTTTACTAGATCTTCGAAATTTCGACTCTGTGCTTACACTTTGTGCGCATCCATCAATGAAAACAGCTGTACCCTTGACCTGCTTAATAGTAAACAAACAAGAACTTTCTTACATGTCTTGTGACCCCACCTTTTCTGGTGATTTTTCAAGTGGAAAATTAGTTTTCTATATGAACATTACACTGCTGCATTTAATCCGAGCCTTCTCTGACCCTAAAAGCCTTTTTTTTTTTTTTTGCGGCTTTATAGGGTTAGAGGAACTGCTATAGTGAAAACCGGGGGATTACTAAAAATGCACAGACATGCACTTTCAACGATGTTTGCAGTGTCGGGTCGATTTTTACGATAAATTTAGCTCAACAGATCGATCAATTAATGTTTATTATACCAAGTTGCATTGATAAAACTGCACCTTTATCGATGGTAGTGACACAATAAAACATTTATGTTTTGAAGTACACTTTTATTTACTATATCCGCCATATTGTCATTTTGCATATTAATTAAATTCCCGTGATATTCTCGCGAGAGGTGAAGGCTTTCATATTCCCCATATCAAATAAGTCCGCTATCAAATTGACAGCATCGAGAGATTTTTGGAATGGAGCAAAAGGTTCTCGGAGCATAATTAGGGTCTAAACTTCAAAGATAAACAATTAGATATTGTTAAAAAAAATATTAGTGCCAAAAGAAAAAGTTGGTCACAATTTTGAAATTGTTTGAATTTTGCGGGACATTTTAATCGGCGCACCGGTCACGATCACGTGACATTTGACCTGAATGATGGAAATTTAATATTTTTTAACTTCGTCTGAAAAGGTTGACCGTTACAAGTTTATTAAGGTTAATTAAACAAATATTTCGGTTCAGATAAGTAAATAAATATATTGATAATCGGTTTATATGCTTGAAATGCTAATCTAATGAATACTTACATAGATATATTGATTTAAATCCAAGAGGTAGCAGGAGGGGAAATCCCCGTGTTTTTACTATAGGAGTTCCTCTGACCGTACACAGCCAGATGAAATATCAAAAATCGTAAAAAGGGCTGGTAAGGTCAGAGAAGGCTCGGATTATGCTGCATTATCCATACTTGATTTGAATTTGCAGCAAATCATTACTATGTGACACTTTAACATTGGTGTCAATGGGGGAAATAATTAGTGGTTTCATACCTAAATGTAAATAATAGTTCCTAAGTTAGGGTCGGAGTGGTAACATTTTTTATTTCGGCTCATTGAACGAATAGGGATAATGCTCATTTTTTTACAAGAGCTGTCACCAGATGAAAAACTAAGAAGCCAAGATATATTTACATTTCTGTCAATAAACATAAGGCTAACTAATGGGGTTTATTTCACTTACAGGTAACATACAGGTCCGAGACCATACGTAAGCTTTTTTTTAAAAATAGAAGCTTCTATAGGCCCTTCTACTGTTTTTAATTCTTCTTTTATTACTAGTTTTTTCTCATTGGTACGGTATTTAGCAGTTGGGGTTAAATTTAAACTCAGGGGACTTCCAGTGTTTGTTTAACCTACTCTTGAAGCTGTTTATACTTGGTGCTGTCACTGCATTTGGCAAACTATTCCATGTGTCTACTATCCTGTTCCCAAAGGAATGCTTTCTGATTTCTAGCCTACTGTGCTCTTTAAAAAGTTTGAGACTATTTACACTAGTTCTAGTATAGTTCGATATTTTTAGTAGTTTATTATTGTTAATTTTGTCATAACCTAGCAATATCTTGAAAACCTGGATCATGTCTGCTCCTTTTCTTCTGTATTCTAAGGATGGGAGACCTAGGTGTGTTAACCTCTATTTATAGGTTAAATGACTGATATTTCTGACCAATTTTGTGACACAGCGCTGTACATTTTCAATAATAATTTTGTCCTTTTTGAGATGAGGTGACCATTACACAACATGCGTATTCAAGGTGCGACCTAACAGTTGATTTGTTTAGATGCATAAAGATGGTTTTATCCATGTATGTGAAGGTTCTGGCTAGTATGATTCCTTAGTTTCGATTTGCTTTGTTTACTTTTGTAGTAATATGTTTATTGAATTTTAATTTATTGTCTACTATTACTCCCAAGATATTTTTCTTCTTGAATGTCTGTTATGGGTGTCCGTGTATTGTTTTGATCTTTTAAAAAATATGTTTCATTGACTTCAGATTTTCCTATGTGAAGTCTTTTTCTTTTGTTGAAATCTAGCTCTAAAATTGTTGACCAGTCACACATATTATCACTGGACTTTTGGATTCTTTCATGATCTTCCGGTGTATTGAAGGATCCATATATTTTAGTGTCATCCGCAAATAATTTGACAACATTAATGAATATAAGAAATAGGATCTGTCCTAGAACACTTCCTTGGGGCACATCACTGAGGACGTTTTCCCATTTGGAGAATATGCCATTTGTGTTAACTCGGGTATCTATTATTTAGAAAGTCTTTTATCCAATCGAGCAGTTTAGCTTTGATACCGTAGCCTTCTAATTTTATTATTAGTTTGCTATGGGATAGAGTGCCAAAGGCTTTCCGGAAGTCATTGAATATGACATCTATTTCATCGCCATTGTCAATGGCCTCTGACCAGTCTTCTAACACTTCTAGTAGTTGTAGTGGACACGACATTCCTTCTCATTTTCTGTTATACACCCAAATAAAATCCTGTCCGAAAGGCACATGTTTATATTTACTTCTGAATGACCTTTGGGGTAAGGATACATTTCACAGCAAAAGAGGATTATAGATGAATGCATTTTACCATTTTTTGTTAGAAATATTCGTTTTCTTTGATTTCAAGCAAAAAACATGTCTTCCAGCCATGAATTGCCTTTTTATGCTATGTTCCATGTTGGGATTATTTTTTTAAAGCACCACTTTTAAGTGCTATGACCCCTGAAGCAAAACAATGTCAGTCCAACCCCTAATAGTCACAGTCAGAGCTGTGCGATAACAAATGATCTTTTTGTCTATGTCTGTAAGTCATTTCTTGTTATGGTGATAACTTCATATGAATAGTTTTACCAAGCCACCGTCGGTTGTAAGGATGTGGGAACTGCAGTGGTTCAAGCGCTAGGTGTTTAAACGCAATCCCGTCAGTACTTTATTTTTGTGTTGAGATGTTAACAAGACCATGTATAATATTATTATTGTAAAAAGAAGAGCTGATGATTTAATATTAAACATACCATCTTGCAATGCTGGGGTGTTTTCCCTATAATGTTTCTTTTGTATGTAGCTAAACAAATATCTCGGCATAGAGTTTAGATTCATATTAAACTTAAGTTATTTTTCTGCTATAGCCATTCTTATTCAATTGAGGTACAGCATTATTTAAATTGTACATTTCAATATTTTACTGCATGGATGTATTAATATACACTATATTAATGTCAAGTAAAAGTAGCGCTATTTACCCCCTGTATCTCGAAAATCATGCTCCCTATTGGAAGGCATGTCCTTCCTCCAGTTTTTGAAGAAAAAAAGTCCTGCTGGCTACAAAGGTGACTAAACACCAAAGAGTGTTAACAGTGTTTGTACTTACAATGATTACGTTAGGCCAAAAAAAAAAATAGGTGTGTTTCCTATTGCATGCTCTAAAAAATTAAGGTCGGTAGGTAGGCATTTTTTAATATTTTTTTTTGGAGCAAGATATTTTGAGATTCTACATGTATTTATCTCATAAACCCCATACAAGTTGATGATACAACTGAAAGTTTCTCTATAATGTCAGTTTACCTCGATATATTGTGATAAATCATTGTTCAGAACAAATTAAAAAAAAAAAAAAAATATTTTTTTTTTCATAAAAAGTTTTAGGGGCGGCCCCTTAAAAATAGGGTCGGTCAGGCCACCGGAAACACAGGTATTTTTTTTTTTGGCCTTACTGATGCGCAGCCGAAACTAGTATAACAGCACCAAGTCTTTGCCATGCCACTCTTTGTTACCCTTCTCAATAGTCTGGTACCAGACTAAATCAGTTAATGTTGTAAAATTACACCTGTACTGTGACAGTATTATTAAGTACCAGACTAAATCAGTTAATGTTGTAAAATTGCACCTGTACTGTGACAGTATTATTAAAGTTCCAAGTTAAAATGTAAGTAATCAGCGCCTCCTCTGGCCATTTTTAGCTCTACTGGCCAACGGCCAGCAGAGCTTATGGGATGGCGAGTTGTCCGTCTTCCGTCCGTCCGTCGTTAACGTTTGTCTCGTTAAGACGATAGGGCCTTCATTTTTCATCCGATCTTTAACAAACTTTAACAGGTTGTTAATATCAATGAAAGCTCGGACAAGTTCGAAAACCAGCCAGATCGAACCAGTAACAGCGGAGTTATGGCCCTTGACTTAGTTAAAAATGCTATATGTTGCCTCGTTAAGACGATAGGGCCTTCATTTTTCATCCGATCTTTACCAAACTTCACCAGATTGTTAATATCAATGATAGCTCGGACAAGTTCGAAAACCAGTCAGATCGAACCAGTAACAGCGGAGTTATGGCCCTTGACTTAGTTAAAAATGCTATATGTTGCCTCGTTAAGGCGATAGGGCCCTCATTTTTCATCCGATCGTTATCAAACGTTACCAGATTGTTAATATCAATGAAAGCTTGGACAAGTTTATAAACCAGCCAGATCGGACCAATAACAGCGTAGTTATGGCCCTTGGTTTAGTTAAAAATGCTATATTTTGCCTCGTTAAGACAAAAGGGCCTCCACTTTTCATCCGATCTTTACCAAACCGTACCAGATTGTTACTATCAATGAAAGCTTGGACAAGTTCGAAAACCAGCCAGTTCGGACCAGCAACAGCAGAGTTATAGCCCTTGATTTAGTTAATAATTCTATATTTTGCCTCGTTAAGACGATAGGGCCTTCATTTTTCATCCGATCTTTACCAAACATTACCAGATTGTTAATATTAATGAAAGCTTGGACACGTTCGAAAACCAGCCAGATCGGACCCGCATCAGTGGAGTTATGGCCCTTGATTTAGTTGAAAAAAAGTATATTACGATAGGGTCTTGATTTTTTGTCCGATCTGTACCAAACTTTACCAGATTGTTAATATAAATGAAAGCTCTGACAAGTTTGAAAACCAACCAGATCGGACGAGAAACAGCGGAGTTATGGCCCTTGATTTAGTTAAATATGCTATATTTTGCCTCGTTAATACTATGATAGGGCCTTCATTTTTTTTATCCGAACTTTACCAGATTGTTACTATCAATGAAAGCTCCAACAAGTTTCAAAACAGCCAGATTGGACCATTTACACCGGAGTTATGGCCCTTGATTTTCTGAAATATGCTATATTTTGGCCTGATTAAGAAGAAAGGGCCTTCATTTGGCCAGATTTCAGTGAAACTTTTCAAGGATGATCAGTACCAAGCCTAGTTGTACATATCGTCACTGTGTTCCAGTTGAATGATTTTGGTGGAGTCCCTTTAAAGGTTTTAATACACAAACTTTGTCTGGACTAGTTCTCCTGAACCCATGGCTGGATTTGAACGAAACTTGATAAGGATGATCAGTATCAGGTCTAGTTGTGCAAATCATTGCCGTGTTTCGGTTGAATGATTTTTGGCAGAGTTATGGCCCTTTAAAGGTTTTAATACACAAACTTTTTCTGGACGTTCTCCTGAACGCCTCCCCACATTTCAACGAAACTTTACAGGGATGATCAGCAGCAAGCATAGTTGTGCATATCATCGTGGCATTCTGGTTAACAGATTTTTGGTGGAGTTATGGCCCTTTAAAGTTTTTTGATACACAAACATTTTCCGGGCTAGTTCTCCTGAACCCCTGACTGGATTTTAACGAAACTTGACAAGGATGATCAGTATCAAGCCTAGTTGTGCATATCGTCGCCATATTCGTGTTGAATTATTTTTGGCAGAGTTATGGCCCTTTAAAGGTTTTAATAGCCAAACGTTGTCCAGATTAGTCTCTTCTGAATTCCTTGCTGGATTTCAATGAATCTTGATGGGGATGATCAGTACCAAGCCTAGTTGTACCTGTCATTGCCGTGTTGTGGTTGAATGCATTTTGGCAGAGTTATGACCCCTTAAAGGTTTTAATACACAAACTTCGTACAGACTAGTTCTCCTGAACCTCTGGCTGGATTTCAACGAAACTTGTCAGGGACAATCAGTACCAAGCCTAGTTGCGTATATCATCACCATGTTCTGGTTGAACGATATTTGAAAGAGTTATGGCCCCTTATACATAAACTTTATCTAGAGCCAGTAGAGCGTCCACAGGCCCTCTTGGGCCTCTTGTTTACCTTTCGCAACCAATTTCGCCAATTGAAAAAAGTTGGAGCCAAATTGAAGAAATTGGAGCCAAAATTGGCTCAAAGATAGCATATAATATTTTCGAAATTATTTTTCTGTATTTTTAAATGAAGTATATGGCCAATGAATAAAACAGTTAGTAATACTTATAATCATAAAATTATATTTAAAAAAATAGTTTACTCAATTTTTTACATAAAAACGAAACTTATTAATCTGGAAATGTTTCAGTTTCGAAATAAATACTGTACATGTATACACGTACAAAATCTACCCTACATGTAGAATTATAGTGATTACTGGTTTATTTTATCCTGTCAGTTATAATTAAAGCCTATTGTATACTTGACACCAAATGTGTGTATTTCACACCTCATCATGGACAAGTGTTGCCTTCTGGATTGGAAATAAAAGGTGCTAATTTTGGCAGAGTTATTGGACGATTATACAGGGGAAAATTAAGGGGTACGACCATGATGACCAGATTGGAAAGTAATATTGGATATTTCTTTCGCCAATCACATTCGCCAAAGTTATGTTTTTATTGCCACTTTTATTATTTTGTCTCATTTGGCTCCATTTGCGAATCCCAGAGGACGCCCTGGTAATATTTGCCTCTATTAATAGATTTAATAGGACATTGAAAGAATAAATACGGCCAAACACAATGGTATTAGCGTTTTAATGTGTACCCCTAATATGAAGTTATATATTGAATAAAGAGACAATTTAGATCTTTAAGTTTTTCAAGAATACGACATATTTGCTTTGCCCCTCTTGGAAATATTCTGATTTCCATATCACTAAAAGAAAAATTAGTGACAAGTCCTGTTCATAAACAAATCAGAATGTACTGTATAAATTCAAGAAAAATGTTGAAGAGGTAACAATTTATTATTATTATTATTGTACTGTTTCTTATAGCAGTTACTTTATGATGTGACTGAGTAACAATGTGGTAAAACACTATTATCAACAATATCTTCAGGATTACAAGTGAACATCCCAGCAGCTGGTGTGACCGGACAGTACACATGCAGAACCACAGCAGCTGTTCTCAACACGGCATCCATCGGTCAGTCGGTACAAAGATGCTTACATACCAGATGTACCGGCCTAACAGCTGTACGACCTCTCACATTGCAACAAAAACGCTTTGTTAGAAAACTATATCCTGATCCCTTCGAGCAAGATCCTGCCTTATACGAGCTGTAAGAAATTTCATAGTTTTTTTTTTTTCAGTGACAGAATATGCATAAGTAGTATTGTATATTTAATCCTTGCACAATTTATTTTAGTTTATCACATAACATGGCTTCTGGGAGTGCAATAAAGCCATGACATTTCTCGTAATACACTAGTGTATTACAGATGCAAATGAGGACCGAATCACTGTGTTTGTATACAGTAAAACATTTAATCCCAATTGTTTGCATGGTATATCAAAACGGATGTTCAGAAGCCTTAATTATTTATCATTATTTGAAATCTTACTTCATAACATGAATGTTAGTAAAGTTAAATTTGGTTTAAGGTGTCGCATTATTTGTAGGGCGAACGCAGTTACAGCCGCGTAACGTAGCGACGTCATGTAAACAACAAAACTACTTCATGGTTTGTCTTACAAACTGCCGCCGTATATAAGGAAAATTGACAACATTAAAGTGAAACTATCACGTCGTAGGTGTGTTATGTGATAAATAGAATCTTACATTCGTGACTGTAGACCGCTCACTTTGCAACAAAAACGCTATGTCAGAAAACTATATCCTGATCCCTCCGAGCAAGATCCTGCCTTATACGAGCTGCAAGAAATTTCATAGTTTTGTTTTTTCAGTGTAAGAATATGCATAAGTAGTATTGTGTAACTAACCCTTGCACCATTTATTTTAGTATATATTTACAATACAATAATTCTTTATTAAGTAATTAAAGGCCTCCGGCCCACAATACAAGTATAATACATAATGTGAACTATAACATCCCACCTGATCAAATGTCATACAATTCCAACTAAATTTCAATATTTAACTGTGAGTACGAACTATACTTCATACCTGTTGATCTCTGATCTTTAACATGTTATGAATAAAAGATGAAATTCTAAATATCGTTGTTTTATTTGTACAACAAAGAAGAGAAAAAAACGTTTCGATGGATTTATTGGCGGATATTGAATGTAGATATCGATTACGCAAATCTGTGTATCTATGACAAAAGAAAAACGCATGGTACTCGTCCTCAACAACTTCAATTTAATTATGAACAAGACAATGAGTGCAAATGCGTTCTTCTCTATCCACGCCGACATGTCTACCCGTCTCTATATTTAGTTTATGACTTGAGCATCGAAATCGTGCCATAGCTTTTCTCAAATGAAATGGCATATCTAAACTAATGTATTTCTCAACGTTTAAAAGAGATTTGAAGTGTTTGTAATGGTCACATCGCGAAGAATTATCGATACTACTGTGCCAATCTTGTTTTAAGCAATCTGCGATCCTTAACTTGAGTTGAGACATAAATATATCAGGGTTACCTATATCTTGGGCTATCCATACGAAACCGAATCCAAACTTAAAAAAAAGATGTCTAACTTCTGATGCCCATGTTTTCCGACCTACATCGTCCAACGATTTAAGCATATTGTAACAACTTTTTGGATATCTAGTATTAGGCATTTGTAGGAGTTTACACCAATATTTTATACATCTTGAATAATATTCGTGGCATAACGGTAGTCTTCCGCACTCGCCGATAGCCATGCTATTATTTACCGAAAAGTTGATACCAAGGAACGATTTACATACTCGTGACTGTACCGATTCGATTTTGTCGGAATATGCGAAGCCCCAAATTTCTGAACCGTAACACAGTATGGGTTTGACCATCGCATCAAATATCTTAAACATTTCTGTACTGTGAAAGTAACCAAACTTACTTTGATAATATTGAACAGCTTTTATAGATTTTTTAGCCTGTGCTGCTAATTTTCGTTTTGCATTTGACCATGAAAGTTTGGGAGTAAATATGACCCCTATATATTTATACAAGGACGTTGTTTTTATCGGACTATCCCCAAAAGTCCATTTTTCATAGTTACGCAACGGTCCACCTTTTCTAAAGACTATTACTTCGGTTTTTGAGAGATTTACTCTCATACCTGTCTTATCGCAGAAATCTTTAATAACATTTATTTGTCTTTGTAGTTGTATCGTAGTTTCTGCACAGTTTCCCAAATCATCCGCAAATAACAGCGTTAATATGTCAGGAATGTCATTTGTTACAAATATACCAGTCTGACATTTCTCTCTCAGCAGAGTACATAAGTCATTAATAAAAAGCACAAACATCAGAGGACTGCTTACATCCCCTTGTCTTGTACCAATCTTACACGGGAAACTCTCCGTTAAATGATCATGTGATTTAACACAAGCAGATAAGTTACCGTACATGCTACTGACAATTTTTAGAAATTTCCCGTGCACACCTTTACTCATTAGGCTAGCCATGAGAATTGAATGCCGCAGCGTATCGAACGCTTTAGCGAAGTCAACGAACAGACAATAGAAGCGACCTCCCTTTCGAGATAGGTATTTTTGCGCTAACGCTTGTAAAATAAACATATCAACAGTAGAGTAACCTTCTCGAAACCCAGCTTGTGCCTCGTCTATTTTATTATTCTGTTCAGCCCACGTATATAATCGGTTTTTAAGGATTGTAGAAAATATTTTGCAAATTGTATTTATGAGGGAAATACCGCGATAATTATTAGGGTCATTTATCGATCCATTCTTGTGAATCGGACACATAATGCTTAGTTCCCATGACTCGGGGAATTGGCCTGTGTTAAGTATTCCATTAAATATCTTCGTAAGAATTGATGTCACCATATCGACCATTATTTACATTCACTTGATACTTTCTGTTGAAAAGAAATAGTCTCATTTCGAATAAACTTCACATTTTGGTAGACAAACTAACTGTGCACACATCTGGTACACCTGAATAGAAATGGCTATTCTGTGGTCTGAAAATACACATACAATATTTATCTTTCTTGTGTGTATTTATCATTACTAACCTACTAAGGCAGGTACTATAACAAGGGGAAAATAATGAAAATATAAGAATTGATTTTCAAATTTTTGGCATTTATGTGGTTTTGATTACTGGTAGTGAATGGCAATTTTACCAAAAATTGCTAACACACTTCATAGAATTTGCCATTTACTTCTGGCATAAATGCAGAAAAATTGTGAATCATTAAGTGCATGATAATGTGTTTATTGTGTAGCAGTTTGATATAATACTGTGTTCACTCTACCGTTTCAGGCCTGAAGAAGAGGGACCTCTAGATATACATCATGTACCTGTGTTTGGCAACAATGGACCAGGTAATGCAAAAATACTCTTTGTTGGATATTATTTTAATTCATGTATAATATTGTGCTGTCAGCAGAAACTTTTAAGACTGCTTTTGTGAATTGTTTGCTCCTAAATCAGTTAACATTAGAAGTTCTCATTTATCTGTAATCAGTGCCAACAAGTACCAATATTGTGCCGAAATCTCAAGTGGGAAATTAACACTGCGACAGCAGTCTATTCTTTGTTTAATGTTGTTGTTTGTTTACACATTTTGATATGTCGGCAGAAACTATAACACTTCTTTTGTGACTGATTTGCCCCGAGAGATCAATGCATATGTCTGGAATGTTAAATTAATATTCAGTGTTTTTTTTTACTGTTTTTATTGCCATTATTGGGCTATATTCCCAATGCCAAAACATATCTTTTTTTCCCAGTTTGAGAAAAAATATATAAAAATAGAAAAAAGGTGGGGGTGGGGTAGGGTGGGGGAAAGAAGTATTAATGTGACAAGTACTGAGAACGAAATGCTTTTAAATGCCTCTGTTGACCTTAGTGTACTGAAAATATTATAAAAGATACACTCATTAAATGAATGTTTTACTGTATTTTTCCTAATTTTATGAAAAATCACGCTAAAATTCCCAATTATTATGGTATGGGTTATGTTCCCAAAGTATAGGAAAAAACCCACTGATATTAATACAAAGGCAAAAATAGTCCAGTTGTGTACAACATATATCATGTATCTCTAATGGATACACAGAAGCTGTTATTTCTTTTCCCATACAGAGATAGTACAAAGGGTGCAGGCAGCAGTGAAGGGAGATATGGGTAGATTGTTTGCCGTTATACATATAGATGGGCAACAGAGGAAGATTACTGTCGAGGATATGCTCCTGGTCAACGGCTTCTTTCCTCCTCAGATTGGTGATAAGATTAGACTAGAGAAGGTATGATTTTTAGCTCAGATTGTCTGTTTTGAACACAAAAAAAGAAGCAGTCAGTGTTGTTGTTGTTGTTGTCTGTGTCCAGTTAAAATATATAAGAAGTGAAGTATTTTGGTTAAAGAAACTAACCCGCAAAATGATGCCAAAATAACTCTAAAAACGTTTATCAAAACTCTATCAATGTGTTCAGGTTATGTAATAATGTATATGTACTGATTAAAAGTATAGGTTTATTCACGGATTGTTAAAATATCCACGATTAAATGTGCGTAAAAATGAATTATGAGTTGGTAACTAATTCGAAGCTCAAGTTTTGGGGTTTGCTCTGGCTGGTTAAAGCCATTTATATTGTGTCTATAGAGTTAGGATTCTCAAAATAATTATGTAAGTAAGTAAGTACGTTAGATATTCCAACTCGTCATCAGTAGGTTTAGAAATGGTTTATATATTATTTTTTTCCTTCATATTTGTTTCAACTGTTGGTTTGTCACTGCATAAATGCAAAGCTATTTTTGTAACAAACTAATACTGTTTTATACTAATGTTACAGGTTATGCTGGTTGGGAGTAAAGACTTCACACTTGCTGGTCGGCCATTGTTGAGGTAGTGTATATTAATACATCCATTATAAAGCTGAGGCATTTACTTTTTTTTTCAAAAAAAGGAAAGTTTCTTTGACATATATACTCAGTACATTTAAAAACATTTTTGATCTTCGATTATTTTTAGTCCACTGTTTTTTTGTTCAAATCAAGATTGTATTTATGTTAGTACACAAGTCTTTTTGTCTCAAAGGTTAACATTTGGCGATAAACAGTTGCACAAGATTTGCTCTACTTCTTTCAGTAGGAAATTTTTGCACGAGGACTTCCAATTCCACTCTAGAAATTAAATAAACACCAAGTATTGCGTTTTCAAATGTACTGAGAGTATTTATCTCATATAAAATGGGATCCCTTTAGCACAATGTACAGCTGAGGGAAGCTCTGAGGATATTTGAGGTGTTAAGTGTTTGGCTTAGTAATCACATGGTCATCAAACCAATCTTTATATGTGGCTAGACGGCCTTTGTTGTCGCTCTTTATCATGGGGAGTTGTCTTTGTTGGTGTTTGAAGGCTTTAAGTTTGAATTCCACTTCTATCCTGTCATAATCAGTTGATATTTGCGTACCATTTCAGTCGTGACCTTGTGAAAGTGGAGGCTACTGTGGTAGAGAAGACACTGTCACATGTGAAGGTGGATTACGACTACAAGAAGAGATTCAGAAGATTAAAATGTAAGCCATCTTCTTTTTGTGTCGTCTGCGTAGCATGGCAGACACTTAGGGATCACTTTGTCCATCGTCGTCAGTCACACTTTAACCTACAACCTAACCTTGAGAAATATTTGACCTATGTTCATGAGATTTCATACACATCTTCATCTTACCTCAAGGAATGTTGTCACACATGTCCAATAACTCTTTCATTTCGGCAGAGTTATGCCCCTTTTCATAAAATTAACAGAGTTCATAACTGGCCATGACTTGAAAAATATTTGACCTATGTTCATAAAACTTCACAAATATATCTTCAAGTTACTCCAAGGAATGTCGTTCAGTTCAGCAACTCATTTTGGCAGAGTTGTTTCCATTTTCATAAAACTTGAACCTGCAACCTAACAGACCTCACAACTTGGCAAAATGTTGACCTACATTCATTTATAGTTCTTTTCTCAAATGCCACTTCATACACCTCTTCATCTTACCTGAAGGAATGTCAATACACATGTCCAATAACTCAGTCTCCAGGGGCGGATCCAGGATTTCAGCTTAGGGGGGGCGTAATATTTTGGTCAATTTTCGGGTCCGTCTCTAGCCTCATAAAACGTTTGCGGTAGTGCATTTATAGGGTAAAAAAGTCCGTTTTCAAATAAAAAGATTTAACAATGTGTTAATTAAACCACTTATTAGCCATTATGCGTCGAGCGAGCGAAGCGAGCGAAAAAAAATTATACTGAGGGCGTCCATCTAAATTGTTTGATATTTTATCTACAGTAACATGGACATACACGTATGAATAACAAAAGTCCGTTTTCAAATAAAAGAATTTAACAATGTGTTAATTTAACCACTCATTAGCCATTATGCGTCAAGCGAGCGAGAATTTTTTTTATACTGAGGGCGTGCAACCACAGGAACTGGTCACTTTTAATTTTTGCCTTCTTTTATTATAATTGTATAGACAATTATAATAATAGAAGGCAAAAATTAAAAGATACCAGTTCCTGTGCGTGCAACGAAATTGTTTGATATTTTATCTACAATAACATGGACATACCTGTATGAATAAAAAAGTCCGTTTTTCAAATAAAAGGATTTAACAATGTGTTAATTAAACCACTCATTAGCCATGATGCGTCGAGCGAGCGTAGCGAGCGAAAAAAAAATTTATACTGAGGGCGTATTTGATATTTTATCTACAGTAAAATGGACATACATGTATGATCCGGAATTTTTAGGGGGGGCGCGCGCCGGGTGCGCCCCCCCCTGGATCCGCTAGTGGTCTCTGAATTTCATTTCGGCAGAGTCATGACCTTTTAAAAAAAAACTTAACCTGCAACCTAGCATAGCTAATAACATGGCCAAATATTGACCTATGGTCATAAAACATTTATAATTTTAAACGATCTGATCCATAATTCATGAAAGAGTGCACCACTTGTCTTCAAACTTTATAGATTGTCCTTGCTGAAATAAGCATATGGCAGGCGATAGAAGTGTTCCGTGGAACACCCTTCCAGTTCTTGGTGTTTGCTGTAACAAACAAATATAGGAGTTTGGGATGCAATTGAAGTCAACCAAATGCTGTCCTTTTACTTAACATTTGTTCTTCTATTTATGATTAATATAAATCCTGCAATTAGATTTTTGACAGTCATTGTATAATTGATAAATGTCATTAAGGCAACCCTTTTATTGTGTCGCCTGCGTAGCATTGTAGACACTTAGGGATCACTTGGTCCCTTGGCGTCCATCTGTCACACTTTAACCTGCAACCTAACTTTGGCAACAACTTGAAAAGTATTTGACCTATGTTCATGAAACTTCTCACACATTTTCATATTACCTCGTTACACATGTCCAATAACTCTTGACTTCCATTTTGGCAGAGTTATGCCCCTTTTTCATAACACTTTACCCGGCAACCTGAGCTCATAACTTGACTTTGTTTTTATTAATGTAAAAATTTGCTCACAAAATGCAGACATTGCTCTTCTCAGTTTTTGACAATGTTTTGTTGAAGGCTTCATACCTTGACTTGTATTGTATGAATACTACACATGATGATCGTTTTTTCCATTTCAGTGTTACAACATCCCCAGTCTGTGCTAGTTATCAACAGTATCGAGTTGGACCCTTCAGCATTGACGTAATAGACCCAGTCATCAGTATATATAGAATAGACTATTAGTATATCTATATTCGTGCAAAACTGGAAAAATGTTATCTGGAATTTGACACACAGCGTATTCCGTTAAAAGAATAGTTGTCAAAAAGTTTCAAGCCGTTATCTGTTTATAAATTACAGTTTGCTCTGTTTATAAATTACACAGTTTGCCTGCATGTGTTTTAAAAAACAGAAAATAAACATATCTATGAGTTCACCTGTGGAAACGGTTTTATGTTTGCATTACATATATTTGTCATGCTGTATCAATCGACACATTCTGTACAGTACGAATACCGACATTTTGTAAATTGGAATGAAATAAACATAACTCAGCAATGAGTAAACTTTCCATTTTTATTTACATTCTCTTTATATGGCAAATGATGTGAAACAAGACTTTCCAGTCAACTCATGTTTTAGTCAATCTGTACTTTAATTATAGTATGATAATTAAATCAATTACATTTTTTTTTAAAATTATCATTTCGATTGACTAAATGTGAACTGGTTAATTTGGCATCTAAAATGTTGTATGATCAAAATATAATCTACAATGTCAAATGAATAACAATACTATGATATGGCAAGTGCTCCTAATTAATACTGAACAAATAGGCTGATCGATATAAAACCCTCCGTTGTTTATACTACTTTATCACACGGCCCGAGTGTGTGCTTATGCCATAGTTTCCATAATGTGGTATAACTTTAAACGAGACACATTTTAAGGCACCTTTTCTAAAATATATTATGAAAAATGTGACAAATAGAAACCGATATGACTCTCGGCAAGCCAGCCTCAGCAATATGTTTGTCAACTCATTTAATAAATTAAATAATAAATCGGCACTCCTGTACAATCCTCTATTCATATCGCCACATTCCTTCTACATTATAGACAATTGAATTGAATTGGGGTTTTAAGGCGCACCAACACAAATATATCAAGTAAACTTATGCAATAATGTCCGTGTGTCAACTACTTTTGCTGTATTGTTTTACAACATACGTGTAATGTGAATTAAAAGTGTTGTCTTTCACTTCAAGTCCTTTTGAAATACAATTACAAATGTCATGGATTTTGCAATAGTCAATTTTCTGAATTAATTCACAAATCAGGCTATATTCTAATTGTTAAACTATACAAACTTAACTAAAAATATACACTATACATATATGTACATGGCAGCTGCATGAGAAGATAATAAATAAATAGTAAGAATTCATGTCTCAGAGCCTGCCACTATGCAAGGACGTAACATTACATAATCCCAGAAGGAACTTTTACATATCAGTCTTTCTGGCACCTTTTGATGGAAAAGTCCGAATAAAACAGGGCTTACTTAGTCAAACAAAAAGGTAGTGAAAAGCCCAAAAAACTGAAAGAAATAGTGGATAGGATGCGATAATAGGGATGTACAGAATTAATAAGAACAATGTACAATAAATGAAAAATATATACCAAGGAGAGTTCAGAACAAGAAGATATACGATCTGACATCAGTATCACCTGCAACAGCCCTATTATTTATTTGATGGCAGAAAGAGTTAACTAATAAATTATCTAAAAAATGTCTCCATGTGACATGAATGCTCCGCTTAAGGGTTATCGGAGGCTTCAAAAAAATGAGCTGTATGGCTTTTAGAATATTTGAGTAATGGACTTGTGGACTTTATCAAAACTTTGAATCATTGAATGCAATACCTGTATATTTGGAACGATCATACAGACAGAAGTCCACTATCATTGGAAGGCTATGAACTTGATTTTTCCTGCTGAAAAATGGGGATAGCAGGACATTTAATGCAAAACGTAGATAGGCTGCAAACACTGGCAAAAAAGTAGAAATGTCAGAAAGACTGCGTATTGAGCAACAAAAAGAGTAAAGCAGATCTATCATCTAGAAAATATCTTGTTTAGCAGCAAAAAATGTTGAAAACTAAAACAAAGAACAAACCCTACTGCATCTGAACCGACTGCTCAGTGGAACACGTCTGTCCTTAATTTACTTCAAGGGAGTACATCAGGCATTGTGTGGGGGTCTAGTGGTCTTAAAACTGACCAATGTTCTAAAGGGCAAACACATAAGGAACGTCTCTTAATATTACTCTTCATTACAAGGAAATTCACAGTAAGGCCAAATAAAATTAAGTGTGTGGTTCCGGTTTCCCGACCGACCCTGTTTTAAGATACAACACTAAACATTTTATGCAAAAAAAAAAGAAGAGGAAAATAATTAATTCAAATTAAGTTATGTTAAATTCTATCTGTTCTGTACGCTCCCTAGTTTCAAATACAAAATATTAAAATAATACATAGTAATTTATAACCGATTCAAAGGAGAGTATCTGTTCAGTACCTGATATCAACAAAGGTAGTTTAGTACATGTTAAGAGTCTTGAGAGAAAAAAACATTGCAAATATAAAACATTTTTTTTTTCCTACCTACGACCCTATTTTTTTTTAGCATGTATTACGAACCACACATATAATTTTATTTGGCCTAATTAAGCTATCCTAGGTTATGCACTATTGTTTGGGGCGCTTGTTTCAGCCAAAGGTTTTTGACAATATTCATCTACTACCTAAGTAAGTTGTATATCAGTGAAACAGATATTTTAGTGGTAAATAAAAACACCTTATCAAAATTGGTTGAGAAATAAAAATGTCATGTGCTGAAGTTCCATTTGATGGGGGCATCTTCAATGCAAAATTCTGCTGCATGAAAAATTTGATTTTTTTTTTTTTAGAAAATTGGTTTTAAATTGTTGGAATTGTAAATAAAGACAACCTGAAAGAAGGCTAACTGAAGTTATTCGAAATTTCTTAATTTTCTGCTGTCCCACCAACAAGGAATTTACATGGGAAAAGCCTCATCAAAAATCATTTGGGCTGTAAAATATTTATTTCTCAACCGATTTTCAAAACTAAGGTATTTTTATTTACCACTAAATGCCACTTCTAATGATATATAGTTGATGTATGTATTTTTTAAATCGCTCAAGCTACTGCAGAAAAACCTTTGGCTGAAACAAGCGCCCCAAACAACAAGGTAAATTAAAGCATTTTACTTCCAATTTTATACCTGAACACCACTCTGCAAACTCCATAGTTTGGTAAATATGATTTTTATCATGAATTGAAACTTTTTTTAAATTTTTAGATTCTTCTGGAGAAAGCCTGATGTACCCTTGTTTTGATTTTCACACTGGCCATATCAACAATTAGTTTTCATATGGACAGATAGTTAAGTTTGCATATGGACAGTTAAGTTTTCATATGGACAGTTAGTAAAGTTTTCATACGGACAGTTATGTTTTCATATGGACAGTTAGTCAAGTTTTCACATGGATAGTTTAATAGTTAAGTTTTCTTATGGACAGTTAGTTAAGTTTTCATACGGACAGTTAAGTTTTCATATAGACAGTTAAGTTTTCATATGGACAGTTAGTCAAGTTTTCATATGGATAGTTTAATAGTTAAGTTTTCATATGGACAGTTAGTTAATTTTTCATATGGACAGTTAAGTTTTCATATGGACAGTTTAATAGTTAAGTTTTCATATGGACAGTTGTGTGGACAGGCTATAAACTTTACGATGTAAAGCATTGAACAGTAATACATGACAAGCTAGCATCTAGTATCCTCAAATTTTTTGAAGACAATGAAAAAGTGATCCCTGTGTCGGATGTGTGCTTGACATCCAACTAAAAGTCTTATCAAAAACTGTACAAAAGGTATAACTATATGCAAATCTATACAAAAAAAGAGCAAAAATATACAAATACAGACATTCAGGGATTGTAAACTGAGATCTTTTCCTATCACAGACTTACTTTTAGTTACAGGTTAATGTTTTATATTTACAATATGTACAACTTAAACAACACATAAACCCTGCTACATAGACAACAATCTAGCTGTACTGCTTGTCAAGGTAGAACTGCTGCAGTATTCAGTAACATAACGAGAAATAAAGAGAAATAATAAATTATCCATGAAAAGATGATTAATTTAGACTACCTTTTTGATGTCCGAGTAGACAATTACCTTTAACCCTTTGCTCGCTATGTATATATAACTGTCCTTTCTTTAAATTTAGATCATTCCATTTATGTTACAAAGGGGTGTTATGGTTAAATGACTGATGAGCAGCCAGACAATGAGTTACTCGCAGACTGATCTGGGTTTACACTGGCTGCAAAGGCTGTTGTAATTGCCCTTAGCAGGCTAAGAGTTAATACTGTATAAATTTAATTTACATCGCTCACTGGCTTTTTACTTCAGTTTGTGCAACAGTTCAACTTTGTTATGCAACAGCTATAAATCAACAGACATATGTGCAGAAATAAACTAAACATGACTGGATAAGTTCATTTCTATGTAAGCTGCTGTACTTGTTGTTTGTGGGTGCACAGATTATCTGAGCAGACAACTGTCAAAACAGTTGTATTCTTGTCATTAACATTATTAAAGGGAATGTAGCGACACAGCCAAACAATCATTATTTTTGAGAGTTCTGAAAAACTTAGAAAAGGGTGAGAGGATTATCAAAATCGGATGACAAACAAAGAAGATCCGATTATTTGAAGGTTCTGTTGAAACGGATATGGAAGATGCCATTTATGACATCATAGTTCTAAATGGTCATATATGGAATATTTATCTATTTATAAGAAAAAACATGACAACAGCTGTATGAAAAATATGTACGCTTAATGACCAGTAAAGGATTTTGCATTCATCTGCAGAGAATTTCTTTGCTTTAAATGCTATTTATCAATATTCCATATATGGTAATTTGCCACTATGACATCATAGTTCTCAAAATGGCAGCTCTAATATCCGCTTTAGAACAAACTTAACTGGTCATATCTTTTTTGTTTATCATCCGATTTTGACGCTTCATTCACCGTTTCTCATTTTTTTCAGAACTCTCAATAACAGCTTGTTTGACTGTGTCGATACATTCGCTTTAAATACAATTTTAAATTATGTATGTCAGGCTTATTTTCACATTAACAAATGAAAGTCGATTTTTAGTCCGACCTATAATAACTGGCAATTCTTGAGTTAAACTAAATATGTGAGTCACTAGCATCTTAATCCACAAGAAACATCCTAAACAGGATTCAATATCAAACTACCAAGTAAGGGCTATTTCGTTAAAACATACCCGGGACCCCAGGAAGGCAATTTAATAAACCTCTATGGGTGAATCTTATTTTCTGAAATTTGGTTCTTTAAACTCAATTTTTCATCTATGGGCTAGTGTTCAATTACTTCAGTGCCTTCTTGGGGTCTCGTGTATATTTTAATGTTTGGGGCGCTTGTTTCACCCAGTTTTTTTTTTTACTTTTCAGACAAAATTTATAAGTGAAGTGACATTTTTAGTGGTAAATAAAAATAACCTTACTTTCCAAAATCGGTTGAGAAATATTCCATATGCAAAAAAAGCTGTTTTTGATGGGGCATTTTCAATGCAAAATTCTGCTGCATGAAAAAATTGATTTTTTTTGAGTTTTTACCCAGAAATGGTTTTAAATTGTTGGATATTATTAAGACACCCTGAAAGTTTCATAGCAAAATATGAAGGCTAACTGAAGTTATTTGAAATTTCTTAATTTTCTGCTGTCCCACCAACAAGGAATTTACATGGGAAAAGCCCTATCAAAAATCATTTGCCCTCTAAAATATTTATTTCTCAACCGATTTCCAAAACTAAGGTAATTTTATTTACCACTTAAAACACCAGTTCTAATAATATATAATTGATGTAGGTATTATTTGAATTGCTCAAGCTACTGCAGAAAAACCTTTGGCTGAAACAAGCGCCCTGAACAATAATAGAATTCTAAGGAGGTTTGGATTGGTTAATATGCTGGTGGGTCCCTGTGCATATATCTCACGATGTGTAATACAAATGTAATAATAACTAATCATTTACCCTGTTTACCAAGTCCAACACTCCGGTATAATATCAATAATCTATTTACAATTCAGGAGAAACATGTACCAACATTAGAATTATTTTCAATCGAGCGTATGAGAAATAATCTACTTTGACATGTTCTTAATAACATAGAAGATTTTAAACGAAGTTATATTTAATATTGATTATAAGAAACAAGTTTGGTAAATTGATTAAACAGATACATTATTCAACTTCAGGGTTTGATTATTAAAACTTCCTGTTTTATATCAAATAGTTGTAAGTTTGTTCTCGAATAAGAGGATGCGAGTGAAAAAAAGCATACACACCATCGAGAACAAAACACGCCTACCATTGACTGAATGATTTCCTCATAAACAAACACAGCAGTTATATAATCTATGTTTGTGCATGATTTTAATCAAACTTTCGTGCATTGTTCAACATTCTCGAGAAATGATGTCAACACTTATCGACGTCACGACTAAATGTCACAGCCAATTTCTTTCAATGTTACTTAAAATATCTTTAAGAGCTAGTTAACAATATTTTTGTGATTATGAATTTTCTTTGTACAATAAATCCTTATCGTTCACCATTAGAATTGTAATAAAAAGAGCTTCTAGCAAACTTCGAATCTTTTACAAACAAGTTCTAATAGAAAAAATATTTAATACAAACAAGGTTTGAGAACTTCTTAGTATAAATCTCTTAAAAGCACCCTGTATATACATGTAATACTGTACTACTGCAAATATGAAATGGCTTAATGCTCCTGTATTACACTAGTGTAATATAAATACAAAATAGCTTTCTTATATGACTAATAAATAGGTAAAAGACTGTAATACGACTATGAAGAATGAAATATTTTTTACAACTTTTTCACAGCTTAGGTCATATCAGGTTGGAATGGGAAATGGTGATGAATTGAATTGGCTTTTAAGGTGCACCAACACATGAAAGGTTATATGGCGCCTAACAGGAATGAACGTGCCAGGCTCATCCTCCGTGTACATCGAGATAAAATATGGAGAATGGGCCTAGAACCTTCTCACCTGCAAAACTGCAGAGTTGCTGCAAATTCTATTGAAGACACTCCATTTACGCTGGAGCCACGTTATAGTTTTTCTGCCACTGCCCTAGTGATATGAGCGAGATGGCACCTGAAACAATGCAGGGGTCATGATGAAGACCTTTAATGAGCATGAACAAAAAAATAATTATAAAATGAACATGAATTTTGATGGGGGGAGGGGTTCTATCCCTCTGCCTCTGTAAAATTGCAACAATTCTCCCTCATCCCACAAATCACAAATACAATCAACTGGGAGTAGTTCTTTAAGTCTCAATCAGGGCTTTCCTTTTATTGTTGAGTTGCAGGGAAACCTTTAAATTGAATTGGATCTTGTGGTGAACCAACACACGAATGGTTATATGGCACCTAACAGGGATGAACGTGCCAAGCTCAGCCTCCATTTACATCAAGATAAAATATGGAGATGCAGAACTGCAAATTCTATAGTAGACACTCCATTTACGATGGAGCCACGTTTCCACATGGGGTGTCATGATAAAGACCTTGAATGAGCATGACAAGAAATGACAAAAAGAATATGAATGGCAGGGTACTACCCATGTGATAGTCTGTTTGTGAGATTGCAGTGGATTTTACCCTGGCAACCACACAGGGAGGAAACCTTTAAAAGTAGGTGGGCTATCCACCCCCACACACGGGAAGGATACCTTTAAAAGTAGGTTGGTTATCCCCCACAAGACCCCCTTGTATAGACTGCTATAAGTAGCAGATAGGCTAACCTATTAAGGAAAGCCAAGTTCATTGTTGAACAACTTTATATAAAGAATGAATGTATTAAAGCCGTTTGCACATTAATGACGTTAATATATGGTTATTGCAACAAACTAATACAATACTGAAGTGGTATGGCACGCTGTATGGCAGTTTGGTAACCTGTTATATATATATAACTATAACCAGACCAAGGTGAAGTAGTTTCAATAAATGTGACCTTTAATGCATATGAAAGGTTAATGTACCCTTAAACACAAAACACTTTATGGCATTTTATAAATAAATTAGTACCTGATTAGGTGATAGCCGATTTATACCCGATGTAGCCTTGACAGTTTAGTATACAACTGTAAAGTTTAACTACAATACCCTAATATAAGCAAGTTAAATATTTGTTATTTATTTTGGGTATACATGTAAATCAAATTGTTATTATTAGACCTATGATGTTAGAAGAGTATATATATGTGCTTTGGGATTTGAAAATGTGATTTGAAATTGTAACAGATGGTAAAAGTTAGCGAGCCACTGTTTTACATACAACATAATGCTTATCAGTGATACTGTCTAGCAAATTACATGGCCTGGAAAAAAAAGATGTTTTATTTAGCAAAAAAATTGCTTTGAGAAAATAAATTACGTAATGATTTCATAGTAATGGTCAGTAGTTTTCCAATTTGGCGAGTTGAAATTATATGCACTGGCCAAGTTTTGCAACAATCTCGTTCCTCATTTGACTCTGTCAACGTTAAAGGAAGTAGGGCGAACGGTTAAGTCACGTGATTATTCAAAAAAGTTATGACGATGTTTATAATAAATCCTTTTGCGTGATCACAGACCTATATTAAATAATTTCGATTTTTATTTCTATGAGTTATTTTTTTTAGTAATTTTCTGCTATCGGGCTTCGGTTTGAAATGTTTACATATGCGTTTCAATTGAGGAGACCTAAGTACGTAATTTTTTTGAAGTAAAATAGTCCCGATTAAAACCAAATTGTTTTCATGCATTAGTTCAAATCTTGCAACATCTAATTTTTGCAGATATTCTGAAAATTATATTTACACAAGAAATAAATAAGTTTCAGGCGAACATATACCAATTTAACAGGTTTTACCAAAATCTTGTAATTTAGTAGTTAGCAGAGATATATGTGAGTGCAAGGAACGATAACTCTGCGTGGAGATTGGTTTTGCAAGTGCATACAGAAGTTAATTTCTACCCTGCATAAGTAATTTATAGATCAAATTGCTGTATGACAGGAGTGACCAGATCCCTACAGTAGATCTTAACATGTCCATTCATATAATATTCATATAACGAATCTTATATATATATTGGGTACAAATAAGGAATAGAAAATCTTCATTCGATCTGAAATGAGGGGTTGCCATCATAACAAGCTGTTAGAGAACAGAGAATTTACTTCGAGGCAAAGTTTATTGCAAAACTAGGTTAAAAAAGGGGCCTACTTCTGCTTAATTGTATAACAGAATTATGGCCAATGTCACTTCGAGTTCCTATCATGACATTGAATACACATGTGAAGTTTTACTGAATTCCTTTAAATGGAGATAATTGAATTGAATTAAACTGAATTGAGGTTTTAAGGCGCACCAACACATGAAAGGTTATATGGCGCTTAACAGGAAAGAACGTGCCAGGCTCATCCTCCATAACAGCTTATCGTTAAATGTAAAGCAAAGCCAACAGAGATGCAGTTTTTGGGGGTGGGGTATTGGCTTTACTGAGAAATATTGTGAAAATTATGACAGACTATTCTGATAATGTAAAATAAACATGGATTCCCCTCGATTTAAAGCACAAAACATACAGGAATGAAAATGTAACGAAAAAAAAAAAATAATGTACAATTATACACAGTACCCGTTACATCAAGGGTGTTACATTTCAGAAATAATATTAATGAAAACATTATAAAACTCAACAACATATCGTATCTTTATAAATCAAGAGACGAGTTTATACACAATCCAGTCATGTGCAATTGGTGAAAATTTAGAATTTATGCACATTGAATTTAATGCAAATGTCAACTTTAACATTCAACATTTTTGGCATGATTTTGAGACTTGATTTAAATAAAACAATGTTGATAATAGTATTAAATATTAATGTCAAACTTTCAAAATAAGCACATGTTAAAATGGTTGCTTTAAAAGGCATGTTTCATGTATTACTTTATACCTTTAACAAGCGTTATCAATGCTATAATAATGTGCATACGTGTATATTTGGTATGAGAAGAGGTAAATTATACAGGTAATTTGGCACACCACTGTAAAACATGTATTTGTGATGGGAATATTGCAATCTGTCGTGTATGAGGCTATGAGGTTTTCATTGAGATATGATCTGTGATTTTTGAATAAAGAATTCAAAAGTCTGGACAAATTCTTTGGTATGTGACGAGATGCTCCGATTTTATGTTTGGCACAGCTAAGGCGCAGAGTTTCACAATACACACGTGACTACGTTATTCTTCATAAAGCAATAACTATACGTTATTTACCGTAAACCCTGCTGATTTCTACAATAAATCCTGCTGGTTTCTATAATAAATCCTCTGATGGTTTCTGTAGCAAATCCTGCTGATTTCTATAATAAATCCTGCTGGTTTCTACAGCAAATCCTTCTGATCCTTCTGGTTTCTACAGCAAATCCTGCTGGTTTCTACAGCAAATCTTGTCTGATTTTACAATATGAACCAGTTTAAATAGGACTATGCACAAAATGAGATTGTCTCCCCTGATCACTGTGTTGTACAGTTGAGATTATCTCCGCTGATTCATACAGTTGAGATTATATCCGACGATCAGACAAGAGATTATCTCCCATGATCACTGTGTTGCACAGTTGAGATTGTCTCCCATTTCCTCTGCATATTTATTACAAATTGTCTTTCGGATCGTCTCCACCTCGGCACGAAGGCCCTTCAGTTTGGAGAACCAGTGTTTCAGTGTCTGCTCTTCTCTCTTAGCACCACCAACAGCACCCTCATCATCATCATCATCGAGGCATGAACCTAAAGGAAGAAATAATATCTCCATACAATACAACCATCAGCACCCACAGCACCCTCCTCATCATCGAGGGATGAACCTAAAGGAAGAAATAATATCTCCATACAATACAACCATCAGCACCCACAGCACCCTCATCATCATCATCATAGAGGGATGAACCTAAAGGAAGAAATAATATCTCCATACAATACAACCATCAGCACCCACAGGACCCTCATCATCATCATCATCGAGGGATGAATCTAAAGGAAGAAATACCGTATTTGTTGGCGTATAGCGCGCATGCGTATATAACGCGCACCCCGACTTTGGGCCTGAAATCCTTAGAAAAAAACTTTTTGTTATGTATTGTAGCGTAAACCGCGCATAATAACATGTATTTTCAATTTCAGGACAGCAGAGCGCCATGTTGAATCACTGACCAAAGAGGAAATGTAAAACGAATTTTGATTGGCTAAAACAAGCTGCATGTTAGACTGTGTTTTTTTACTCAAGTGTAAATAAACTTGTACTGTTGAGTGTACTTTTGTTGTTTACTCAAGTTTAAATAAAATAAAAATCCCCACGCCCGTGTTCAACTTTTATTACGATCATATTAAATTTATTAATCTGGTGTTGTTTCCAGGTTATTAACTCTTGCTTGTCAATTTGAAGGTGTTGACAATTTGAAGGTGTTGACAGTTTGAGAGGTTTCTCGAAATGAGATGCATTGTCTTGTGGCATCACCTATTAAACGTATTTTCCTAACACATCGTGTCAGCACCTACTCAAACTTCTGAAGTAATCAAGGACAATTAAGGAATTGACATTTTTCTGCGTACATGTATTGTTACATGTTTGTTTAATAATCGCCATAGTCATCGTTGTTTGCGGTCAGATTAGCAAAAAGCAAACACTTCACACATTTTCCCAGTCAATTAAACCCTTTATGAATAATCAAGATTCTACGTTGTCAAAATTCAGAATCGACTTTAACAGATAAATATGTGCGGTAAATCAGTACCCGGTAGTCGTCGTTAGGAAGAAAACATAATATTCTATTATATTCTATTCATGTTAAACCCGTCTACATAAAACGGAAACCACAGCCTCGTTATCATTTCACTTTGCCGATTGATGTAAACAATGATATTTTTCAACTTTTCAATGGTATTTTCTCAACAATAATCAACATAAAACATGGTAAAGTTTGATTTTATTATTTTTATTGATAATAAGCATATAGCATACAACGCATCTTATTGAAACAATAGAAACAAGCCAACTTTTGTTCGATTCAATCTCTCTAGTAAACGGCCGCTCTTGCGACTTTTTGAAACCCACAAAACTTCTCGTCTTGGCTGAAAAAAAAAGAAGAGTAAAACATTACTTGTTGCTTAAATCGCGCAACCCAACTTCAGCAGCAGAATCTGGGGTAAAAAAGTGCGCGCTATAGGCCGAGGAATACGGTAATATCTCCATACAATACAACAATCACCACCCACAGGACCCTCATCATCATCATCATCGAGGGATGAATCTAAAGGAAGAAATAATATCTCCATACAATACAACCATCAGCACCCACAGGACCCTCATCATCATCATCATCGAGGGATGAATCTAAAGGAAGAAATAATATCTCCATACAATACAACCATCAGCACCCACAGGACCCTCATCATCATCATCATCGAGGGATGAATCTAAAGGAAGAAATAATATCTCCATACAATACAACCATCACCACCCACAGGACCCTCATCATCATCATCATCGAGGGATGAACCTAAAGGAAGAAATAATATCTCCATACAATACAACCATCACCACCCACAGCACCCTCCTCATCATCGAGGGATGAATCTAAAGGAAGAAATAATATCTCCATACAATACAACCATCAGCACCCACAGGACCCTCATCATCATCATCATCGAGGGATGAATCTAAAGGAAGAAATAATATCTCCATACAATACAACCATCAGCACCCACAGGACCCTCATCATCATCATCATCGAGGGATGAATCTAAAGGAAGAAATAATATCTCCATACAATACAACCATCACCACCCACAGGACCCTCATCATCATCATCATCGAGGGATGAACCTAAAGGAAGAAATAATATCTCTAAACACTGCAACCATCAGCACCCACAGCACCCTCATCATAATCATCGAGGGATGAACCTAAAGGAAGAAATAATATCTCTAAACACTACAACCATCACCACCCACAGCACCCTCATCATCATCATTGAGGGATGAACCTAAAAGAAGAAATAATATCTCCATACAATACAACAATCACCACCCACAGCACCCTCATCATCATCATCATCGAGGGATGAACCTAAAAGAAGAAATAATATCTCCATACAATACAACAATCACCACCCACGGGACACTCATCATCATCATCATCGAGGGATGAACCTAAAAGAAGAAATAATATCTCCATACAATACAACAATCACCACCCACAGGACCCTCAGCTTACAAATTGTTAACCAAATTTTCTAATGTTATAGTTATAGAACCTGTCTCTATGATGTTGTGTAATGATGCCTAATACATGTGTAAATTCCAGTGCATTATATGAGGTAGTTTCCCAGATACATACAAGCTTACGTACAAAACACTTTAACCAGGGGATGCAGGCACAGAAGACGATCAAGTGATTGCAATGGCTCTTTTCCTTTTCTTCAAAAGACTCGAGCTTAAAATGGCACACCATGTTGGGTCCATAAAAGGAAAAGAAAATCACGCGTAAAGAAGGCAAGATGTTTAATAGAATAAGTCAGTAAAGAGAATAAGGGATACACATACACTCAAGACAGTTGATCAGTGAGTCAAGTTCTCCACTAGTGGGCTCAACAAAAATGTAATACCCAATAAACAACTCCTGATTTTAAGAGTGTATCAAAGTAACAGCCATGATTAATGACTAATAAGGAACATATAAATCAATGAAATCGAAAAAATACCAGATTTCCTGCCAAGACTCCAATGCCTAGCAACAGTGATATATTTGGATTCTTGCCCTTTGCTCATATATCTAACCACAAATACTGACCTGCCTTAATGTGATAGTGATTCATAAATCTACAGCCTACCTCTCATGCCTAGCAGCAGTGATATATTTGGATCCTTGCCCTCGGCCCTCTGTACGCAGATCTGCACCAGGGACTGCAAATCTGCGAAACATAGACTCATCTCCTTGACGAACCTGCGCTGTAATTGCTGGTTCTCGTCCTCCGATGTCTGCTCATACTGCCTCAACTGTTCCTGCAGTATCAGACTCTGGTCCATCAGGTCCTGATTTTTACCCGCAAACTGGAATGTATTTGGATCATATGTCAAACACAAAGGCTGCAAATAATAAATGCCCAAATTGATAGGACATTCAATTTTTCTTGAAGTGTGTTTCTATTTTTTTAGCAAGCACTGATGTTATGTTTGTGAACAGTTATTACATAAACATATAGGGTGGCAAAACCACATGACTCTTTGATCATCTTTTCATGGCGAAAAATGAAAACAAAGCGCTCGATTAAGGTTTTTCTTCATAACTGTCCTTATATTTAATAAAATATGTTTATATCAAAGCTTTTTCGCTGCATGCAAACACATATAAAAGAACATTTCAAACTATTTAATAAATAACATAACAATTTGTAAAATACTTCTACATACATCTTTGAGAGATTTCTTGAGTTTGGCGACCTGCTCTTCCTTGAGTCTGGCCTCCTCCCTGAGCGCTACGATGGCCTCTTCCTCCTGGGTGAGCCTCTCCTGGACAGCTCGTAGCTCCGTCTGATGTTTCACCTCGGACTGTCGCATACGTCGGTGGCTCATCTCTAACAACTAATGATGATAGAGAAACAAGATAGAGCATGCACACCATATACCTTGTTTAAACGCCCTAGGCAGCAGCTTATTTTACAATTTATATGAGGACATTTTAACAATAAAACCCTACTTGTAATAAGGCATATACAAAGCGTAAAAATGCTAGTAAGCACGCTACGACATATTACACCTATAAAATGCTTAATTTGATGCGAGACTAGTAATAGTAACTCCTAATACAACACTGGTGACGAGTTTTTTCTTTAGAAAATAGTGATGGTGGAGAGTTTAAACGGCAGGTATATGGTATATACACTTATCACATAACTTACGGTGTGGGAGTGGAATAACACCATTCTATATTTTCGATATACAACTAGTTGTATATTCTAGCACGTGCTGTCAAAAAATTTGATAATGACTATATGATCCAATTCCCACAGTTTATTATGACTATGTCGATTTGCGTGTTAAAGCGAAAGGCAAAATGCAATAAAAGTCGATATGTGAGTTATGTGATAAATAAAATCTAACATACGTTCCCTTCATTATTGAATTTATTAAACTCGTTAGCAAAAATGATATAATGCTCGGCAAGTACCTCGCATTATATTTTGCCAACTCGTTTAATAAATTCAATAATGAATGAGTACTCATGTAAGATCCCGTATTTATCGGACTGAGTAGAAGAAGAAGATATAACAGGTCTGTAGTAACTTAACCATTCTGGGGACAACTGATACCTAAACAGTATCTACTAATATTTTGATGAGATTAAATTCCACAAGTAAACCTATAACAATAACATTTCTTTAGTTGTCATAAGCTGAAATTAACTTTATGGTATATGACAATATCAGCATGTGATATGCATCAGTCATTGATCACACTAAGAGTTAAAAACTTTTGAAAACTTTTCCTCGCGGAATCGGTATGCACATCTTGACATCATAGGTAAGCATCCTGCATAGTTTCAAAACAATTGGTTGAAAACTGTGGGAGGAGATAGACACACTGGGAGGAGATAGACACACAATTTTATGGTAAAATTTGATGAAAAACGTCCGAAACTCCAGTAATTCAAGGTTGATTTTCATGCCCTACCGATATGCACATCTTGACATCACAGGTAAGCATCCTGTAAAGTTTCAAAACAATCGGTTGAAACTGTGGGAGGAGATAGACACACAAAACGATTTTTAACATAAAATCCGACGAAAAGCGGCCAAAACTCCATTTCCATGCCCTATTGATATGCACATCTTGACATCATAGGTAAGCATCCTGTAAAGTTTCAAAACAATCGGTTGAAAACTGTGGGAGGAGATAGACACACAAAACTATTTAAAGGTAAAATTTGACGAAAAACGGCCGAAATTCCAGTAATACAAGGTTGATTTTCATGCCCTATCGATATGCAAATCCTGACATCATAGGTAAGCATCCTGTAAAAGTTTCAAAACAATCGGTTGAAAACTGTGGGAGGAGGTAGACACACAAAACTATTTTAAGGTAAATTTTGACGAAAAAATGGCCAGAACTCCAGTAATAGAAGGTCAATTTTCATGCCCTATCGATATGCACATCTAAGCAACCTTTAAAGTTTCAAAACAATGACGAACAAAAGCCCGAAACTCCAGTAATACAATGTCGATTTTCACGCCCAACCGATATGCACATCATGACATTTTAGGCAAGCATCCTGTAAAGTTTAGCTAACGCTATATGCCCCCTCACCATTCAGTGGTGGGGCATAAAAAGAGTGTTATCAAATGATCAATTATTTAATTTTGGATTTTAAACTTGAAATTTGATTAGACATCAAACAATCAAAACAACTATCCTTTATATGTATATATATCAATTGTTAATACCACTATTTTCAACTACAGATTTTTTAAATATATTTTATCAAAACAAGCGCATATGTAAGATATATCAACATTAGGAATTGTAACAGCATGGACTGTAACAAGCATGGATATGTTTGTGTGAAAATCTCAAAACATTCTTGTGTGAAAATACTTTTGTGTGAAAATCGAAGAATATTCAATCTCTGAAGTGCACATGTAGCTATGTCATTGAAAATACTGATGTAAGTAAACTTTACCCATGACTTTGATATATATATCATAGTAAAACTAGTATGTGATCATCGCATAATTATTTCATATAATCAGCTGATGTAGTAATTAGTAAAAGTGCACCAACCTTAAAAACGCGTTGGTTGGCCGTGCTCCGACCTACTCACTCACTAAAAGGCAGCTACCAAGCTCTTTTATTTTTCACATTTAGGGACTTTTTCTGTTGTTTTATTAATTTTTTTAGGAGCGTACCAATATCATGTATATAGTTTGTTAATTTTATTTATTTTTTATTACATTATTATAAATCAATCTAAACTGAAAACATATTTATGAGACACATTAAACAGATTGTGCCATGTATAATCGAGATGCTATGTTTTGTAAAACGCTTTCACCCCTGACAGAGGACTCGTTAAAAAAAGAAATTAAAAAAAAGTCCCACCTACCTAGTGTTACCCGCTTAAAACCTTTTGAGTCAGAGCACAGCAAACCAACAGCTTTTTAAGGCTGGCCTTACAGTGATTAGCAATAATATTTACAGGGTGTGTCTAAGACATGGTTATATAAGTCACTGGTGCAGTATGAAACACTTCAACATGTGAGTTTAATTTAAGAACACATGATACGCCTGCTTATTATGATAATTATTCTCGCATATTGGACACATATATATATTGATATGATATTCTAACTTACTTTTTCCTACTTGAAAGAGAGCAAATAATGTGAACAGGAAAGTTAGAAACAAGACACTGTAAATTGTTATAAATATGGTTTCATCTGACTATCAAGAGAATAAAGCATCATTTTTCTAATTAAATACTGTCTCATTGGAGCTTTTGATTATTATTTTAAGCTCCTTTGACTATTTGGTAATAATTTTCCCAAGGACAGAGCTGAGACAGTATTTCAGATATGAAATGCCATGATGAAGGGAAATATTACCAACAGAAGATTCAATTAATTAAACAAATAACTGTACTTTTTTAAATATTAAAATGAAAGAAAAATAGTTGCAGATGTGATTCATATCAGCGAATTTACAAATTTCACCCATATCTTATAACAGATACTAAAACATATCAGCTCATTTTCGATAAAAGTTTAATAGCACTGATTATGATATATATTTAGTTACGTTCTTTCTTTTTCTTATTAACATTTTAAACAAGATTTTTTTCTTTAGCAATCATCATTATAGAAACAAATCTTGGACCAAAAATTTAATACCATTAGGGTTGTTGTGGAAAACAAATATCATGAAACACTAGACATTTTAATCCCTTTTCAAAGGTTCCAACAAACACATAATAATAAACCCCTACAGCAACTGGGACCTACCTTTTTGGCCTTCTCAAGGTCCATGGTAACCCTCTCCTTGATCTCCCGTGTTTCGGCCAGCTCCTCCTGGGCCAGACTAAGTGCCTTTCCCTGTCCCTCGGACTTGATATGCTTCATCTCTGCCATCAACTCCCGCATCTTCCCGGCCAACTGATTCTGCTTACCTGTAAATAGGATCAAACAATAAATTCTTAACCTTGGGATGTTGGCCTAAAATGACCAAGTCATACTATTTTATCAAGTCACCGGCCTTAACATTTCATCAAGTCACTGCGTTTACTATTTCATCAAGTCACTGAGTTCACTGTTTTATCAAGTCACTGAGTTCACTGTTTATCAATTAACTGCATTTACTGTTTCATCAAGTCACTGAGTTTATGGTTTCATCAAGTCACTGAGTTCACTATTTTATCAAGACACTGTTTTTACTGTTTCATCAAGTCACTGAGTTTACTGTTTCATCAAGTCACTGAGTTTACTATTTGATCAGGCCACTGAGTTTACTATATCATCAAGTCACTGAGTTTACTTTTCATCAAGTCACTGAGTTTATTGTTTCATCAAGTCAATGAGTTAGCCATTTCATCAGTTCACTGCGTTTACAGTTTCAACAAGTCATTTAGCTTACGGTTTCATCAAGTCACTGAGTTTACTATTTCACCAAGTCACTGAGTTTACTGCTTCATCAGGTCACTGAGTTTACTGTTTCATCAAGACACTGAGATTACTGTTACATTAATTCACTGAGTTTACTATTTCATCAAGGCACTGAGTTTATGGTTTCATCAAGTCATTGAGTTTGCTGTTTCATCAGGTCACCGAGTTTATTGTTTGAACAAGTTGAGTTTACAGTTTCATCAAGTCATTGAGTTTACTATTTCATCAAGTCATTGTGTTTACTATTTCATCAAGTCACTGAGTTTACTGTTTCATCAAGTCACTGAGTTTATGGTTTCACTGAGTTTACTGTTTCACCAGGTCAATGATTTTACTGTTTCATCAAGTCTCTGAGTTTAATGTTTCATCAGGCCAGCATGTTTACTATTTCACCAAGTCACTGAGATTACTGTTTCATCAAGTCAATGTGATTACTATTTCACAAAGTCACTGAGTTTGCCATTTCATCAGGTCACTGAGTTTACTGTTTCAATAAGTCACTGCAGGGCTCCGGAAATATGGTTGCCCGACGCCCCGGGCAAGTGGGTTTTGGGTGCGGGCAGGTGACCTTCGTAAATCTGGTTGTCCGCCACTTGCCCGATGGACGTTTCATTATTAGATAAAAATCAAGGGAAAATTTGCCTGGACTGTGAAGTTTGCTGATAATTGCGTAGTAATTAACCACCCGTCGCTTTCGCCGCGAGCAATTACTGATCAGTGTCATAAAACTGACCTGTTAAAGCTGACCCGTGTTGTTCGTTATTGTTAAATCCCTCCCACTTGACAGTTTATCAAAATTTGATTGGCCGAGGAACGCTTGGGGTGCAATCTTCAGTTGAAGACGGGCGGTTTTTAGAATGCGTGCACCGTGTGAAATATACCCCCGTAACGAGCCCCTCTAGGCAGGAAGTAAGTCACGCGCCAGATTAGTGTGAAATACGCATCAGTGTGTAAATCAGTTATTGAGATGGTGTTGTCGCTTTGTATGTCGGTCGGTGTGTCGTAGGTAATATTCTGTTCAGTAATTAAAAATCATGACGCAATTCTTGACCTAGTACTGTATCCATATTATCCAATCAAATAACCGATGTATTTTAATCAGCCAATGAAACAACTCCCGTTCACTACCACGTGGTAAAGTGAAACAATGGCGATTCAATCAAACCAATTTGTAAACAAGTAGGGCAATTAAACGATTGTGGCAATTTGACGGCGTTGTTTGATGGGCAAAGAGACTATCGACGCATGTCGTAATGAATAGGTGTGCATCTGTTTTTATTTCAAAATGCCATGTTTTTTTTTAATGAATCCGAGATCAATGACGGAATGGCGTGTTTTTGTTTTGATCAAATTTGCCGTTGTATCCAAGATGTGCTTCGACCTCGGCTAATTTCGATAATTATTCGAAGAATTGCAATTTGGCATCTCAAAAGATATTAGCAGAAAAACAACTACAGTATCAGTCAGATTTAGGCATAAACCGTGCTAATAATTTCCAACACTTAAGAATTATCTACATGAATTATATAACGAAAGTGAAAGTAGGAAAAAAGTTCTGTTTGACCTAATGCATCATTTTTTTCATTCTTTTTATCTGGTGTAGTCTATAACAAAAGTAAAAGTAGAAGTAGAAAAAAGTTTTGTTCGACCTAATGTATCTTTTTTTTTGTTATCTGCCTGCCCTTTTGTAATTACTGCACTAGGAGCAAGCATCTTGTACATCTTAATTCCATAGGCATTAGAGTCTACCAATTTGGTACCAGGTTCATCAGCGATGTTATATCCTCGGGGTATTCCCACTGACACCCCACTCCCCCTCTCCCACCGGTGGAGTAAAACACTGATATGTGCATAATGGTAACAACCTGTAGCTCTGATCCTTCATAATTTAAGTCATTAATTTTACAATGAAATTATGTAAAAAAATATGACAAAAAAAACAGTGAGAGAAAAGGATTTAACTTAGCGTGCGGTCTCGACGTAGCTTAATTGTGGGGCAAGTGACTTTTGAAATCAGGGCAAGTGACATTTTGGGCAGGGCAAGTGGATTTTGAAAATCTACTTGCCCTGGGCAAGTGGATTTTCAAAATATTTCCAGACCCCTGCACTGAGTTTGCCATTTCATCAAGTCTCTGACTTTACCATTTCATGAAGTCAGAGTTTACTATTTCATCAAGTCACTGAGTTTACTATTTCATCAAGTCACTGTGTTTACTATTTCACCAAGTCACTGAGTTTGCCATTTCATGAAGTCAGAGTTTACCATTTCATGAAGTCAGAGTTTACTTTTTCATCAAGTCACTGAGTTTACTATTTCATGAAGTCACTGAGTTACTATTTCATGAAGTCACTGAGTTTACTATTTCATCAAGTCACTGACTTTACTATTTCATCAAGTCACTGAGTTTATTATTTCATCAAGTCACTGCAATTACTATTTCATCAAGTCACTGCGTTTATTACTTCCGTAGAACTGTATGCATCAGCCAGTTTTATTCGACGAAGAATTGCATTGAATTGTATTGAATGTTGTTTTAATGGGGACGAGGCTAAGAGAAAGTGTCTTGCCCAAAAATACACTGTTGAAACTCAATTTGATGTTGATGATTTTGATTTGTTGTTGAAGACAACTCTAAACCCTGAACTTGAATATTACTTAAACAATAAGTATTTAATAGAACATGTAAAATCAAACAGACTGACTTTGAATTTTACTTAGGAAAACAGTGGGAAATTGACAACTGTTTGGCTATCTTCGACTACCAGGGATCATTGTTGAACGAGATTTCATAAACCTACCCTCTAGTTGCAGTATGGTGGTCTCCCTCTCGGACAGCATCTGTGTCGTGTCCGACAGATGTTCTTCGAGATCTGCGATCTGGTCTTTCTTTACGGTAGTGTCTTCACGCAAAGATGCCAAGTGGGGACAGTTAAGGCACATAAACATTTTGAAAGCGGAGTGTCGAGATGTATTTTACATATTGTTTTTCTGTAACTTACACAGTGAAACGGTTGAATGTAGATGACATTAATATGTGTGATTTGTAGGTACACTGGACTCGTGGTATTTTATTTAATGCTGTTCAATATCAGATTTTTCAGATATCAAGACAGGATTTTTGAATCTTTGAGTAAATTTGTTATTGTTTTTTATCTTTATTTATTTCCATGAAAATAAATGTCAGAGACAGTGGGTCACATTTTTCAAACTACAACTTGCACAGGCAGTTTGATTAAGCCTATCCAGATGTCAAATGGCCAGTTTTTGTACGATTTTTTTTCTGAAAATAGTGATCTCCATAGCCTGGTCATTTTGTGAAAAAAAAGCGCGATAACGGTCTTATTTGTGAAAAAAAAGCAAGCCGTGATAACTGTCTTATTTGTGAAAAAAAAAGGTGATAATGGTCTTATTTGTGAAAAAAAGCGTAATAACGGTCTTATTTGTGAAAAAAAAGCGTGATAACGGTCTTATTTGTGAAAAAAACCATGTGATAACGGTCTTATTTGTGAAAAAAAAACGTGATAACGGTCTTGTGAAAAAAAAGCGTGATAATGGTCTTATTTGTGAAAAAAAGCATGATAACGGTCTTATTTGTGAAAAAAAAGCGTGATAACGGTCTTATTTGTGAAAAAAAACTCGTGATAATGGTCTTATTTGTGAAAAAAAAGTATTGAAAGATTGTTAAAAGCAATATCAAACTCTATTTATCGCAATATAAACGTATGGAGTATAAAGCCGGAACATGCCAGCATCCATCTCCGATTAAAACCATCACCTGTGTTCTGTATCGACAAAAGGATATTTCCTCTGCGTTCTTGTTGAACTCGTCTATAGTGGGTAGATCTGAGAGGTATCTCTCGAGTCCTTCCAGTTTATCCTTTAGACCGTCGTAATTATCGCTGAGCTGCGAATACTTCGTCTTCCACTCTCCTATCTCTTCATCACGCTGGGCAAGCTGGTGAGGTGAACAGAGGTGTATATTCTTATTGAAGTTTGACAATAGTTTATATGTCATCCAGAACATATTATATCTTGTTTGGGCAAGTATCATATTATGAGAGGATTTCATTGTTTACTCTTAATTGTCCTCATTACATAAGTTTTCAGAAATTTTGACTAGAGATTCAGCAATGATAATTATATATCACATTGTCAGTTTAAGCGTATGTTTGGTTAACTGTGATAGGTGACCTAAATATGAAGGGATAAAGATCATAATTCCACTATATCAAAGTACATGTTAGATCAGAATAGACGAAAATATGTGTTGTTATTTACTTCAAGCGTGTTTGGAAGAAATTTATCTCGACATGTTTTCTCCAGGCTCTGAGGTAGTTGGATGCAAGACAAATATGGTGACATACTGTTCATACTGTTGTCGAAGCCAGTGTAAACCAACAGGTTTCTTAGGCCCTTTTTGAAATTGTTGTTTTCCCAGTCTGGTCATGAATTTTTTTCTTTTCATAGTGAAGGACTTCCGGTTCCTTATTAGTTTTTCGGTCTGAATTTATTAGGATGATTTGCCCAATGATTATTTAGCCTACTTTTAAAGGAATAGATGGTGGGTGCCTCAATCACAGTGTCCGAGAGTTTATTCCAAGATTCTACGACTCTGTAAGCAAATGAATTTTTCCTAATATCAATTCTTGCTCTTTTTTTAAATAGTTTCTTGGAATTTCCCCTTGTTCCAAGCTCAGGGGCCTGAGTGAACAGTTTATTTTTGTCAACTATATCGATATTGTTTAAGATTTTATAAACCTGAATCACGTCAGCCCGTTCTCTTCTATACTCAAGGGTTGGTAGCCCTAGCATAGTGAGTCTTGCATGGTACGGCAAGTTACTGAGGTTTTCCACCATCCTAGTCGCTCTTTTTTGGACATTTTCTATAGCAATTATATCCTTTTTTAGGTATGGAAACCAAACCACCGTAGCATATTCAAGGTGTGGTGTAACAAGGGACTTATATAAACACAGAAACATTTCTCTATCCATGTATGTGAAAGTTTTATATATTAGACCGAGGTTTCTATTGGCCTTAGATACTTTACCACTTATATGATAGGAGAACTTTAATTTTGAGTCGAATGTTACTCCCAGGTCTTTTTCATGTATTACCTTGGTAATTTCTTCTATTTTATTCGAATTAGACAAATATGGTGACATCTGAGAACAAAGTCAGATCATGCCACCTGGCAACACAATGTCATACCCAAAAACTCATTCTTCTATTGATACATATTACACAATCTAACATGGTTTATTAAAATACTCAATGCTGATTGGTTATTGAGGAGTTTTTAAAACAAGAGGTCAATGACCTTGAAGCTCTACTGATTGATTTTGATTTCAGGAAGTAGTCGCTACAAACTTGTTTTTTGAAAATTTATTTTTAGCCGTGGCGGCCATCTTGCTAGGATCAATTGGACATCAAGAGCAACATTCCTGTGAAGTTTCATGAAAATCCTTCAAGTAGTTTCAGAGGAGTAGTCGCTACTAGTTTTTACTAGGTAACTCTATGTAAACAAAGATGGCCACTGACAGCCATGTTTAACGTCAAATCAAAACAATTTTTGACAAGGACCAACATCATGTCATGCTGATCATTTTAGAAAAAGTCCCATATCAATATCACTTATAGTTTTCAAGAAGTAGTCGCTACAAACTTGTATTTTGAAAATCTATTTTTAGCCATAGCAGCCATCTTGAATTTCCGGCCGACCTGAAATTTTGCTAGGATAATAAGACATCAAGAGCAACATTCGTGTGAAGTTTCATGAAAATCTGTCAAGTAGTTTCAGAGGAGTAGTCGCTACAAGTTTTTACTATATAACTCTATGTAAACAAAGATGGCCGCTGGCAGCCATGTTTAACGTCAAATCAAAACGATTTTTGACAAGGACCAACATCATGTCATGCTGATAATTTTAGAAAAGTCCCATATCAATATCACTTATAGTTTTCAAGAAGTAGTCGCTACAAACTTGTATTTTGAAAATTTATTTTTAGACATGGCGGCCATCTTGAATTTCCAGCCAACCTGAAATTTTGCTAGGATCAATGAGACATCAAGAGCAACATTCCTGTGAAGTTTCATGAAAATCCTTCAAGTAGTTTCAGAGGAGTAGTCGCTTCAAGTTTTCATTATATAACTCTATGTAAACAAAGATGGCCGCTGGCAGCCATGTTTAACGTCAAATCAAAACAATTTTCGACAAGGACCAACATCATGTCATGCTGATCATTTTAGAAAAAGTCCCAAATCAATATCACTTAGAGTTTTCAAGATGTAGTCGCTACAAACTTGTTTTTTAACAAGAGGTCAATGACCTTGAAGCTCTACTGATTGATTTTGCTTTCAGGAAGTAGTCGCTACAGACTCTTTTTTTGAAAAATTATTTTTAGCCGTGGTGGCCATCTTGAATTTCCGGCCGACCTGAAATTTTTCTAGGATCAATTAGACATCAAGAGCAACATTCCTGTGAAGTTTCATGAAAATCCGTCAAGTAGTTTCAGGGGAATAGTCGCTACAAGTTTTCATTATATAACTCTATGTAAACAAAGTTGGCCGCTGACAGCCATGTTTAACATCGAAATCAAAACGATTTTTGACAAGGACTAACATCATGTCATGCTGATCATTTTAGAAAAAGTCCCATATCAATATCACTTATAGTTTTCAAGAAGTAGTTGCTACAAACTTGTATTTTGAAAATCTATTTTTAGCCATGGCAGCCATCTTGAATTTCCGGCCGAACTGAAATATTGCTAGGATCAATTAGACATCAAGAGCAACATTCCTGTGAAGTTTCATGAAAATCCGTCAAGTAGTTTCAGGGGAATAGTTGCTACAAGTTTTCATTATATAACTCTATGTAAACAAAGTTGGCCGCTGACAGCCATGTTTAACATCGAATCAAAACGATTTTTGACAAGGACTAACATCATGTCATGCTGATCATTTTAGAAAAAGTCCCCTATCAATATCACTTATAGTTTTCAAGAAGTAGTTGCTACAAACTTGTATTTTGAAAATCTATTTTAAGCCATGGCAGCCATCTTGAATTTCCGGCCGAACTGAAATATTGCTAGGATCAATTAGACATCAAGAGCAACATTCCTGTGAAGTTTCATGAAAATCTGTCGAGTAGTTTCAGAGGAGTAGTCGCTACAAGTTTTCATTATATAACTCTATGTAAACAAAGATGGCCGCTGGCAGCCATGTTTAACGTCGAACCAAAACGATTTTCGACAAAGACCAACATCATGTCATGCTGATCATTTTAGAAAAAGTCCCATATCAATATCACTTATAGTTTTCAAGAAGTAGTTGCTACAAACTTGTATTTTGAAAATCTATTTTTAGCCATGGCAGCCATCTTGAATTTCCGGCCGAACTGAAATATTGCTAGGATCAATTAGACATCAAGAGCAACATTCCTGTGAAGTTTCATGAAAATCCGTCAAGTAGTTTCAGGGGAATAGTCGCTACAAGTTTTCATTATATAACTCTATGTAAACAAAGTTGGCCGCTGACAGCCATGTTTAACATCGAATCAAAACGATTTTTGACAAGGACTAACATCATGTCATGCTGATCATTTTAGAAAAAGTCCCCTATCAATATCACTTATAGTTTTCAAGAAGTAGTTGCTACAAACTTGTATTTTGAAAATCTATTTTTAGCCATGGCAGCCATCTTGAATTTCCGGCCGAACTGAAATATTGCTAGGATCAATTAGACATCAAGAGCAACATTCCTGTGAAGTTTCATGAAAATCTGTCGAGTAGTTTCAGAGGAGTAGTCGCTACAAGTTTTCATTATATAACTCTATGTAAACAAAGATGGCCGCTGGCAGCCATGTTTAACGTCGAACCAAAACGATTTTCGACAAAGACCAACATCATGTCATGCTGATCATTTTAGAAAAAGTCCCATATCAATATCACTTATAGTTTTCAAGAAGTAGTCGCTACAAACTTGTTTTTTAAAAACCTATTTTTAGATCTGGTGGCCATCTTGGATTTCACATCAACATGTATTTTTGCTAGGATCAACTAGACTTCATGGCAACATTTCTCTAAAGTTTCATGAAAATTCATTCAGTAGTTTCAGAGGAGTAGTCGCTCCAAAAAAATATTTACAAACAGACAGACGGACAGACGGACGCCGCACCACGGCATAAGCTCTGCTGATCTCTGATAGATCAGTCGAGCTAAAAAGGGCCATAATTTTGTTATAATAACAAGAGGTCAATGACCTTGAAGCTCTACTGATTGATTTTGATTTCAGGAAGTAGTCACGTAGCTACAGACTTGTTTTTTGAAAATCTATTTTTAACCGTGGCGGCCATCTTGAATTTCCGGCCGACCTGAAATTTTGCTAAGATCAATAAGACATTAAGAGCAACATTCCTGTGAAGTTTCATGAAAATCCGTCAGGTAGTTTCAAAGAAGTAGTCTCTACAAGTTTTCATTATATAACTCTATGTAAACAAAGCAGCCATGTTTAAGGTCAAATCAAAACGATTTTCGACAAGGACCAACATCATGTCATACTGATCATTTTAGAAAAAGTCCCATATCAATATCTCTTATTGTTTTGAAGAAGTAGTCGCTACAAACTTATTTATTTTAAATCTATTTTTAGCTGTGGCGACCATCTTGAATTTCCGGCCGACCTGAAATTTTTCTAGGATCAACTAGACGTCAAGAGCAACATTCCTGTGAAGTTTCATGAACATCCGTCAAGTAGTTTCAGAGGAGTAATCGCTAGAAGTTTTTACTATATAACTCTATGTAACCAAAGATGGCCACTGGCAGCCATGTTTAACGTCGAATCAAAATAATTTTCCACAAGGATCTACATCATGTCATGCTGATCATTTTAGAAAAAGTCCCATATCAATATCACTTATAGTTTTCAAGAAGTAGTCGCTACAAACTTATTTTTTAAAAATCTATTTTTAGCTGTGACGGCCATCTTGAATTTCCGGCCGACCTGAAATTTTGATAGGATCAATTAGACATCAAGAGCAACATTCCTGTAAAGTTTCATGACAATCCGCCAAGTAGTTTCAGAGGAGTAGTCGCTACAAGTTTTTACTATATAACTCTATGTAAACAAAGATGGCCGCTGGCAGCCATGTTTAACGTTGAATCAAAAAGATTTTTGACTAGGATCAACATCATGTCATGCTGATCATTTTAGAAAAAGTCCCATATCAATATCACTTATAGTTTTCAAGAAGAAGTCTCTACAAACTTGTATTTTAAAACTCTATTTTTAGCTTTGGCGGCCATCTTTGATATCACATCAACATGAATTTTTGCTAGGATCAACTAGACTTTATGGGCAACATTTCTGTAAAGTTTCATGAATATCCATCCAGTAGTTTCAGCTGTGAAGTCGCTACAAATAAAAGTTTACGGACAGACGGACGGACGGACGACGGACGCCGCACCACGGCATAAGCTCTGCTGATCTCTGATCAGTAGAGCTAAAAACCTATTTTTAGATTTGGCGCCATCTTGGATTTCACATCAACATGAATTTCTGCTAGGATCAACTAGACTTAATGGGCAACATTTCTGTAAAGTTTCATGAAAATCCATTCAGTAGTTTCAGAGGAGTAGTCGCTACAAAAAAAGTTTACCGACGGACAGACGGACGACGCACCACGGCATAAGCTCTGCTGATCTCTGATCAGTCGAGCTAAAAACTATCAAGATCTCTGTCGTCAGATCCTTCAACTGTCATTTTAAACGATTTCCAACTTCGGAAAACATCCAAAAAACCGATTACGTTAGTTTAAGCAAGAAGTTTAAACAACAAATTGGAATTGTTAAGAACATGATAAAGCTGTATATTTTCATCGTTTGGTGATGACAGATGGACATACATTGTAAGTTGTGAGAATTTGTTTCTATTGTTTTCAATCTCTCAAAAATGTGCCCTTGTTATTGATGATCTTCAAGTCACGCCCACCAGGTATTGATCAGGGACAATATAAACCCGCTGGAAATATTTTATTTCTTAAATAACCAGTATTATTCAAAGGGAAAATGTGCAACCTTCATATGCACTAAGTACCTTTGAACCCCTGATATTGAGCTGACAAACTACAGATGGATTGGTCAACATACCTTTTCCTTCATTTCTGCAGTATTGGGCTGGGTCTTCCTCAGAGCTGCCTTCAACTGTACAACCTCATGTTCCACACCACTGTCAACATACAAAACATAATTTTCTGTAATTTACTAATAAAGTAATAACAAGACTGGTAGACCCAAAGTTCCACTAGACAATGGAAAAGTCTACACTATAGAACATCTATACATCTTACAGATTGGGTCAAAATGTCTATTTCAAGGTAAGAAGTAAAGCCAAAATCAAAAACAACTAAATCCCCAAATATCTATGTTCCAAAAAGTCCAAAGACACAATAAATTCAAAGGCCTAATGATTAGTATAAATGAGAACTGGAAAACTTTTCAATTTTGATAAGTATCTATAGACAGAACTCAAATCATAGCTTTAGACTTTAACTTGTAATGGTTCTAATTGTTTTTAAATGCAAAACTAGAACTATCACTGAAGGTGATGAATACTTAAGGGCCTTATGGTCATCAGATGTTATGAGTATGTAGGGCCTTATGGTCATCAGATGTTATGAGTATGTAGGGCCTTATGGTCATCAGATGTTATGAGTATGTAGGGACTTATGGTCATCAGATGTTATGAGTATGTAGGGCCTTATGGTCATCAGATGTTATGAGTATGTAAGGCCTTATGGTCATCAGATGTTATGAGTATGTAGGGCCTTATGGTCATCAGATGTTATGAGTATGTAGGGCCTTATGGTCATCAGATGTTATGAGTATGTAGGGACTTATGGTCATCAGATGTTATGAGTATGTAGGGCCTTATGGTCATCAGATGTTGTAGGGCCTTATGGTCATCAGATGTTATGAGTGTAGGGCCTTATGGTCATCAGATGTTATGAGTATGTAGGGCCTTATGGTCATCAGATGTTATGAGTGTAGGGCCTTATGGTCATCAGATGTTATGAGTATGTAGGGCCTTATGGTCATCAGATGTTATGAGTGTAGGGCCTTATGGTCATCAGATGTTATGAGTATGTAGGGCCTTATGGTCATCAGATGTTATGAGTGTAGGGCCTTATGGTCATCAGATGTTATGAGTGTAGGGCCTTATGGTCATCAGATGTTATGAGTATGTAGGGCCTTATGGTCATCAGATGTTATGAGTATGTAGGGCCTTATGGTCATCAGATGTTATGAGCATATGAACTTTGGGAACAACCCATTTAAAACTGTTTGACAAAATTAATGCAAGTAATAAAAGTTTTACGCGACGTAATGGGACAAAAACGTGGCGGGCCCCACTTCAGTTTGTGAAAGAGGGGATATAATAACTTGTATTAAATATATATATAACTGTCTTCTTATAGTAATACGACATTAAAGTGTTTATTTATTACACAGCAGTTCCAGGTTGGAATCCATTTTTGAAGAATATAATATGTGCATGTTCTGTTGCACTTACCCAAGTTTAATACAATATTTGCTTGTTATGTTGCACTTACCCAAGTTTGATCTCAAGGTCTTCTACCTCCGTGTCTTTCAGAAGTTTCAGTTTTGCCAAGTCTGTCCGCAACTCCGCATTCCTGTACTCCAACTCCTGAAACAACACATGGCATCCAGTGTTCTCCCCAGGCTTTTAAGGCATGTCACATTTAACATGCCTTCACAGCCAAAATGCTTTGCAACATGCCTTAATTTTGAAAATACATGTAATACATTGTAATTATTTCATTTTTGTTTAGCTTAAATAAGTTTAAAACACAATATTATATAGAATCACTAGCCTATTTCTTATATAGAGGATCTTACATGAGTGACTGTGTATTATTGATTTTAATAAACAAGTTGGATGAAATGATAGGATGCCGAGTGTCTATCTTTTTATCCTACTTGTTTATTAAAATCAATAATACACAGTCACGAATGTAAAATTCTATTTATCACATAACACACCTACGACGTGAAAGTTTCACTTTGATGTTGTCAATTTACCTTGTAATGGCACCAATTTGTAAGAGAAATCATGACGTTGTTTTGTCGTTTTCATGACGTCAGCTACGTTACGCCGCTATAACGCTTTCGCCAGGCAAATAACCAAATTTAACGTTACTAACATGCATTTTATAAAGTAAAATTTCAAATAATGATACATATTTAAGAAGACTGAACGTATCGTATGATATACCATGCAAACAACTCGGTTTTCATGACCTGTACACACACAGTTATCCGGTCCTCATTTGCATCTGTAATACACTAGTGTATTACGAGAAATAAGTCATGGATTTATTACACTTCCAGAAGCCATGTTATGTGATAAATATAGGTACAATATGCATTAATTTTGTTAAACACCGCCTTACAAATAATCCTGAACAACATCGTAAGATGACAAGAGATTCAGTAATTGTTTATAGATGAAAAAAAAACCAACGCAGTTCTTACAGTTGCATCCGCTCGACATTGCTTCAGCTTTGGTTAAAAACAAAATCCCTTAAAAACATTACAGAGATACAGGACACCTTTGTCTACATGCCTATCACGTTTCATACATTTTATATTATGTGAATTCTTTACGGTAGAATACAATTATACGGAACACTCAAGACAGAAATTTGACAAGAACTCAAACAATTTTATTAATAACCATTATTTTATTGCCGCTAAAATACACAAATTAATTACTACTTTATCATTTCATTTTGAATGTAGCTTGTTCAAAGCTTTAAGTTACGTTCAGCTAGAGTCCTTATATCTGTCAGGGCTGTAACTTGATTATTTAAGTTATTTTTGAAACTTGTTTAGGTTATTAGTTTGGGTGTTGTTTGTTTTTTATTAAGACATGTATTCATTGTCATTTATAAACCAGAATTTCCCTGTTAATGTGTGATATTCTTCCTTGGTTCTCTTATCTTTGTAATTTGCCATTATTTCTTTTACGTAATGTTTAGAAATCTTTTACGCAAGCTCTTGAAGATGTAACTTAACAAAATTGGTAATTAATTGACTTTCGGGCAATCATACCTAATGGTGCCGTCATTATTCAGTAAGATAATCATGCTTTCTGTCGAAACGATTTATTGCTTGGGCTTTATTACTGCAGAAACTAGTTTTATTAAGATAAAATAATTTTTCACAGAAGTATCCTAAATACTTCATAATGCTACTCTTTTACTATAACCCTTTATGGAAGATTTATTGAATCCTAAATATTAAAGTTATTTTGGCAAAAGTAAGAGGAATGAACTCTTATTCTGAGTCAAAGGGAAATTATTTTGTTTGAAAACAACTTGTTGTAGTTATTTCAAAAATAACTTAACAATTTACACCCCTGACTGTATATTGACCGAAATCCTACCTGCATCTTTGAGAAATTTGCCGCTTCCTCCGAGTTCACTCCCCTGGACATGAGACTGCGTCGCAGTTTGTTCTCATATTCCTTTACAGTCTCCTCCATTGTCATCATCTGACCCTGTAATCTGCAATAGTAGAATACACAAGTTACAGATCATCTGACCCTGTAATCTGCAATAGTAGATTACATAAGTTACAGATCATCTGACCCTGTAATCTGCACTAGTAGAATACACAAGTTACAGATCATCTGTCGCTGTAATCTGTAATAGTAGAATACATAAGTTACAGATTATCTGTCCCTGTAATCTGTAATAGTAGAATACATAAGTTACAGATCATCTGACCCTGTAATCTGTAATAGAAGAATACATAAGTTACAGATTATCTGTCCCTGTAATCTGTAATAGTAGAATACATAAGTTACAGATCGTCTGACCCTGTAATCTGTAATAGTAAAATACATAAGTTACAGATTATCTGTCCCTGTAATCTGTAATAGTAGAATACACAAGTTACAGATCATCTGACCCTGCAATAGTAGAATACACAAGTTACAGATCATCTGACCCTGTAATGTGCAATAGTAGAATACACAAGTTACAGATTATCTGTCCCTGTAATCTGTAATATTAGAATACATAAGTTACAGATCATCTGACCCTGTAATGTGCAATAGTAGAGTACATAAGTTACAGATCATCTGACCCTGTAATGTGCAATAGTAGAATACACAAGTTACAGAGTATCTGTCCCTGTAATCTGTAATAGTAGAATACATAAGTTACAGATCATCTGTCCCTGTAATCTGTAATAGTAGAATACATAAATTACAAATAATCTGACCCTATAATGTGCAATAGTTGAATACATAAGTTGCAGATCACCTGACCCTGCAATAGTAGAATACACAAGTTACAGATCATCTGACCCTGTAATGTGCAATAGTAGAATACACAAGTTACAGATTATCTGTCCCTGTAATCTGTAATAGTAGAATACATAAGTTACAGATCATCTGACCCTGTAATGTGCAATAGTAGAATACACAAGTTACAGATTATCTGTCCCTGTAATCTGTAATAGTAGAATACACAAGTTACAGATTATCTGTCCCTGTAATCTGTAATAGTAGAATACACAAGTTACAGATCATCTGTCCCTGCAATGTGCAATAGTAGAATACACAAGTTACAGATTATCTGTCCCTGTAATCTGTAATAGTAGAATACATAAGTTACAGATCATCTGACCCTGTAATCTGTAATAGTAGAATACATGAGTTACAGATCATCTGACCCTGTAATCTGTAATAGTAGAATACACAAGTTACAGATCATCTGACCCTGTAATCTGTAATAGTAGAATACATAAGTTACAGATCATCTGACCCTGTAATCTGTAATAGTAGAATACATAAGTTACAGATCATCTGACCCTGTAATGTGCAATAGTAGAATACACAAGTTACAGATTATCTGTCCCTGTAATGTGTTATAGTATAATACACAAGTTACAGATTATCTGACCCTGTAATGTGCAATAGTAGAATACACAAGTTACAGATTATCTGTCCCTGCAATGTGCAATAGTAGAATACACAAGTTACAGATTATCTGTCCCTGTAATGTGCAATAGTAGAATACACAAGTTACAGATTATCTGTCCCTGTAATCTGTAAGAGTAGAATACACAAGTTACAGATTATCTGACCCTGTAATGTACAATAGTAGAATACACAAGTTACAGATTATCTGTCCCTGTAATGTGCAATAGTAGAATACACAAGTTACAGATCATCTGACCCTGTAATCTGTAACAGTAGAATACACAAGTTACAGATCATCTGACAGTGTAATCTGCAATAGTAGAGTACATAAGTTACAGATCATCTGACCCTGTAATGTGCAATAGTAGAATACACAAGTTACAGATTATCTGTCCCTGTAATCTGTAATAGTAGAATACACAAGTTACAGATTATCTGTCCCTGTAATCTGTAATAGTAGAATACATAAGTTACAAATCATCTGACCCTGTAATGTGCAATAGTTGAATACATAAGTTACAGATCACCTGACCCTGCAATAGTAGAATACACAAGTTACAGATCATCTGACCCTGTAATGTGCAATAGTAGAATACACAAGTTACATATTATCTGTCCCTGTAATCTGCAATAGTTGAATACATAAGTTACAGATCACCTGACCCTGCAATAGTAGAATACACAAGTTACAGATCATCTGACCCTGTAATGTGCAATAGTAGAATACACAAGTTACATATTATCTGTCCCTGTAATCTGTAATAGTAGAATACATAAGTTACAGATCATCTGACCCTGTAATGTGCAATAGTAGAATACACAAGTTACAGATTATCTGTCCCTGTAATCTGTAATAGTAGAATACACAAGTTACAGATTATCTGTCCCTGTAATCTGTAATAGTAGAATACACAAGTTACAGATCATCTGTCCCTGCAATGTGCAATGGTAGAATACACAAGTTACAGATTATCTGTCCCTGTAATCTGTAATAGTAGAATACATCAGTTACAGATCATCTGACCCTGTAATCTGTAATAGTAGAATACACAAGTTACAGATCATCTGACCCTGTAATCTGTAATAGTAGAATACATAAGTTACAGATCATCTGACCCTGTAATCTGTAATAGTAGAATACATAAGTTACAGATCATCTGACCCTGTAATGTGCAATAGTAGAATACACAAGTTACAGATTATCTGTCCCTGTAATGTGTTATAGTAGAATGCACAAGTTACAGATTATCTGACCCTGTAATGTGCAATAGTAGAATGCACAAGTTACAGATTATCTGTCCCTGCAATGTGCAATAGTAGAATACACAAGTTACAGATTATCTGTCCCTGTAATGTGCAATAGTAGAATACACAAGTTACAGATTATCTGTCCCTGTAATCTGTAATAGTAGAATACACAAGTTATAGATTATCTGACCCTGTAATGTACAATAGTAGAATACACAAGTTACAGATTATCTGACCCTGTAATGTGCAATAGTAGAATACACAAGTTACAGATTATCTGTCCCTGTAATGTGCAATAGTAGAATACACAAGTTACAGATCATCTGACCCTGTAATCTGTAATAGTAGAATACACAAGTTACAGATTATCTGTCCCTGTAATGTGCAATAGTAGAATACACAAGTTACAGATCATCTGACCCTGTAATGTGCAATAGTAGTATACACAAGTTACAGATCACCTGACCCTGCAATAGTAGAATATACAAGTTACAGATCACCTGACCCTGTAATGTGCAATAGTAGAATACACAAGTTACAGATCACCCGACCCTGCAATAGTAGAATACACAAGTTACAGATCACTTGACCCTGTAATGTGCAATAGTAGAATACACAAGTTACAGATCACCTGACCCTGCAATAGTAGAATACACAAGTTACAGATCACCTGACCCTGCAATAGTGAATACACATTCTGTATCAACACTTTAGTCACAATAAACATCCCAGAATCATATAAGTATTAAGATGCATGTACCAGAAATGCAGACATAGCATAGAGCTGGACCGGAAGTGTGCCCTGGGGGGTATTACTGTCGTGACTGTTTATCATGGTTAATATATCTCTAGTATCATAAAGATCTGACAGTGGGATTTGCGTCCAATGTAATGCAGTGGCCCAGTAGATAGACAAGCAGACTCTGAATGTGGACATCACAGGCTCTAGCCACAGGAATCTGTTTGACAGTTTCAGTAGAGCACAGTCCCCCAATACGTACCATTTCTCTTTCTCTGGGGTGACTTGAAATAACTTAAAAGACTGATCAACTTTGAAATAACAATTAAATTCAGGCCACAGTTCTCTTAGTATTACATATCCTTCCTCTCTGTGGAGCGGCTTAAATTCAGTTCACTTCAGTCTAACAAAGAAGATTCCGCCTCCCCTCGATCAGTTAGTTACATTACATGCATGTAGCAAACATAATACCGAACTGGGCCTGACCTGAAGTTTATGTCTGGTGGGGGTGGGGGGATTGTAGGTAGGGGGTGGGGGAATACTTCTTCAACTGTTATTTACCATTATCAATATATCTCTACTATAATCGTATCAGTATGAATCATGCCTAATCTGACAAGGTGATAAGTGTTCAATGTACCTGTGTAGTTTGAAATGTAGGCAGTGCCTCGCAGTAATCCTACACAGTCATGAATCTCATGCAAAATATACATGTCAGCCAGTCAGTTTAGTCATAAACACAAACGTGACGTCATTTAGTTGGATTTTAATGTGTTTGTCTCTTAAACAGTCAAAAACAACAGAATGAACCGGTTGACCAGTATTGGAATTTTTGAGACAGTATAAGCCTAAGAAAAGCGGTAATTTATGTTAAACGGATCTGATAACAGGTAGCCAAATTCAAAATATCAATACAGTTGAACGTACTTATCATGCAGATGTGCACTTTTCTGCCTAATAAAGGGGTGACCTAATAAATTTTGCTTTATTAGGCAAGTTGACCAATAAAGCAAATCAATGTGGAATCCCTCGGCGTTTATTGTACTTAACGTTATCTGACGTCATGCACGTAACGTTGCCCGACGCCATAAAACAAAACAAAAAACAACAACATGACGGCGTCCTCGATATTAAAGCGTAACATTCTGAGAAATAGGTAATAATAGTAATTCATACAGAAAATGTGGATACTCTACATGATAAATAGAATATTATGCCAGTGTCTTTTACTATCAAGTTTATTAGGCTCGACACGAAAACGAAAAATGGCTCGGCTTAGCCTTGCCATTTTTCATTTTTTAAGCCTCGCCTAATAAACTTGATAGTAAAAGGCACTGACATAATATTCTATATTTATCATGCAAAATAGCACTTTTCTGCCCAATAAAGGGGTGACCTATTAAATTTTGCTTTATTAGCCACTGGCCAATAGAGCAAATCAATGCTGAATCCCTCGGCGTTTATTGTACGTAACGTTACCTGACGTCATGCACGTAACTTTGCCTGACGTCATAAAACAAACAAAATACAACAATAAGCGTACCATTCTAAGAAATTGGTAATAATAGTAATTCATACAGAAAATGTGGATAATCTACATGATAAATAGAATATTATGTCAATGTCTTTTACTATCAAGTTTATTAGGCTCGGCACGAAAACGAAGAATGGCTCGGCAGAGCCTCGCCATTCTTCGTTTTCTAAGCCTCGCCTAATAAACATTAATTTATGCAGTTCGAAATCAAATGCACGAGTGACCTCAATAATGCAGTGGAAAGGCAAGTTTGGACATACAGATTCTGACCCATATGGGTTCACTCCCAAGTGGGCGAATGTCTGATAGTAAACTTCATCCAACACCTGATCTCCCTCTGAGGTTGCTGTCACAATATAACCTTATACAATGTGTTAACGGGAAGTAAAACCCCACTTCATTTTAAATCAAATTCCTAGTAAGCAAAACTGTATATCAAGAGTTCATTTAAGAGTTGTTAATATTGAGGCCAGGCGATTAAGGTTGTTGTTGAATGGTGTTTTACGTCATTTTCAGCACATTTAAGGCTATATATGATAGTCGATTATTTTGTTGTAGAGGCAGACCACCCAACTTTTTCCTATGTTGAACCAGTACTGTATGCCTCTAGCCATCTGTAAGAATTGTCACTTTCTCACTTACAAGTCGAGCTCCAAGTGGGATTCAGAGGCACGAAGGTTTCAAAAGCAGCGTCTTTACAATCCAGGCCACGGAAGGCAATTAAGGAAATACTTATATTTTAAGAATGACAAAGTAACAAAGTAGCATACTCTTCTATTATTGCATCTTTGTCCCTGATTATAGCGTCAGCTGCACTGCGGATGTGTTTCATCTGCTCATTGGTCTGCTGTGATGACGTCATGTAATGGCCGTCATGCTGTCGCGGTGACGTCACTCTTTGTCGTCGTGGCAACTCACTGTCATGGCGATATGTGTCATGGGAGTAATCTTGATAGGATTCCTGCAAATTATCAGATAACAGATACACTCGGATGAATAAAATATTATCAGTCTGCGATGATGTTATAGTCAATTTTACTTGTCATTTATTAAGCTTGTACGTTCACTGTACTAAATCAATAGAACTTTTGGAGATTTAAATGTTCGTATAATTAATACAATGTTCCTGTTTAATTCACACATATAGTATAATTTTTACATAGTTCTTTGTACCCACATGATTAAATACATATTCTTGTAAATAAACTTAATATAGTATGAATATTAAATTTGTATAACAATATTTCATTGACTCATTTAATTATTTTTTATAGACTGATGGCCTAAATCAATAAATGAAATATATTAACAGCACTAAAGTACAACTATTTAATTCCTTAGAAGTCAATGGTAAGAACTATTTTTCAGAGGGAGTGACTACTGACCCGAGAAGGGTACTATTGTATCCGTCAAGGGTCAGTAGTCACTCCCGAAGATAAATAGTTCTAATCCATTGACACCCAAGGCATTAAATAGTTATTTTATTATATATCATACAATATAACAGTTTTGATTTTTTACTTTTGGAGTGTGAGCCGTGTAAACAATGTATCTGCTTCCTTTGTTCATTTAAACAAGCGCGTCACTAACACACAGATCGACTATTGCATGGTCATCTGAAGCAGGGCTCCGGAAATATGGTTGCCCGACGCCCCGGGCAAGTGGAATATGGGTGCGGGCAGGTGTCCTTCGCAAATCTGGTTGTCCGACACTTGCCCGACTGGACGTTTCCGTTTTAGACAAAAAAACAACTGAAACCCGGCTTATCATAAAGTGTGCCGATTATGAATTGACCACCGTCGCTTTCGCCGCGAGCGGTAATTGAGAAGTGTCATAAATCTGACCTGTGTTGTTTTGTCATTGTTTAATCCCTCCCACTTTGACAGTTTATCAAAACCTGATTGGCCGAGGAAAGTTTGAGGTGCCAATCAAAGATGTCCATGCGCCGATAGCGTTAATAATATTCATCCCCCTATTACTGAAGTGTGTCCTCTACTAACATGATGAGACCATCCCAAAAATTAATCCAATTATAATCAAATTAATCCAATTATAATCGATAAAACGTAACCATTGTAAAGTTTGTAGACTTCTATTATGCATTAGTTTACGCGCAACATAAATCATATGTTTAGCCGAACGTTCGAATTATGTTTGAAGAGTATAACCGCACCGAGATTTTATGCAACGCATATTGTGTATTGACGCTGAATGTTATCGGAAAAGGTAATGAATACACACTGATCAGTCCGCCAAGTACGTATAGCTGTGTAAAAGGTGAAACACGGGTCATTGGAAAATTGTAAACAAACAGCAATTTATAAACGATTACGGCAAGTACTGTACTATACACAAATAAAGTAGAAATTAATTACTGGCACTAATTAAGGAAGGTATGTGAATGCAGCGGGTTGCTTTATCGAAGACATATAATTTGACACATATAATTAAACAAACTTTGTTTGCGAGTTTGTATTTTGTTTGGCACATTTGGTAACACGATTATCACTTTCGTGGCCTGGCGTTGACGATTAAAGCTGAGTAGGCAGATGCTTTGTTACTATAAAGGGAAACTTTTGAAAACACATTCACGGATGTTGATGTAATAATGATGATGTAATCAAAGGCGGTTTGTAAATTGGTTGGTTTGGAAATGTGTGAAAGGGGTCATTGTTTCTTTTGATATTCATGAGTTATGGTATAAATTCATAGGAATCGGACGTATTGTAAACATAGTACAGTATCCCCATATGTAGGTCCCCGCATGTATATAAAAATATATTTTAATGGATCTATTTCTCGTGATTCTCCAGTGAAATCCAGCCCTTAACGTAGTCTACAACCCACCATGGATACGTCGGTGGCACGCAGTGTCTAAAAAAGTTTGATATGTTGACAAAGGCTTGATTTTGGGGCAAGTGACTTTTGTATTTTGGGCAAGTGACATTTTGGACAGGGCAAGTGGATTTTGAACAGGGCAAGTGGATTTTCAAAATATTTCCAGAGCCCTGTGAAGCTTTGCTGTTTTTTTAAAAAAAAGCGTCATTTTTAATGTCATAATAAAGTTATTGCAACTGTCAATACATTCACTTTTATCATGTCGATCTCCATAACTCTGCCGAGAAACAGGGTGCCTGAGATAAAACCTTATCTCGGCAGTTACATTCCTATCCCGTCGAGTGCACTTCTTTTGATGACGTCGGCACCTCTTTTGATGACGTCATGGTATATTTGATGACGTCTGGGTGTTTTTGTAAGGGAAAAAATGGCCAAAAAATGGGGGAAAAGGTAAATTAAATAATTTTAATTGATCAACGCGATAAATAGAATATCATGTTAGTGCCTGATCTCATGCAGTTTATCAGGTTCGGCAGGAAAAAAATGAAACCTTCGGCACAGCCTCTGGCTTCATTTCTTTCTCAGCCTCACCTGATAAACTGGATGAGATCAGGCACTAACATGATATTCTCTATATCTTTTATCACAAGAAGAGCTGCTCCATGTGAAAACTCGTCCTCCAGAGTATTTCATGTGAAAAAATACCTTTCTCATTTTAAAATTCAATGCTGAAATACCCACAAAAATGTTTATCTGGAGCTCTGCATAATATAATAATAATAATAACAGTCAAGATCTAAGGTAACATTGTATAGGAGAGAACTCACCTCAGGTTGATGGTTATGCTGTGATGGATGTCGGTTTGATGTGTGAGCATGACCCCTTGTTGATATTGGAGTAATCTGGGCCTGTTGCCAATGCGTCAGATCGCTGGCCTGATTTCTCGGTGGTTTTGTATCGCGGTGGAGCAGAGTTGTGTCCCCTATATCTCCCTTGTATAATGGCGGGGACATTAACTGGACTCTACCATTTTCATCGTCATTAATATTTGGCTCATTATTAACATTAGAGTGATCGTTCATTCTCGGACTTATCTCCTCGTTTCTAGGGCTCACTTTCCCGGAGTGTTCGTGCCCGTTTTCTTCATTTACATTATTTCTATAGCGATTGTGCGACTGCTGCTCTAAGTTTGTTTCATTTCTTGACCTATGATGATACTCTGGCAAGTGATCTTGGCTAACATGGTTATGTACTGATGGTTGATTGTCGGTAAGTCGTAGATAGTCCGAGACTGGAAAGTGACTCTTCACTGGGGAGGTGAAAAGCTCCTCATTGTGGGGTGATCGCGGATGACTATGAGACGTCTCTGGACTAGGTATCTCTAACTCAAACTCGCTCGACTTCCTACGATGGCTCCTAAAGCTCATACCACTATCGCTGGAGTAGTCGGTGGTATGATGAGGGACGCGCCCACGACCAGAATCACTAGAATTACCAGTCCCCCGGTGACTAGAACTCCTATACGGCTCCAAATCAAATTCACGACTAACAATACCATAATTTTTGTCGAAGTCGTTACCATTTTTTAAACGGTAAGAGGCTGTGCTGTCATCTATATCAAGAGTTTTGAAGTTAGCATCAAGCGTTGAATTATATGATGTTTCAGACGCGAGGCCATACTTGGAGGGCTGATATGTGGAGGAGTAGGGCTGGTGGGAGCCCGCATGACTGTACGATGATGTGTTCTGTCTGGGGCTCGGGTAATTCCCGGGGTGTGAGCCCATACCATGGGAACGACTTGGGATTGAAGAATAGGCTGAAGGCGTGCTACTCCATCCTGAAATATTTCACCATTATTTAGTATACATGTATACAATATGTTATTTTGCTAGAATTTAGGCAATTTCCCGAATAGTTCCAGGTGAAATCTTTTTTCAAAGGGAAATAATTAAAACCAGAACTATCTCTGAAGGTGATGAATACCCCCGCTTATTTGCTATAGCCGATGATGGGCAAAGTGAAGAATAATGAATGTCTAAAATATCTGTTAATTTTTTAATGTGAAAGAAATTCTAAGTAAAACAAAGGTCCATAATTCTGTAAAAAAAAATATAAAAATGCAGAATCAAAAAACCTTTAATGCAGAGACACATCTTATCATCATATGTGAACTGTATGTCAAGTGTAATAACAATCCATGAAAAGTGTTAAAAGTGAAATCCACATGAAGTTCATTATAGAGTGAAAAATTCTAAGGTAAATAAAGGGCCATAATTCTGTAATAAATTAGGCATCAGCAATGTGTGATGTAGAAGGACATAAGGTAATCAGTTGTTATGTGAACATGAAGTTTGGGAAAAATCAATTCAAAAATGTTTGAGAAAAAATGTGTTAACAGGTTATTATACAATATTAGAGTGGAAAATTCTAAGTGAAACAAAGAGCCATAATTCTGTAATAAATTAGGCAATCAATGATGGGTGATTTTAGAGGGACGTTACGTGTGAGACGCGACGTTACGACGTCAAATATTTTATGACGTTTTGGCGCTAAAGTGTGTCCATCTGAATTAACTTTTACTAATTTGATAGCAATGTTATGTGATAAAAAGGACCTCGTTTAAGATCCTCTATATATCTGAAGAAATAATCTGAAAAAATAAACCATATTGGAATATTAAATTTTGGAAAACTGATAACAAATAAAAAGTCTGGGCAACAAAACTTGGGAATCAAGTATATGTACCTTTCAAAGATTTTAATGAATGACAAGAAACAACCTTGCTTTATGGTAAGTTGGTATTAAAAGACAGACATGAAAAGCTGCAGGAGGTTAGTTAAAATATGACCTGCGTGATGTGTAATGTATGTACCTACCTGAGGATGGGTAGCGGCCTTGTAGCATCTTCTGATAGTCTGAAAATTAAGTGATCATAAAATTAAATACATTTTGAAACATTACAGAAAATGAATGGACTAACAACCATTTATTAATCAATACTGCATGGTGTTACTGCCACCCACTTCTCTATATTTTATCTGAGCATGTTAGAATAGGCCTTGATTTACCTTCAAACAATATATTCTAAACTAGCAGGGTGTTCCACTTTGCCTGTCGTGTGCTTATTTAAAGTTATGAGCTAGGTCAGCTTGCAGGTTAAGTTTTATGAAAAGGGCGTAAATCTGCCAAAATGAAAGTCAGAGTTATTGGACATGTGTAAGATGAAGATGTGTTTGAAGTTTCATGAACATGGGTCAAGTACTTTTCAAGTTATGGCCAAGATCAGGTTTAAACATATTTTATTGCCAATAAATATTAACATAGCAACAGGGTCGGGTCACAAGTTCTCCCAACATTAGTTATGGTCCTTCTCATAATCAGGTGACTGGTCAAGTTGCAGGTTAAAGTGTGATGGACGAACGATGGACGACGGACAAAGTGATCCTTAAGTGTCTGCCATGCTACACAGGAAACACAACAATATTATATAATACTAAGATTTGTGTTCAGACCCCACTGTAACTACCGTATACACTATATATAACCTGTATATAGAACTAGAAAATGTGTTTAGATGCATGGATGTCCTGCTTTGCATTTTGTGTAATAACTAAGAGAACAAAGCATTACTTTTTTAGTAACAGCAAGCATATAATTATGTTATTTGAATGGCAGTTTTAAAAGAGTAGGGCTACAGCCTACTAATCGGTATTATTGCACCCGATACAAAATCCTTGGAACATAATAAGTAAATTAATGTTTTTAAACTGTACCGGTCGTGACGTCAAATTGCGCGAACGTCTCAACGACGTTGACGCTCCATTAAAATGGGTTAAATATCGGTGTTTGCCTTTAAAAAGGTGCTCGATGCAATAAATCAGTTATTAGCAATAACAGCAATAGCCGAGTCCCCCTATATATCTGACTGACCCCACATAGTTCTGTAGGGGGTCCGTAACAAACCCAATAAATAATAATGGTGACCTAGAAATGAAGGAAATGAAAACTAAATGGCCACAGCCTGCATGTCGAGTTGTAACGATGACATTTCAGGTTGACAAGAAGTACAAGCTGATGCAGTTTGGTTGATGTATCGCGAATAGATAAGGTACAGAGGTTGTACCATTAACAAGACATGAACCATATCCAAAACTAGAAGGGTGTTCCACGGACCACTTGTGTCGCCTGCCATATGTGTGCTTATTACAGCAGGGATAATCTCAATTATGATAAAGTTTGCAAGAGAATCTGACAAATCAGAACTTGTACCCTAAACTGGACATGACCTACAGGTAACATCTATATTTGAAGAAAGACAGTGTAAAAAAAAAAAAAGTTGGTTCACAAAGTCAGGTCAGTAAGAGAAACATACAGATGCAGTATGATCAATAACCCACCAATACAAGCTGAGAGATTCAGTTCTCTAAACCGGATGTGACCTATATTTTAGAGAAAGCAGGTTACATACACAAAAAAAAGTTGGTTCAGCAAAGTCAGGTCAATAGGAGAATTACCGATGCAGTTTGATCAATATCCCAACAACAGAAGCTGTCAGAGATTCAGAACTTGTACCCATAACCAGACTTGACATATATTTCAAATAAAGAAGGTCACAGCAACTGAAAACGTTGGTTTACCAGGTCATGTCAATTAGAGGAACAAGTAAGATTTATAAGAAACCACTATTCACGATTGCCTACCTGGTACATTAGCTTCAAGGTGTCCAGTTGACCCGCGCCATGACATTATTCACACGTTGTATGACTGTACAGACAGAGAAGGCTATCACTGCTGTATGCTCCTACATCCTGAAATTAAATAAATACAGGGCTAGAAAATAACATGTTTAGTTTACCAGACCATCGGTCAAGTCGGTTTGTAAAATAACTAGCCCAGCTTAAAACTAGAAATTGTTATTGTCCATGGGACAAAAACGTATGGCTCCCCCACTCGCCCGAACAGACATAATTGACGACTCTAGGTCCAACTGTTCTTTATTGATCTGAGATCGTTTTGATATTCAATATCCCTGTGACTGTATCTACTATCTGTATCAGTAAGGCCACATAAAAAAATATGTGTGGTTCAAGTAACCCGACCGACCCTATTTTTTTAAAGGGCCGACCCTAAAACTTCTTATGCAAAAATTAAAAAAAAAAAAAAAAAAAAAAAAGATTAATAAAAAAAAAATTAAACAAAATTTAAAATTAAAAAATATTTAAAAAAAAAAAAAAAAAAAAAAAAAAATCGAAATTAAAAATAAAATAAAATCAATAGGGGTCATCTACTGGTCATGACCAACCATCCTTCCAAGTTTGAGGACCCTAGGTCCAACCATTCTCTAGTTATTGATCGGACATAGTTTCACCGCAACCTTGACCTTTGACCCCAAAATCAATAGGGTCATCTACTGGTCATGACCAACCATCCTTCCAAGTTTGAGGACCCTAGGTCCAACCATTCTCTAGTTATTGATTGGACATCGTTTCACCGCAACCTTGACCTTTGACCCCAAAATCAATAGGGTCATCTACTTGTCATGACCAACCATCCTTCCAAGTTTGAGGACCCTAGGTCCAACCGTTCTCTAGTTATTGATCGGACATCGTATTAATAGTCAAGGTCACTACGACCTTGACCTTTGACCTAGTGACCCCTCTACTTGTCATGACTAACCGTCGTTCCAAGTTTGAGGACCCTAGGTCCAACTGTTCTCTAGATATTGATCGGACATCGTTTTGATAGTCAAGGTCACCGCGACCTTGACCTTTGACCTAGTGAACCCAAAATCAATAGGGGTCATCTACTTGTCATGACCAACCATCCTTCCAAGTTTGAGTACCGTAGGTCCAACCATTCTCTAGTTATTGATCGGACATCGTTTGTGACACAGACAGACCTACGGCCTTGACCTTTGACCTAGTGACCCCAAAATCAATAGGGGTCACCTACTTGTCATGACCAACCATCCTTCCAAGTTTGAGGACCGTAGGTCCAACCGTTCTCTAGTTATTGATCGGACATCGTTTGTGACACAGACAGACCTACGGCCTTGACCTTTGACCTAGTGACCCCAAAATCAATAGGGGTCATCTACTTGTCATGACCAACCATCCTTCCAAGTTTGAGGACCCTAGGTCCAACCATTCTCTAGTTATTGATCGGACATCGTTTTGATAGTCAATGTCACCGCAACCTTGACCTTTGACCTAGTTACCCTAAAATCAATAGGGGTCATCTACTTGTCATGACCAACCATCCTTCCAAGTTTGAGGACCCTAGGTCCAACCATTCTCTAGTTATTGATCGGACATCGTTTTTATAGTCAATGTCACCGCAACATTGACCTTTGACCTAGTGACCCCAAAATCAATAGGGGTCATCTACTTGTCATGACCAACCATCCTTCCAAGTTTGAGGACCCTAGGTCCAACCATTCTCTAGTTATTGATCGGACATCGTTTTGATAGTCAGTCACCGCAACATTGACCTTTGACCTAGTGACCCCAAAATCAATAGGGGTCATCTACTTGTCATGACCAACCATCCTTCCAAGTTTGAGGACCCTAGGTCCAACCATTCTCTAGTTATTGATCGGACATCGTTTTGATAGTCAGTCACCGCAACATTGACGTTTGACCTAGTGACCCCAAAATCAATAGGGGTCATCTACTTGTCATGACCAACCATCCTTCCAAGTTTGAGGACCCTAGGTCCAACCATTCTCTAGTTATTGATCGGACATCGTTTGTGACACAGACCTACAGACAGACCTACAGACAGAAAGCACAAAATCAATATGGCTCCCCTACCACACTTTGTGTGGGGGAGCCATAATTTACAAACTCAATATAATATTCAACAACAAGAGGTCTATGACTCTGAAGCTCTACTGGCAGGTTCTGAAAGCTAGATCAGCATTCCTGTGATGTTTCATGAAAATGTGTCAAGTAGTTTCAGAGTAGTCGTTACAAGTTTTTATATATAACTCTATGTAAACAAAGATGGCCACTGGCAACCATGTTTAAGGTCGAATCAAAATAATTTTCAACAAGGATCAACATCATATCAAACTGATCATTTTAGAAAAAGTCCCATATCAATATCACTTATAGTTTTTAAGAAGTAGTCACTACAAATTTGTCTTTAAAAATCTATTTTTAGCCATGGCGGCCATCTTGAAGTTCGGGCTGACCTGAAATTTTGGTAGGATCAACTACACATCAAGAGCAACATTTCTTTTAAGTTACATGAAAATCCTTCAAGTAGTTTCAGAGACGTAGGTAGTCGCTACAAGTATTCACTATTATAACTCTATGTTAACAAAGCTGGCCGCTGCCAGCCATGTTTAATGCCAAATCGAAATAATTTTCGACAAGGATCAACAACATGTAATACTGATCATATTAGAAAAAGTATCAATATCACTTACAGTTTTCGAGAAGTAGTCGCTACAAACTTGTCTTTTAAAAATCTATTTTTAGCAGTGGTGGCCATTTCCTGCCGACCTGAAATTTTACTAGGCCCAACTAGACATCATTCAAGAGCAACAATCCTGTGAAGTTTCATGAAAATACGTCCAGTACTTTCAGAGGAGTAGTCGCTACAAGTTTTTACTATATAACTCTATGAAAACAAAGATGGCAGCCATGTTTAAAGTTGAATCAAAACGATTTTCGACAAGGACCAACATCATGTCATGCTGATCATTTTAGGAAAAGTCCCATATCAAAATCACTTATAGTTTTCAAGAAGTAGTCGCTACAAACTTGTTTTTTAAAAATCTATTTTTAGCTTTGATGGCCATCTTGGATTTCACATCAACATGAGTTTTTGCTAGGATCAACTCGTCTTCATGGGCAACATTTCTGTAAAGTTTCATGAAAATCCATACAGTTGTTTCAGAGGAGTAGTCGCTACAAAAAAAAGTTTACGGACAGAGACGGACGGCAGACACCGCACCAGGGCATAAGCTCTAAAATATATATTTTTTAAATGTTAGATAGCGATCATAGTACTACAACTCTTTAGACTTACAATTATAATCTACTTTTTTAACAAATATTTTCCTTTCCTGTCGGACTACCTAGACAGAAACATTGGTAGCCCAGCAGCATTTTTACTAGCCTCATTCAGCCCTAAAATGGAGGATCTTACATGAGTGCCTGTTTAATATTTATTTTATTTTAAACAAGTTGGATAACATCGCATCATATAAATTTTATCCAACGGGTTTAATAAATTCAATATTAACAAGAAGCACCGCCTGTCAGTGCAGACGCTCGGCTTTCAAGGTCTTGTTTATTCACTGGAAAACTATGATGAAGGGCATAATTTGTTTAACTGTCAATTTCCGTAATCCAGTATTTTAAATGGTAACAGAAATCAACGAGGCAATTCTGATGCACAACAAGCTGAACAGAAAAGGCCATATGCTGATTCAGCCTTCAATTGCATATTTATTTCACTCAGTGTAGTATGATAAATATATCACGCCTTTATTACACTCCCATATCACAAGTTATGTGAAAATGCTTTATATTACTGCAACAACCAGGTTGTTATCCAATTATATATGTTTTTTACATCATTCTTTACAACAGTGTACCCAATACTGAATTGAATTGGATTTTATAGTCGCACCAACAGCTAAGGTCATATGGCGACTTTCCAGCTTCCACTGGTGGAGGAAGACCCCAGGTGCCCCTCCGGGCAATTTTCGTGCACGGGCGGGCACCTGGGTAGAACCACCGACGTTCCGCAACAATACTGAACGATTAGAAGCCAGCAAAGATGCGTTTTATAAAAAATGTTGTCTAATATTCAACTGAATAGATAAAGAACATAATATATATTCTGTTAGATATATACTCAGCAAAAATAAAAAGTATCCACTTTGTTTTCCTGCAAAATCTGAGACTGTAAGAAAGAACTAACAATTGTAGCATGATTTTCTTTTAATAACATCTTTGTTTGATGTTCACACAAAATTTCATCGAAATATACTAAATGCTTAAAATACAAATCAAAAACTTTAAAAACATAGGTGTGAAAACAAAATTAACAAAACTTAACATATGTAAAGATTAGCGACAATAGCACAGATATAGCAGTCTTAGCCCATTCAAATACACAGAAAAATGTTCAAAACCTTGTAATATCTCATGTGTCCACCGTAAACAGAATACACTCAAAATGCGACATTGAATGCTTCAGACGTAACGACTGACGAAGCATCGAGCATATTTGGGACGTCGTGTACGTCAGGATGACCCTATCCATAAGTGTTCAGGACCTTGCAGCAGCACTTGTCGGCGAATGGATACGCATTAGCTCCAGAATTCGTCAATCGTTACGTCAGAAGCATGCGAAGTCGCATTCTTGCATGTATTCGGTGTAACGGTGGACAGATGAGATATTAGCAAGGTTTTGAATATTTTTCTGTGTTTTTGAATCGACTTAGACAGCTGAATCTGTGCTATTGTCGTTACCTTTGCATTTGTTAAATTTTGTTAATTTCATTTTCACACCTATGTTTTTAAACTGTGATTTATTTCTTTATTATTCGGTATATTTCAATGAAATTTTGTGTGAACATCAAACAAAGATGTTATTAAAAGAAATTCATGCTACAGTTGTTAGTTCTTTCTTACTGTCTCAGATTTTGCAGGAAAACAAAGTGGATACTTTTTATTTTTGCTGAGTATATAAACTTTTTTTTTACTGAATTACTTTGTATCATAAATGAAATAATCTTACTGAAATAACAATGAATCAAACCCCAGACACTCATAAAGATACTAATAAATATTTATGTTAGAAAATTAAATAGTATGCCACAAATAAATAAAAATTTCATTACTTACAATTTGAAATGGAATACTAATACCGGCTCTCCAAACCTTATCAATCGATAGTTCAATACACTGTAATGGTCAGCACTATATATGTTCATAATAAGTTGATTGGTCAATGTATTGTTGACCATGACGAAAACATTGTTAACTTAGCCAGGTTAGGATAAGTGTATGGGGCTTTGTTAACATGTCCATTGTGTGCTAACCATAAATCCATAATCAAAGGGAGATTTAGCTTATCACTGACTAAAATGTGCAAATAACCCATTTATACAAAATGCGCGTTATTCTACTTTATTCCCATTGCAAATATGTATTTTGCTCATGATATTGGGAAGCTGTGCGTGTCTGCCTCGTTTAATAATTATACCAATATCGTAACACAATAAGTTGGATACAACACCAGCCTTTTCAGGCAGGATGGTGATACACTAATAAATAATCACTATAATAAATTGTTTAGGCCAAATAAAGTTATATGTGTGATTCTTATTATAATACATGACGATGTTAAAAAAATATGGGGTAGGTACTAGGAAGTAGGAATGTAGGGAAAATATTTTCTAAAAATATTTTATTTTATATGTTGTCTTTGTTTTCCTTTCAATAATTTTAAAACCTAATAAACTATTAACATAAATATATATTTATTCATATCAGATACAGAACAGATAGAAAACATAATTTATGAATGTTTATTTATTTTTGCATAAAAAGCGGATGGTTGGGAACCAGAACCATACATATAATTTACTTGGCCGTATCTGTATTTACTGGCATATCAATCAATTACTTCATTTCGGATATCATAATTAGTTAACCTCTTACATCAATTACCAGTAATTGATACCTGGCAGTCTGCCAACAAACTGTATCCTCAATAGGCTCTTCACAATATTAAATAAATCTACTGTTTCAAATTAAATAGGTTGTCGGAAAAACTATTACGACTTAATGAAACTCAGCCATATTTGTAAACTTTGACCTTTGATCCGCATGGCCCAGCAGGGCACCGATGATGCCAATCCAGCTCTGCGAGTTGTACATGTACATGCACATATACTGAAGGAAATAAGTTTAGCACAGTCTTTTGCATATCTAGCTTAAAGAAACTGAATGTTTACTTATAATGTGAAGATATTTGATAACTTGGCATGTCAGAAGGTGTTCTTGTTTTTCATTTATTATGTGTGATTCAAAGTAAGTATCAGAGTTATCTCCCATTTATATAAACAACATTTTTCACAATAAAAAATAAGAAGAGGTTAAACTTTATTAAATAACTATACTGGGTTTCAAGTTATAAAAAACGCAAAAACAATTAGCATTAACCTTGTCATTATAATGAAATTACGAACCAAAGTTTTAAATTTTAAAATTATCTCCCTTTATATTGAAATAAGAACGAAATTATAATTTCTGTTATGCAGGTAAATTAAAACATGTTGCTACTTTTTTCACAGATATCATTTAAAAACAATGTCCTGTATATACTTGTTAATTATGTTAATTATATTGTTAATGGTGGCTGAAGCACATAGCCTTGCATCTGCTCAATGGGATTTACCATGTTATTTATGTGCTAAACTTATTTCTTTCAGTATATTATGTAAAACACTAGACGTGAGGTGAGGATCATGGCTCTTATGGTAGTATGTACCTACAATAGAGCCATGATTCCTTGTGTTATAATTATCAGTAGGATCTCGTACCGACCTCCATACACTTTTCCAGCGATGTTTCAGACAACGTCACACAATGCCTGCATAAACAACTGCCGTATATGAATAGAACACACCTTAAATACCACTTGCGCATGCATAAAACTCACCAAAGAGAAGAATGACTCAATAATATATTCGGTTTTCGTAAGCCACGTTCAAAATAATATTGTTCTCGTGTGACCTCTTGTTCAGTATTTGGGAACTTAACCCCGCACACATATCTGACACTTTCCGGTTAACATTGTTGTTGTTTCTGTGTCAGTTGTGGGCGGGTTTAAGTTTCCAAATACTGAACGAGACAGAGCGAGATATTTTGAAACGTAAACATTCCAGGAAAATGTTGACATTGGTACAAAAAATGCCTAGGTCAATGAGATATTCTTCTCTTTGTTGAGTTTTATGCATGCATGCGTTGTATTCAAGGTTTACTCTATTGAAATAAGGCAGTTGTTTATGCAGGCATTGTTTGATGTCTTCAGAAAACATTCTTGATGATGATCCTGATACATAACTATTCCATAAGAGCTACGATTCTTGCAGCTAGTAAAACACCTGCAAGAGTGGAGCTAAACTATTAATAGTTTTCCTTCATAATACGGTGGTGCAACACCGACACAAGATTTTTTTTATTATTAATGCACCACTGTCTAGTCAATCCATGTGTTATCCCAAAAACTGCCTTTTTAATGGCAGTGTTAAATCCTGGTAGTCAGTTCACAAATCTGCGGTCAGCAAATCAAAACTGATTATTTTGGATTACATAATTCCCTATGTTATAAGGCTTCTGAATACATGCTTTTATATTGAGGGATCTGAAAAGCCGCCATTTTGAAAACCATGATGTCATAGTTCTATATGGCCATATATGGAATATTGATAAACATCATTTAAAGCAAAGCAAATCACTGCAAATGAATGCAAACTCCTTAACCAGTCATATAAAGCATTATTGCCATTAGTGATACATATTCCTCGTACAGTTACTTTTAATTTTTGCCCCTAGAAAAGAGTAAATTTTCATATTTATCAATATTTCATATACATGTGTGTATGGTCATTTAGAACTGTGATGTCATAGCTCTAAAAATGGCGGCTTCCATATCTGTTTCAACAGAACCTTCAAACGATCATATCTTATTTGTTTATCATCCGATTTCGATAATTCTTTCACCCTTTTCCAAGTTTTTCAATAATAAAGATTGTTTGGCTGTGTCGCTATAGTCCCTTTAGAATATATCCCAACTATGATTGTTTTCCCATTTGCACATTTTTATGTTTCATAATCAATTCTAATTCCATGCAAATAATTATAGTTTTTTAAGATGCCAACCTTTGAGAATGCCCCTCATTGCAAAGAATCTAAGGACATGACCTGGAACAATAACAATTAAGGTTAACAGTTTTAAGATCTGACCAGGACAGGCCAATGAGGCCAGATTAGTTAGGCCAAGCCATGTTTCAGTGTATGCCTTATTTCAATGTATTATAAGAACCAACAACATGAAGTCATACCATAGACACTATGACTTCGGAATAGTCAGAACTGCGTTTTACCGTATTTCCCTCAATACTAGCGCCTGGGGTAGCTGTCCCGCCAAGTTTACAACATATGTACTGTTTCTAAAGCTTTTGATGATGAGGTAACATAACTTGCATACTTTGAGAAGCTAAACTCTATAGACACAATATAAACGGCTTTACCCAGCCAGACCAAACCCCAAAACTGTAGTGACGAATTAAGAGTTACCAGTTCATAATTCATTTTACCCAAGAATAAGCCTATACTTTAAATTGGTACATATACATTATTCTATGAACTGAACACATGTATAGAGTTCTGATGAACGGGTTTGTAGTTCAATTTTGCACTTATTTGGGTGGGTTAGTTTCTTTAAAAGAGCTTTTGCCAGATCGTATTCCCCAAACGTCAATCACACTATAATCTACTGTGCATTTCAGGCTTTTCAGGCTGCCTAGACATCGAATATGAATCAAGGTTATTTTTTTTAATTGCTTTATGTTTTCATATCTGATATGGTTAGACAGAATGAAAATTGGCCCTCCTGTATCTGTCTACAATCTCTAATGCTCGATGCAATGTGCCATCATCTCGACGCAATGTGCGTATCATCTCGGTTAATGTTTAAATAAACCTATTCCAGCTCACAGGTCTATGCCAACTTAAAACACAAACAGCACCATCCAAGAAAACAGTCAGCGTTGCATTCACTACACCCACATGATTTCAGCGAAATGGAATTTTTCACCATTTCTCTTTAAAAGTTAAATTACAACAAGCCACAATTTTTTTTTAAAATTTTGTTCCAGAGGTTATATTGGTTTTAGACTGAAAATAAAGTTAACACCAAGGAATTTACAGTGTTTTGGGAATCCACACGATTTAAATTGATGTGCGCATCACATTGACATTAAGGTCAACAGGGATTTCAGAAGGCAAAAACATATTAGACACTTACTATGATTTAGGGATACCGATAATGTCTGAACCGTGTTTATTTCCGATTTCAAACGTCGCTTGAAGAAATCAAATTGCTGAAGGTACCGGTACTGAATGGCATAATGATATTTCAAAGAGCGAATATGAAACGAGTGACTTTCTTATTAAAGTTAAACAAATGGTAAATTATTTTCAGGAAATAAATTTTGTTTCAGAAACGTTGCTGTATTGCCATACCACAGAACTACATGTACGTGTTTTATTTAAAGAATGCAGGAATAATGTTCCCGTTAAAATTACACGACACAATTGTTTATATTGTGTCTATAGAGTTCGGATTTTCAAATTATGTAAGTGATATACCGGTATATAACTTGTCGTCAGTAGGTTTAGAAACGGTATACATCTGTTGATGGCAGGATAGGAACTTTAATTAAACAAGAGGTCAATGACCTTGAAGCTCTACTGATTGATTTTGATTTCAGGAAGTAGTCGCTACAGACTTGTTTTTTGAAAAATTATTTTTAGCCGTGGCGGCCATCTTGAATTTCCGGCCGACCTGAAATTTTGCTAGGATCAATTAGACATCAAGAGCAACATTCCTGTGAAGTTTCATGAAAATCCGTCAAGTAGTTTCAGAGGAGTAGTCGCTACAAGTTTTCATTATATAACTCTATGTAAACAAAGATGGCCACTGGCAGCCATGTTTAACGTCGAATCAAAATAATGTTTGACTCTGATAACCATCATGTCATGCTGATCATTTTACAAAAAGTCCCATATCAATATCACTTATAGTTTTCAAGATGTAGTCGCTACAAACTTCTTTTTTAAAAATCTATTTTTAGCTGTGGCGGCCATCTTGAATTTCTGGCCGATCTGAAATTTTGCTAGGATCAATTAGACATTAAGAGCAAGATTCCTGTAAAGTGTCATGAAAATCCGCCAAGTAGTTTCAAAGGAGTAGTTGCTACAAGTTTTTACTATATAACTCTATGTAAACAAAGATGGCTGCTGGCAGCAATATTTAATGTTGAATCAAAACAATTTTTGACAAGGACCAACATCATGTCATGCTGATCATTTTAGAAAAAGACCCATATCAATATCACATAGTTTTCAAGAAGAAGTCGCTACAAACTTGTATTTTGAAAATTTATTTTTAGTCGTGGCGGCCATCTTGAATTTCCGGCCGACCTAAAATTTTGCTAGGATCAATTTGACATCAAAAGCAACAGTCGCTACAAGTTTTCATTATATAATTCTATGTAAACAAAGATGGCCGCTGGCAGCCATGTTTAACATTGAATCAAAACGATTTTTGACAAGGACCAACATCATGTCATGCTGATCATTTTAGAAAAAGTCCCATATCAATATCACTTATAGTTTTCAAGAAGTAGTCGCTACAAACTTGTTTTTTAAAAACCTATTTTTAGATTTGGCGGCCATCTTGGATTTCACATCAACATGAATTTTTGCTAGGATCAACTAGACTTCATGGGCAACATTTCTGTAAAGTTTCATGAAAATCCATTCAGTAGTTTCAGAGGAGTTGTCGCTACAAAAAAAAGTTTACGGACAGACAGACGGACGACGCACCACGGCATAAGCTCTGCTGATCTCTGATCAGTAGAGCTAAAAATAGTGTCAGTATTTTTTTTATGTGTTTTGTGAATGCAGCCGGGGCCTGTGCCATTGTGAAAAATAGCGGCATTTTCCTAGAAATTGTGAAAAATTATAACAAAAGAAAAAGAAACTTTTTTCACTCTTATTTTCACAGTTTAATATCCCTTGGTTTTAAGTTTGGTAAATACAGACTATTTTTGACACCAGCTGTGTGTGGGGGGGGGGGGGGGGGGGGGGGGGGGGATTGACAAAAGCAACACAGAAATATGTAAAAAAATGAGTTTCGAGTGTCGGAGGAGAGGCAGGGTCGGGGGAATGGGGCAACATATATGTGAAAGAATTGACTAAAACAACACAGAAATATTTAAAAAAAAAAGAAGTTTCGAGTGGGGTGGGTGGGGGGAGAGAAACAGGGGGTGAGTGAGGGGGGGGGGGGGGGGGGGGGGGGGGGGCCTAGATCTGCCTTTATTGCACATTCTATGGGCCATCAACATTTGGGTTCCATGGAAGCCCAGATTTTGCAGAATACAAAACCACTTAGGCAAACCTTTACAACATACTATAAGGAGACCAATTCCCAAATTTAGTTCAGCTAGGACAAGAAATGTAACAACGCAAACCTTGATGTGGGACGCCGACGTGATTACATAAGTTCTCTTATTCTTCGAATAGTCGAGCTAAAAATGAAATGAACTTAAAACAACTTCTTTTTTTAATTTTTTTTAGACAACAACAGAGTATTGTTTTCACAATTAACACAACATTAAAAATGAAATTGTTGATTTTATTCAATTGATTTCAAGCCTTTTAACGACTGTAAACATGCAAACAATCCATTATGCAAACAATCCATTTAGTGTACTATGAAGTGTGTAACAGAGTCAACTTCCTCACAGCACTTAAGGGCTGTGTCTCATATTTCTCAAACACACTTATGCTGCAATACTTTAAAGAGACACACGGCAATATTGATTTTTTAAAATTCGCGATGTCTAAGTGTTTTTTTCTACATTACTTGCATTTGTTCAATCATTAAAAAAACTAACCTGCCAATAACGACAAAATTACACTACAAAACCCTTCATCAAGACTCTATCCAGTTGTTCAGGTCATACTCCCCGTGTGGTTCTCGGGGGCCCCGTTTGGTCACGGGGCAAAGAATAGGGCCACTGCAGATCCTTTGGAGGGGTAGGCAGAGGGGTAGAATCCCCCCAAATTCATGTTCATTTTATCATTTTTTGTTCATGTCCATTAAAGGTCTTCATCATGATCCCTGCATTGTTTCAGGTGCTATCTCGCTCGCATCAAAGAGCAGTGGCAGAAAAACAATAACGTGGCTCCAGCGTAAATGGAGTTTCTACGATAGAATTTGCAGCAACTCTGCAGTTCAGGGTGAGAAGGTTCTAGGCCCATTTTCCATATTTTATCTTGATGTACATGGAAGAAGAGCCTGACATGTTCATGCCTGTTAGGCGCCATATAACCTTTTCATGTGTTGGTGCACCTTAAAACCCCAATTCAGGTCATATAATAATGTATATGTATCAATAAGTTTAAACTTATTTATTTTACATTGATTGTAACGAAAGCTCTATGAACTTATTTGAATCACTCTCGATGTCTTCCTGGGCAGAACCAGTACTAAGCAATGCAGATAAAGTGTCTTGCTCAGGGACACAACGCATATGGCAATGACGGGAATCGAACCCACGACTTTTGGGTCATGGGTCCAACGCTCTACCACTAGACCACAGCGCTCCACTAAAACAATATGTATCAATTAAAAGTATAGGTTATAAAATACCTGTGATTGAATATGCGTAAAATGAATTACAATGTATGAGTTGGTAACTCTTAATTTGTCGCTCCAGTTTTGGCATTTAGTCTGTCTGGTTAAAGCTACAGAGTCCCTATATCTATCGATTTCTTATTTGTAGGCGTGTCTTTATTTGTAACTTCATGTTCACCAGCTCATGTCGAAATCGGGTATTTAAGCGAGCAAATATAGCGAAGGAAATCATTTACTGTATATACATCGACCAGTGCATATCGTACCTATACACAGGTCACAGTAATTTTTACAAAAAACAAATTAGCTTCTTTCGGAGCTCGAACACATGACCTTCTGATTTCAAGTCCTGTGCTCTATCCACTGAACTACAACGCTACTTGAGAAATAGCATACTAACTACCATATATTATGAGGCAAAATAACTTAACATATTTGAACGCAACTAATGATGGATCAATAAATATGCAGTCCATATTGTCGCATGTGTAAATTAACATTGCCTGATGTAATACTGTATCTTATCAATATGAAACTAATACTTCGCCTCAAATCAACCATATCTCGACTTGTTATTTAGCGCTTGATGAGTTTGTGTACGTGCTCTTGTTATTATTAGGTACATGTAATGCCTATTTAGTGTTAAAAATGCTACAAAATACCAATAATAGCAGTGGTCTAGAGGTTCAGCGTACATCTTTCAAATCTTACAAGTGCAAGGCTGTGGTTCAAATCCCGTTCCGGGCAACTATTTTTTGATCACATATATTCTGGAGCCGTATATTTAGCGATGTAACCTGTATGGAAACTAAATAAAAATATGAAATTGTACGTATACAGTGCTCGCAAAGAAAATTATTTTAAGAGACAGGCCCAGGGCTTGTTGCTTCTGAAAATGGACAGGCCCTGATTGAAATGGACAGGCCCTGATTTGAAATGGACAGGCCCTGATTTAAAATGGAAAGGTCCAATATTTTTTTCTTATTGGAAATGTGTCTTTATTCACTTTTATAGCACACATTTGTTACGTATGTATTAATCAAGCTCAGAACCTCTGACTAGATTTTTCTTTTGCTACCACTTTATGCTCCCTGGTCAGCGGACTTTTTTACCATTTCGTTTAAAATATGTTAGAATAGAATATTACATAGTAATTTATAACCAATGCAAAGGAGAGTACTAGCACTTTTGCCAAACGATAATAATCAGAGCCGACTTGGTGAAACTGGAGCTAAACTTGGAGCCAAATTTTTAATCAGGTTTTATGAGACTATCAGAGCCTCCTCTGGCTTTTTTTTCTCCTTTTTGTCACCACTTTCTGCAAGTAAAGAATTAGGAGCCTAGACTAGAATTCATTTAAAAGTAGGATTTCCAGGAACTCCTTACACCTTAAATAATGAATAGAAATATACTTTATATCTGTATTTATACATAATTTTTTATACAGTATATATATTTTTCTTTCCACCAACATGTATTTGTAAAGGACAGTTTTTCTTATTTGATAATGTTAAAAAAAAAAAAAAAAAAAAAATCCTAATTATGTACCATCCGAACTACTATGACACCGCACTTTTACGGCCCGAACATTTCACAAACATTCAATCGAAATACCATCAATAACGATTTTTTTCTTCATGCATTAGTGTGTTTTTAATGACAAAAAACGGTATTTCTTATCACAAAGGAAAGAAAACACAACCCTAATAGCAGAATAATGAGTTTTATGTCAACAATTGTCGACCTCAAAGTTGTGACAAACTGCCGACACGAAGCCAGGCAAAATATTCGAACTTCTTATTGTTTCAATGTGTGTATAACACATTTTAATTACTTTATTGCAAGTGTTTTCACAGTTCACAATACACATGGGAGTATTTTGTCTTGAGGAA